>PVKZ01002786.1:0-140097 GCA_004027375.1 Macroglossus sobrinus | reverse complement strand
CCTGTCCTGCCTGCCTTCTCCAAGAAGTCTCAGGGAGCAACACCCTGTCTGGCTCTGTGCTTGTCCTAGATAACCAGGAGGGTCTATCGAGTTCTGTCCAAATGCCGGATTGAGACTATATTGGTGACACGGGGGACCCAGACACCTCCCTAGGGGATTCTGGGAGGGAGTAAGGATCCTGACAGTGAGGACCAGGAGAGAAGCTGTGGGAGCTGGGACATTGGTAAAGAACCTGGTGCCCATGAGGAGTAGAAGGCAAGCTGAGCAAGTGACACTGCCGGGACATTCATGGATGGACTCTCCAGCAGGCATCCAACTTCTCCTTTGAGGTCGCTGTGGGCACGCCACAGCGGGCAGCCAGTTGGATCTAGGCTGGGAAGTAATACTCCAGGGTTTATATTATCTCCTAGGCCTGACGGTCTTTGCAAGCCTGCTCTCTATAATTGATGAGGCCCTAGAGCAAGGGTCAGCACACTGCAGACCTCGGGCCAGTTCTGGCCTCCATCTCTTCTTGTAAATAAAATGTTATTGGAGCATAGCCAAGCTCGTTGGTTTGAATATTGTCTTTGGCTGCTCTGAAGCTGTAACGACAGAACTGAGTACTTGTGACAGACCAGAAGAAGCTCACAATGCCTAAAACATTTGCCAAAGGGTCTTTTACTGAAAAAGTTTGTTGACCGCTGATCTAGAGAATCCCAGTGGAGGGATGCTTTGCTTAGCACCCCTTCTTCAGATGCACTGGATCCTGACCTCCTGAACCCGTCCAGGCTTTCCACAACACCTTGACTTGAATAGCCTTTCAAAAGTGGAGGGAAAAAACATAATTTGTTTAATGAGTAGTACCTCCACCCAAGGCTTGGCGCTCTGCAGGGATCTTTGTAAAACCCAGCCTCAGGGGCTGGGAAGGAGGGAGAGACCCAGTGGAGGAAAAGCACTGATTCATTTCATTTCTACCAGCCTGCCTCTGGAGAGCAGCAGTTGCCCCTTGCTTCCCAGGGAATGACCAGCAGTTTGAGAAGAGAAGGCCTGGCTTATATAATGGAAGTTCTCATCAGTGATGACGAGGTGGAGGCTGTGCCCATTTGTGCTTTCCAGAGATGGCCTCCATGATATCTCTGTCCCACATACCATTTTGCCACCCCCTTGAAGATGGGCCGGCTTGGTGACTGACAGTAGCATGTAGGGGAAGCGATGCTGTGGCACTTTTGGATGCCAAGAAGCCTTGCGACTTCCGCCTGGCCTCCTGGAATACTCACTTTTGGGGTACTCCCTCTTGAAACCCACCACCTAGCTCAGCTGCCAGCTAGCAGCCAGCCTCAACTGCTGGCTAAGTGAGTCAGCAATGCTTTTGGGTGTTGAGTTGTCAGGCCCTGGGATGACCCAAGTCCCTGTATACTATGACCACGAAAGAGCCCATGTGAAAATTACCCAGCTGAGCCCGGTCAGTCCACAGAGCCACGAGGGATGATACTAATGGTTAAGGCCTAAGCTTTGCAGGTGGTTTGTTACCTATTAAGAGGTAACCAGAACAAGAGCAATGGCAGTGTGGGTTGTGAGGGACACAGGGGACAACTGTGGCCACACACCTGGAAGTTAGCAGCAGATCTTTAATTAGAATTCTGTTTTCTTGGCTCCCCTGGGGGAGTGGAAAGGTGAGGGCTTGACCTCTGGCTCTTGTATATTCTGGTGGGTAACTCTGGATGGGTCACTTAACCTCTCTGGTCTCATTGGACTCTTATGAGAATTAAACGAAATAACTGTGAGAGTGTTTGCACAGACTTTCTGCTCTTAGTTCTGTTCCTTTTTCCCTCTTATCACTGCTCTTGGCTGCCAGTTGCCATGGCCATCGGACCAGCTGGACCTCCTGCTGAGAGCAGGCAGAGGTTCCGCACTCCCGTGGCTGGTCCATGCCTTCTTGCAAGCCTCTGACAGCTACTGTGCTCTGATATCTTCCCCTATACCTTTCTTGTTACTCTTCAGAGTACTTCCTGGGGGTTCTGTGCACCCAGTTATCCCTTTCCGGCGTCACCACATTCAGGGAACCACTCCCATGCCTTCCCACCATGCTCGGCGAAGTCTCCCTTGGTGAACCTGCAAACAGGTTCCCAGCTTCACTAGAGGAAGGGGTGTGCGTGGTGCTGTCCTGACCTTGACCTTAGGAACTCGACCTCATTCTCCACTCCTGCACCTGTCAAAGGACACGGGCCCCTCCCCATGAGTGCATGGTAGGAATAACAGCACGACCATCCACAGTTGAGGACCATGTGCCGGTAGAGTCCTAAGCACATCACCTCCATCATTTCATTCACTCTTTGCAGTAACCCCCTCAAATAGGTACCATTATTATCATCTCCATATTACAGATGAAAAAACTGAGGCTCAGCGAGGCGAAGTAACTTGCCCCAAATGACACAGGCAGTGAGTGGAGGAGCTGGACAGCTGGCTGCCAAGCCCTGTCCTTAACTCCTCTACCAGCCTCCAGCACTCACTTTCTCATTCTGACTCTTTCCTTTTGTATCCTCTACATTCGGTCACTTTAGAGTCATTCAACCCAATTCAGCAACTTTTAGAGGGCAAGGCCATAAACATGCCTAGGCTAGCATCTAGGAAGAGGCACTGGTGAAGAAGTTCTGAAGACAAAGGTGATAATGGCGATCAAAAATGATGACAGATCAAATTGCTGGCCTAGTACTTGAAGCTTGTTTGGAAAATCGCCACAAAGCATGCAGCCCTGGCCTCGTAGTTAACCCATTTTCCATCTTTTCCACAGTGATGCTCCTCAGATTTTTTCATTATGGGGTTTCCAACCAAGGAATTGATCAGAAAAGATCCTTATGGTCAGGACTCACCAAGAAAGAGCTGGCACTGGTCTGGGGTGGTCCCAACGAGGCGGATAGAGAGTACAGAACACGTCTTCTGCTCAGGCAACACTCGAATTCTTTTCTGCTTCTTTCTGAAACATTAACAAAATTCAGACAAAAATTTCTATAGTGAATGTTAAGTGTTAGTCAAGATGTTTAATCCTGATACATGGGCATGACATTATGTAATATTATATGACACGATTCCCTTTTAAAATTCCTCTTCTTCTATCATTAAGAAGGGATTCACCTTTGTCAGTCATCAGGAAACTAAAAAATAAAACCACAGTAAAATAGAACCACATATCCACCAGAATGGGTACATTTAAAAAGGATGGAAAAGGCCAAGTGTTGGCAAATATAAAGAGTAAGTTGAATCCTCTCTAGGGGTTCTGAATTAGTCTCCCCAAGATGTATCTCTGTGGTGCATGGATTATTTTGAACTAAATCTTTGGGCTCAAAAGAAACCTTTGCTCCACACTCCCAACTACCTAGGAAAATTTAAATTAAGGCCTTGTCCATAATAAGAGTTATTATCAGAAATAACTTTTTATGCACTATCTTCAGGGCAGGGCAAACATCTAATTACTGAACATCTGCTCTTTTTATTGTTCTGTGAATTACCTCATTTTAATTATTCAGCTAAAAGAACCAGAAGAGGGAGGGGAGACGTTTTCTCCTCCTCCACACCACGAATATTGTGATAAGAGTATAGACTTATATATCAACTTGGCAAAACTTTCCGGCTTTATCTACTAAAGCTGAACACATGTATACCCCATGACTCAGAAATTCCTAAGTATAGACCCAACAGAAATGAGCACACACGCTCAGCAAATGGCTTGTTCTGGGACATTTGTGGCAACTGTGTTCATAAGAGTCAAAATCTGGAAACTACCCAAATGCCCATCAGCAGAAGAATGGATAGATCGTGGCGACTTCCTACCATGGAACACTACCCAGCAATGAGAAGGAAGCAATAATTACATGCAAGAACATGGACACATTTCACAAGCACAGTGTTGATCAAAAGAAGCCAGAGAGGACAAGACAGCATAGTGCACGTTTTCATTTATATGTAATGCAAAAACAGGCAAAAACCATTAATGGTAGAAAAAGCCAGGATCATGGTTGTCCATGGGGAGGGTGGGGTAACGACTGGAAGTGGGCATAGAGGGGACTTCTGAGCACTGTTACTCTTTCTTCATGTGGATACTGCTTATTTGAGATGACCAATTGTGAATGTTTATCAGGTTTATGATGTGCGTACTTTTTTGCACGTACATGACATTTCAATGAGATGTTTTTTAAAACATTTCTCTCCTTCTGATGATTTATGGAGAAAAGCTTGGCTTGGATCTGGCTTGTCATAAATACTTCTCTTAGGCTGGCTCATTTTTTGTTAAACCAGGGCTCGAATTCAGTACCACTGTTTTGTTTCACTATGTTTATTCTTATGGTTGCTATCTATATATGGCCATCAATACAGGTTTTCCATTTATGGTAATGATATGAAGTTTCTTTTAAAAACAGCTTTAAGTAAAAAGGAAAAAAAAGTGAACTGACTTACATTAAAAAAATATTATGTAAATAATAGTATAGGTGGTACTTAGTTACAGTAAACCTTGAGAGGGTGGAGTTGGTGAAACACTTTTCAAAAGGAAAAAGGCCAGGATTAAGGGACTGGAGAAAACCAGTTTTAGCCTGTCTCCATCTCTCCACAGGAGTCCTCACTGCCTGGCACAGACAGGCTCTCAGGCTTAGGGGCATATCCTTAGCAGAGGACCCGTGAGAAATGAAAAGTGTGCTCCAGGAAGAGTGGGCAAAGCAGGGACTGGGAGCAGAGGACCCGGGCTCACTTAACAAATAGCCAGCTAGCCTTTGTGTTCCAGGCACTGTTCTAGGCTCTGGGCCTTCAGTAATGAGTAAAATGGAGCCTCCCTCCACTTCTCTAGGCTTCAGTGGATGGAAGATGTTCTGTGAGTGAAGCCCTTCTGGAGGAGAGATCTGAACCTCATGGTGGTTAGGAAAGGACTTAAGAAGAAGGGGCTTTTGGTAGTGGTGATGATGATGATGATGATGATGATGATGTGTGTGTGTGTGTGTGTGTGTGTGTGCATGTGCATGTGTGTGTGTATGTATGTCTCCATGTGACAGGCAGGGGGTGGCAAAACTGACTATTAATCAGGGAATGAGGAGAAAGGAACTGGGGAATGGTCTTCAGACTCATTAGAAAGAAAAATCTCATTGAATACTTTGCATTGATCAAGTTAGCCTCACTTTGCCTGCTCGTCTCCAGGGTTCTTGGCTCAGAGATCAAGAATTTTAAACAGAGGTAGAGAGAATAAATCTCAAAAGGTAGGTGAGTAGCTGAATAAATGACAAAATTCCTTTCCTGTGCTCTCAATACATTGATCACAACCTTTCATCCCCAGCAAGCTGGGCATTGCAGTGGAGACTGAGAATGAGGGTCCCTGCCAGGAGTATTTTTAGAGATGGCACTTTCCATTCATTCATTCACTCAGTATATTTACTGAGTGCCTACTGGGTGTCAGGCTCTATATTTTAGACCCATGTCCTGACCAATATGGTAGTTACTAGCCACAAGTGGCATTAAGCATTTTAAATTTTGGCTGGTTCAAATTGAAATGTGCTGTAAGCATTAAATATCTATCAAAGCTTGAGGATTTAGTATAAAAAAAAAGAAATATTAAATCTCTCAGTAATTTTTAATATTCATTGCACATTGAAGTGATCATTTGAATGTATTGGGTTAAATAAAGTATATAATTAAAATGGATTCCATCCATTTATTTTTACTATATTTCAATGTGGCTACTAGAAAACTGAAAATTGCACATGTGGCTCACATTTGCGGTTTGCATCAGATTTTCATTGGTCAGTGTCACAGTGGACACTGTCCTTACTCTGAAGGAGCTCATGCTCTGGTGAGACCAACAGAAACAGATGGTACCAGGCAGGAACAAGATGCCAGGGCATACCCAGGAGGAGTGACCAGCAACATCCCATGCCTGTCACATCTGCACTGGACACAGTTCTAGTGATTGCCAGAGGACCAGCTCTATTTCACTTGTCTTCTCAAACATGGGTGCTGTAGCACCCCCCGCACTCCCGCCCCCCAAATGAAGCCAAACCTCCACACAAGTCAGCTGGATTTCCTGCCAGTCTCTCCCCTCCCTTACCCCTTTTCCCCCAAGCATTCTGTTGGCCAAGAGGACTTTCTATCTCCAACCTCACATTCCCATTTCCTTGTCCTCACTTTCTCTGCTCTCTCTGTTCTGGGTGTCCTTGCTATCCCTACATTTCCCTTGGTAGACTTCTAAGATTTAATTTCAAGTCTTGTTTACCCATGAAACCTCCACCATATCTCCATCTAAATATTTCTCCTCTTCGAAGCCTCTGACCACCAGTTATTTGTTCATCTTACCAAACTCTCCCTTATAGCATTGTTAGTTTTTTAAGATCAGGAACTTGCCTTCTTGGGCATCTGGTTCATCTTCAGGAACAGGTAGCCACTGGCTAAGTAGCTGTTGAGTTGAATCAAATGGCTCTGATCCGAAAGGTAGGCAGAGCTGGAGTAGAGAGCTCTGGTGGGGAGAAAGGGTGCCACAGAGGTAGAGAAAAGCACCACCTAACGGCGGGGATATGTTCTGAGAAATGTGCCGTTAGGCTGTTTCTTAGTTTTGGGAACATCATAGAATGTACTTAACCTATTGCTCTTAGGTTACAAATTTGTACAGCATGTTACTGTATAAAAACAACATGAGACATGATCAAGCGCAAGAGAAAATGATGCAATCAAGACACTTGGTAAACAGGAGATGGATGAGGCTGTTGCCCTGTAACACCATACACTGTTTGACAGTGCATTAATAAAGTACAAAATATGGCGTAGTAAATACATAAACCAGTAGCATAGCTGTTTACCATCATTATCAAGTATGTACTACACAGAATTGTGCTTGCTTTACTTTTACAGGACTGTCAGCACAGGTGTGTTTACTCCGGCATCACCACACACATGTGAGTAATGTGTTGGCCTACGACATTACAATGGCTGTTAAGCCTCTAGGTGATAGGAATGTTTCAGCTCCACTATAACCTCATGGGACCACCTTTGTACATGCAGTCCCTTGTTGACAAAAATGTCCTTATGTGGCACACATGACTGTACTGAGAAGTTACACTTGGGCTGGAGGCAGCTTAATGGTCCATCCCTCACCAAGAGAATCTCTCTGACAAGAGTCTTTGTTTCGTTCACAACCCAGGGTGATGGGAGATAATTAAGGCAAGTCCAGCCTGGAATGCTAGGGCCTTGGGGACAGCTTGGGCACATGACTCAGTAAATTGAACAGAACAATAGAGAGAGGCCATCCTTGTCCATCTGCATTATTGGAGAGAGCTATACATGACTTTACCCCAGGGTATTCTTGAACAACTGGCAGGTTGATCTGACCTCTGCAAGCCTGATGAAGCAGGGTGTTCTGGACTCTCTCCTGCAGCAAATGCCTCCAGATCTGTGGGTGGAGAGCCCAGGTCGCTAAAAGATTACTTTTTTTTTTTTTTCTGAGGGGTTCTGGGAGAGCAGAGTAGATGGGGAGGAAGGGAAAGGAGCAGGTTTCTCGGTGTCCAGAAATTGCATTTCTTGTATTTACATATTACCAGATGCTCTCAGGGGTGGGAAACTGTATTGGTCACTAAGGGAAGGGTGGGGGGCTGTTGGGGCTGGGTGGGTCTGTAGGACATGAGCCTCTTCCAGACTCACTCGACCCCAAAGTCACTGTCCCAAGTAACGTGTGTAGGGGTGGGGGCCGTGAAAACCCAGGATGGTGAGAGTCCTGTGGAAGTGAAATCTACTTGAAGGTCAAGACCATGCCTTTTCTACTTTGCATTCCCCAGCAGTAAGCCCAGTGCCGGCCACAGGGGAAGCGCGCAAAGTAGGTCCTTGAGAATTGAACAGAACGGGAGACAAAAGCACCCACTCTTCTTCACTCCCGCGCCGGTCCCACTCCCCCAAGTGATTCTTATTCTCCGGGAGTCAGGGAGCCCAGGGGAGAAGGGTGTGGACCGACTGAGGCCAGGGGGGTTAGGGAACCTACAGAGCAAGTGACCAAGTGGGAGTGGGAGTGCACGCACGCATAGGCGGGCGCGCGGGAGTGTCAGGGGAAGGGGGTGGTCTCCAAAAGGGGAGGGAAGAAGGCAGGGGCGGGGAGAAGCAGGGCTTTTTAGGACCGGCTTCGGCCGCAGGGGAGGAGAAAGAAGCCCAGGAGGCGGCTCCCGTGCTCTCTAGGCTGTGCCACCTGCCGGTTCGCTCGCTGCGCTCGCGCTCCCCATCGCCAACATGCTGCCGAGACTGGGCGGCCGCGCGCTGCTGCTGCTTCTGCCGCCGCTGCTGCTGCTGCTGCTGGGCGCAGGCGTGAGCGCCGAGGTGCTGTTCCGCTGCCCGCCCTGCACGGCGGGGCGCGTGGCCGCCTGCGAGACCACGCCGACCCGGGCCGGGGCGCCCTGCACCGAACTGGTGCGGGAGCCGGGCTGCGGCTGCTGCTCCGTGTGCGCCCGGCTGGAGGGCGAGGCGTGCGGCGTGTACACCCCGCGCTGCGCGCAGGGGCTGCGCTGCTACCCTCACCCGGACTCCGAGCTGCCCCTGCAGGCTCTTGTCCAGGGCGCTGGCACTTGCGAGAAGCGCCGCGACGCCGACTATGGCGCCAGCGCCGAGCAGGTTGCAGGTAACGCGGCCTGGGACAACTTTGGGAGCAACTTAGAGGGCAGCGGGGGTTGGGGGGCTGAGGCTGAGGGGGTGGGGGGCGCTAGGCTGGCGGCCCTTCTGCAGGGAGGGAGGGTGCGGCAGGCCCTCGGAGACCGTTTAGAACCGAGTTATTGGACCAGGTCCGGGTGGACTGTTGGGAGGGCGACTCCGAAAGTCAGGCCCGGGGGAGGGGACCTGGAGTTCGAGCGCGCGGAGGAGCCTGGCGACTAATTTGTGGGCATAAATGGGGAGAGGAAAGGCTCCCCTGTTATCATGGTTTTCCAGGGTGGAACGTATCTTGACTTCTATTTTGGAGGGGTGGGGGGTACTTGGGAAGAGGGAGATTTGGTTAGATCTGTGGGAGAAGGAACCGAAGGATCCTGGAAAGGTCCTGGTGGGGTCGCCGCTGGGGGGCGGAGGTGGCGGGTGCCGGTGACACCGTGGACCTCTGGTGAGAGAGGGGGCGCTAGGAGAAGGCAGCGCCACTCTCAGGGACCCTTCCTGCTACTGGGATTGTGAGGTGAGGAGAAAGGACTTGTTGGCACTTCGCAGGGTGGGTTGCTCTGGGGAAAATAAAACCGACGCTGCTGTTTCACACAGGGAACGAAGAAGGCTCTTGCTACTCCATTGGATGGAAAAATAAAAAAATCTCATTGGGAAGCGAGGAAGAGACCTCGGCAGTTGAGTCAATGTCACTTAAAGCCGAGTCGCCGGCTGCAGCCCCTGGGCGGGGGCAGCGGTGCCGCTCAGTGTAGCATCTGGGCCCCGGGCAGAGGCTGGAGGATGCCTGGCGGTGGAGGCAGCTACTTTTGCCAGAGCGAGGCGCCCCACCCCCCACCGTTGCGCATCCTAATTTGTGGGACCTTCCTCCTATCCGATAGAATGGGGACCCTGAGTTTTTTGTAAGGGGCCCTCATCTCCCCCCCCCAAAAAAAGTTGTTTTTTTTGAGGGACACAACTAAACGAAAACTTTTTCCCCCTCTTGTTTATGTTTTTAAAATTACAAAAGCCTCCTGGCCCAGTGGTCTGGAGAAAGCTGTAATTATTTTCTTTCTTCCTGGAGACAGTGGCGAAATATGCCACTGCCTGCAGCTGTTTAAAAAGCAAGAGAATCTAAGTTTCTCAAACTTGGACGGGGGAAAGAAGAAAAGAAAAAGTGAAAACATTCTTGCTTGCTTCTGAGGTCATTGTCCAACTGCCCCCTCCCTCCAGGCCCACCCCCTCCTTCCTCTGTCCTGCTATTGTTTTTTTCTCTGTTCTTCTTGGGGTCAGAGTTGACATCTTTTTCTATTTCCCTGGCGCATTTTGACCTTGAGTGCAGAGCAAGTTCGGGCGTCCTCCAGGCGCAACCCCTCAGTCCCTTTCTTCTCCCTCCAGCTTGCTTCTCTCCCCAGCCTGCCTCAAGGTAACCCTTCCCTCCCGCTCCTCTTAGAAAATAAGAATAAGAGGGGAAAGACTCCGCGAAGGCCTTTTGCTGAGGGGCTCCCGTCCCCCAGTCCCGCGTTCCTCTCCCCTCACGCCCCTGCACCCTCCGTGGTCCAGCGGGGAGGTACGGTGGTTTCTGAGCTGAACGCTGACACACTAAACATCTTCTTCAGCGGGGTGAACTTTTCTTTTAGAGTCGTTTAGAGTGTTTTAATAAAGTGCGGGGGACGTGTCCTTCCTCAACGTTTCACTATGCCCCCCACTCTCAGACCTCTCACTCTCAGCCCGAAGACCAGCTTTCCTGTTTCCCAACCCCCAGGAGCAGTTCAGGGTCTTCCAAAGGGAACAGAGCTGGAGATTCCCCATCCACTCCTCCTAGGAGCCTGGAGTGGGGGGAGGCGCGGTAAGTTGTCTGCGGAGCCTGGGGACAATGGCGTGAGCTCATGGGAA
Source organism: Macroglossus sobrinus (assembly GCA_004027375.1). Taxonomy (NCBI): domain Eukaryota; kingdom Metazoa; phylum Chordata; class Mammalia; order Chiroptera; family Pteropodidae; genus Macroglossus; species Macroglossus sobrinus. Next base: position 129,594 of record PVKZ01002786.1, on the reverse strand, counting down.
GAATGTCACTCTGCATTTTCTGCCTGGTTATGGGTCGACTCTCCACTAGCTAGCTGGCCTTCTCCCAGTGCCCAGACGGATGCCTTCCACATTTTTCTCTTGTGCTCCAAGATGGGGGGTGGGGTGGAAGTTAGATGTGGAAGCCTAGGGGGCGCACTGGGAAGAAGTGACCCAGAGCTGGGTGCCTGAGGCAGGAGTAGGGTTGGTGAGGGAGGGGGACCAAGGGGGAGAAGCCTGGGCTTGCAGGGGTTCTGGAAGATAGAGGGGCAAGTTTTGAGGCTTCTGTGCATAAGACGATCTTGGGCTGGAGCAGGGAGGGGGTGTTGCTGGTCTGAGCTGGGCCATAGGGGCAGGGACTGAGACTGGCCTACATGAGACCTTAGCGCTGAGTGCTGCTGCCTCCCACTCTTCATCATCTCCCATCCCTTCTCCCCACCCCCCAAGCGGGAGCCTCCCCCCATACCCATCCCAGCCTGCATTCCTCTCTGAGCAGGTTGCTTTTGAGAATTTTAAACATACCCTCTCATTTTGAGGCAGCAAACCCCAGCAGTTCCGGCTTCACTGTTAGCTCTTTTGTCTTTGTTCCCAGGACTCAGGGGCTGTGTCGCTCGCTTCCTGGGGATGGCTGGGATGCAGGGGGTGGGGGTGGGCGCTTCAGCCGGTGCTGAGCCTGCATCCCCTGGGGGTGATGGGCTGGGACTTTGTTGGTTCAAATAAACCCAGAAGTCAAACTGGGGCGTGGGTTGGAGTGAGGGAGCCCAGAAGAAAAATGGGAGGGGGACCCCGAGACCTTCAGGAAGTCTGGACCTTAAAAGCGTGTGACTGTGTTTGGTAGTGGAGTGGGAAAAGTGCCTAGAAATGTGAGGGAAGAGGGCTGGGGGCAGTTTGGTCCTTTCAGAATTTAGGGCCTTCGTCAGCATCTCCCTTCCTCCTTCCCTGCTCTGTACAATGCCAGGGATTATGCTGAGGGGCGGAGCCGCCCAAGTGGCCGTCTGGCCTGCTGCACATATAAAGGTGCTATAGAAATGTGCAGTCATTCAGAGTCTCGGGGCGGGCAGGCAGGCAGGCTGGCCGGCGGGCAGGCTGGGGAGGCTTTGCATCTGCAGTTGCTGGGGGAGGATAAAGGGGGCAGAGACGAGCACTGATTTACAGTGGTTCAGTGCAGTTTCAAAAAAAGAGGGGAGGAAAGCAATGGGACTTCTGGCTCAAAGCTCGGCTTTGCATCTTGCCTTGCATAAATTTACATACTGAGTTCAAAGTCGTAAAATAGACTTGGGAAATGAGTGGGACCCACTGTCACTGATTGCTAACACCACCACCTTCCGCCCCCCTCCCCTCTTCTGGACAGAATGCTCAGAACTCAGCTCTGCTAAGCTGCTCTGCCTGAGTCACCACCACTTTGGAAGGAGGAGATGGGGGAGCTGAGGGCTGCTGCTCCTGGGTCCCCTCTTGAGAGAAATGTGCTTCCTTGGCTACGGAGTGTCCTAGGGCCAGGCTGCTGTGGAAGGTGTGGCTCAGGTCTGAGCCTGCTAGGCAAGCAGGAGTCTGGGCCTGGCACTGTGCTGGAGGGCTGGGATTGGAGAAAGCCGCCGAATCAGGGTCTTTGCCTGCAGTCTCCCTACTCACTTTTCACCTGAGTCAAGTGTTCACTGAAGTCAGTTTCCTTTGTCTGGTACCAGCGATTCCATCCATTCCTTTGGCAAGGTATTTGAGGAAGCTTTGGTAAAAAAAAAAAAAAAAAAAAAAAAAAAAAAAAAAAAAAAAAAAAAAAAAAAAAAAAAAAAAAAAAAAAAAAAAAAAAAAAAAAAAAAAAAAAAAAAAAAAAAAAAAAAAAAAAAAAAAGCAAATATTGTATAACAATGTCAAAAGATCTCACAAAAACAAAACTAAGGACTCTGAATTAGAATAGGTGGTAGAGTCTAGAAGGGAAGAACACACCTGATGTGGTTATGAGGATCTACCTATGTAGTGATTCTTGGCCAAATTGGATGATTGAGTTTCCTGGCAGGCAAAGCGAAAAGGGAAGCTTATAAAGTTCTCACTGTTACCTTACCCTAGCATTGAACTTTAAAATAAACTTTTCATGGAGATCAGTCCTTTGGATTAGGGGGACTATATGGAAATTAGCTTTATAAAAAAAGCCTGTGGGTTGCTTGATAATAGGGTGTATTTGGTCACCCACTGCTAGGTGTTTGAGGGCATACTTAGAGAGAATCACTGCTCTCTAGCCCAACTGTCAGGTTAGCTTCTTGTTGGTTCTCAGATTAGCTGTCCTCTGCCATAGAAAATGGGACATGCAATTAAGATTTGATGTGAGGAAGTTCTGAAAATTCTCGGCTCTAATGAAATGTAGAATCAGAGCTTTGTTCTGAGCCTGTTGGGGGTGGAGTTAGGGCAGGGCAGGGCTGCTAAAAGAAAGGAGGGAGAAGCAGAAAATAAATAGTTATGCCCACATTTGGTTTTGCAGTTGGTTTTCACATTCTACAATACTGTAACCAAAAAAAAAAAAAGTCTCGGTTATTGTTATTCTTTTAAAAATAATTTTATATCCAGAGACTGCATTTAGCTTCAATCTCTTTTCTGTGTTCTCAGCTGCCCGCTTCCTCCTCTGCTTTCTCCATCCTGTCTTCTCAACACCCTCTAGACCCTTTGGTCCCATGCTTTCTCACTGTGGCCTGGTCTAGGACACCTGGCTGGATGCTAAGTAGGTGGACAGGCACTGAGAAAGTGTCATGGAAAATATATTGACCCCAGCCTTTCTCAGGGATCCAGTTGGAGGGAGACCACGGAGGTGAATGTCTGAATCAAATCTAGTCCTTACAGGAAGCGGGAGGTTGGCTGGCAGTGTAGGGTCTAGGCTTAGTGGGAGGGGGAAGTAGCCATTTCTCCCCAGGAAGATTCATGCTTCAGCTGCTTTTGCTGACACCAAGGCACAGAGGAGCGAGGTTACACTTTGAATTTACCAGGGGAGCTAGTGTTCTGGTTGGCAGATGTTCTAGGCCCCTCTGCTTCTCCTTGCTGTCTCTGGCCAGCGTTTTGCTGAGGTGGCAGGCAGCCTCCAGGAGATGGGTCACATCCCATCTGCCCTTATCCTGTTGCGAACTGGCTTCTTTGCCTGCTTTGTCTTCTGTGTCTGACATCCCCGTGACGTAGGTTTTTTGCCTCTATTTTGCAGGTGTGGACTCGGGCTAAGTCAAGGGGCACCTTAGCAGGTAATTAATAGGATGAGAAACTAACCTGGCTGCCTTTCCTCTGGCCAAGCAAGGGAGTGGAACTTGGCAGAAAAAGCCTTTGACTCTGTCAGCCGGAAGGTTTGTTCGTGGACACCTGCCATGTGCAGTCGATGCCCAGGCCTCGGTTCATCACTGTCGGCTTCAGGTTCCGTTATTTGCATTTTCTTGGCTCCTCTGAGAGGCCCAAGTCCTGGAGCTTGGGGACTTCAGAAATGGAATTGGCCATCATGCAGCAGTTAGGAGAGGAAAAAGGGTCCCGGGGTGGGCTTCTGGAGAGGAGAACTGGGGGGAACAAGGGGATTGAGAAGAGATGATGGTGGAGGCAGCCTGGCCTTTGCTGTCGGTTGACCTCGGTTTCAGTGCTGACTTGTCTCAGAACCTGAGTGCTGGTGTTGGGCTGAAGCCTTTCACATTGGTGAAATGGGGATGATTGTATCTCTTAAATGGGGTGGGTGTGAGGGCAGCTGTGGCAGTGGAGAGTGTCTGCCACATAGTAGGTTCTCACACATGTTAGTTGCCTTCATCTTGGCAAACAATGTCTCCTTTCCTTTAAAATGAATGCCCAACTGTCTGTGTCAGGCTGGCCAATCGTCTCTAGGGTTTTATCACAGCATGTAGGTGCCTCATCAGAGATGTATTCTCCCTGAGCCTAACTTCCCTTATCTGTCAGTCAAGAATTGATAGGACCAGTTCCATTGAGTTGTGTCTGCATGCATGTTACGTGTATGCATACGTGTGTGTAAAGATAATACATATAAACCTAAACACTTGGGTGTTTTTTTTTTTTTTTGTAATGAGTCACTTGATTTTTATCTCTTCACCTATAAAAAGGAAATATTCATACCTCTGACCTACTTTCACAGACAGTAGTGAAACTGTTTCTTAGAGAAGATGATGAAACTGTATTTTAAATGCAGTATGATTTCTGTTGGCAGTAAACAATGGCTGAGGTCTACAGGCTCACACTGTTTATGGACGAGGTAGGCAGTGTTCTCTGGGGCCTGTGTCCTAATGTCTGGGGCTGACCGTTCTCGGGAGTGTCACTCTGCAGTGCGCAGATTTGGGGTGGAGGGACTATGGGGGACAAAGGTAGCCCCAGAATTTAGACACTGGGTACTTGTGCTGGCCTTGCTGCTCATGAACAGGTGACATGGGGCTGAATACTGCTTTCACCTGGACAGCAACCTGTCAGATCCGGCCCTCCCTCCAGCTGCCTGTGTCCAGGGGGCTGGGAGATCTCCGAGGCCACGTCCCAGGCAGAAGGCTCCCTCCGGGATGGGTGGCCCTCCATGGGAAACTTGCGAGGACCCAGGCCTCGGAACAATGGGGGTCAGGCATGAACGGGCCCTACACAGTTAGGACGTAAGACATTGCAAGGGGGCACCGTTGTTGAGTTGTCAGAGCCAGCGAAGACCCCATGGTGCCTGTTTCCTGCTGCAGGAAAATGGGCTTTCAGATCCATCCTGTCTGGGCTGAAGGTGCCAGAAAGTTGAACGTGATCCTGGCAAAGAAACTGGATGTTCCATCCAAAGAAAGTGACGTTTCCTTACTATGAGTCTCTAGAGTTTACCTCACTCTGAGCGGGGAGCAGCGTTGCTTTTCACGGGGGCAGAGGGGAGGGCTGAAGGGTCTCAGCGGGGATGCTGGGTGCAGCACTGTTTTGGGGCGCTGGAGTTCTTTCTAATGTCTAATTTTGTCTGTGGTCCCAGAAAGCCCTCGGGGTGGTGGCTGTTGGGGCACAATGATGACAGTTCTCAGGCTTCTGATGCAGTCGAGGCCCCAGGGAGCAGAGAAGATGGATGCTTGAGCTTTGGGGGTTCAGCATATGCTTGTGGTGAGACCCAGGACAGTAGGGACAAAGTGCAGTATTTGCCGCTGGGAATCTGGGGTGGACTCTGGGCCTTCATGGTGTGTGTGGTGGGAGGCAAAACCCACTTTACAGGTGGGGATTCGGTCCAGAGAAATTTCTTGGCTATCAGGTTCCAGAGTAACTGCCCCCACCCTCACCTCACCCCTGCAATGAGTAGAGTCTCTATGGGCTATAGGAAGTCTTTTTCTCTCCTGAAAAATGGACCATCCCCCTGTGCCTCTCCCCGGCTACTTGGCTCCTAACCCTCAGCCCAACCCTCCCCCTCCTCTCCACTCCTGTTCGTTAACAAAGCCAGGGGCGATCTGGGCTGGCTCAGCTCCTGGGTGTCAGTCAGGACGCAGAGGGAGACCTTGCTCAGAAAGCAGCTCCCCCGGAAAGAAGTACAGAGTGGACTGTAGTCAGGAATTGTCTCCTCCCCCACCCCCCTTTTTTTTTTTTTGGTAAGGGGGGCATTTGGCAGCTCTTGGGCCCCCTTCTGGCCGCCAGCCCCATATCTCTTCCTGGCTGTTGGGAGGCAGAGCAGGAGTGAAGATTGGGGAGAGGGGATGGTGTGTGTGTGGGGGGCGGGGGCTGGCAGGCTTCCAGCTGCCAGGCAGGAGAATTGGCCCCCAGGCTCTGGTTAAGTTGGCCTGAGCAGAGCCTGGGGAGGTTTCTAATTAGTGGATGGGTATAGGTGTGTCGGCCTGTGTTCATTCAAGGAGCTGAGAGCTCCAGGAGCCAAGGAGCCGAGGACGGGAGGGCACTGAGCCCAGGAAGGCTTGGGGAGGTTGGGGAAGTGGGCGTGTGGGGGTAAGCCAAGAAGAACATGCTTAGTGTGTTCCATCCTGATAGGAGTGAAGAGATGGGGACCTTCCCACCGGAGGGATCTGAGTTGCATTATGGGGTACAGTGAGCAAAGGGGCAACCTCAAAGGGTAGATGACAAAATAATGATACCTAAAACTGCTTTTTTTGCTAGACATTGTCTACTTCTACCAAAGTGCCTTTAGATTTATTTATTTTTTTCATCTGTTTTAGCCTTAGGATGTTCCTCACTTGACAGATAAAGAAATCAAGGGCTGCATTCAGGTTCAAATGCAGAGGCAAGCACGGACCAGAATGGAAGGACCAGAATGGAGTCCGAGTCTCCAGCTTCTCATTCCAGGGCTCATTCCATCAGACGCACACATGCAGAGAGGCAATGAATTATATACTGCTGTTTAGAAAAGCTCCTTTTCCCTGGGAGGTAGTAATTAAGGCATAACTTCTCAAAAATATTCCTTTATGCAACTCCCCAGGAAATTTTTTTAGGTCTATTGTCTTGACTTCTGGATGGTGGTGCCAAGTTGCCTCTGGATGGTGAACTTACTTTCTAAGTGTCTGAGACCAAGATAAAACTCAAATAGCCATTCCTTGTTCCCTGCCCCTGCCATAGCCTGATAAGGCTGGATAGTTTCTATAGCAACAGCGGCAGGGGGTGTGTCAGGCAGGATAAAGCGGGTGGGTATGGGGTTGGTTTACTGGATCTTGAAGGCTTTTGAGGTTGGGTGAGGCCAGCTGACACATGACTGATTGCTTCCTTTGCTGGGAAGATGGGGGTCCTGTGGATATGGGGAGGGGTGAGGTGATGGGAAACAGAAGAAATGCAGTGGTCTGACTGAGAGTCTCCTTAGGTGATACCAAGTGACCAGATGCCATGCTGGTTGGCTAAGAGCTATGACGCTTGACAATCTGGGTTTGGTTTTGGCTCTGCCTACGTGACTTTGTACAGTTGGCCTCAAACCCAGTGGCTTTTTTTTTGTCAAGCATGAAAGGGGATAAGAAATTATCAGCCTCACGTGATTGATGATAAAACAAAGTAATGTACATGAACCACTTAACACAGAAACTCAGACAATCAGATGTGGTCATACAGGTTCTGATCCCCTCCTTCCTTCTTGATATCATCTTAATTGAAGGAAATGGTGAATGCTTGTTTTAAGGTGTTTTGTGATTGGCCAAGTTTAGTAAGAAGAGATACTTAAGAATCCTTTTAGGAGATGTGGCTTCTTCCATGGGGTGTGGCTTCCCCAGATAGCTTTGCTAAGTAAGTCCAGAGTGGCCTTTAATGCATTGTCACTCACTATGGTTCTACCAATGGCTGATGGCTGATCATGGCCCATGTGTGCCCCTGAGCTGAGGATTCTCACTTGGCACTGCTGGTCGTCTCTGGTTTGGTTTCCTGCCTCTAAATCAAGAGCGTATAACCATCAGAGAGAGATGATGTGATGCAGTAATATATCAGACGACATTAATAAACTTTTGGTTACAGAAAAAGAAAAGCATGGTGACCTATTTAAAGACACTTATTTATATTCAGGACACTTCTTGTGCTGGTTTGAGAGTGTGGCCGGCAATCTTAGACATCTTCGCGTGATTTCAGTTTCTTTTTTGCCTCCTATGGGTTCAGTTTGCCAGGCTTGGACTATCTGGGAACAGTCTTATGAGGATGGAGAAGAGGCAAGTGGAAGGGGAGGGTGGGAGCAGAGAACTGGGTAGGACCTGGTCTCTATCCCTCTATGGGAGCAGGTACGTAGTGTCACGTCATCGAAAGTGACTGTAGGGAAAGTTGTTTGAATGTGGATCCTGGGAGAGGACCCATCTCATGCTTCCATTTTCTTGCTGCCTAGATGGTGAGGAAGAGGCCAGAAAAGTGAGAAAAAGAATAGTGATAAAAGGAAATAATATAATGAGATATACTAGACCAGAGCGTGGGGAGATGCTCTTTGGATAGTTAGCTTTCCTAATGCTGAAACGTTGAGCACATATTGTGTGCAATCTATGAGGCTGACTCTATAAAAAAAAATGCAGCTCTCACACCACCTGTAACACATACTTTTTGATCCTGGTGAGGGGAGCAAGAAAAGCATTTGAAATGTTGAATATTATCTAAGAAGAAACCAAGTCAGTAGAGATGTGTGTAATATATCTCTAAATAAATGGGCTCCTCTTTTAGCATTTTGACCAAGGCCCTTTGGGGAGATCATAATATGAAATAATGAGAGACCTTTTTGGCAAATAAAGTCAAAGAAGCAAGAAAATCAAGTTTAACAGATATCTACTTCTTCAGTTTTGGAAGAAGAAAGCACAATCTTTTCCTTCCAAAAGAGTAAACTGAGCACACAGAATATATTCTTTCCTGACCTTCTTTCATTATGTCTAGGGCTTTTTAAAAAAGCTCTCTGGAAGCGAAGTCCAAGTTTGTGTCTTCAGGAAGTCTCCATCCTTTGGAGGAGAAAGGAGGAGCATGGACCTATGGCTTTTTGCCAGTGCACTCCGGCTAGAGAGCTGTGAAGGAAGTTGAGAACTTTGCGCAACTTCATCAGTTCAGCCAAGTAGACTTGGACACTTGAAGTTCATATAGTCCAAATCCCTTCATCCTCCAAAAGTTCCTCCTAAATGGTACCAGAGGAAGTATGTGCCATTTGTCACTTGTTTTGGTTCTTTCTCGTGAAACTTTTGAGTGGACTTCTAACCTGGATCTCTCCTGGTTCTCTTTAAGGCTGTTTCTTCTCTGGTCCTCAAGGAACCAGAACAGGTGCCTCCCTTCCATTAGGCAGACTGGCGCTGGGGCAGCTCCACCACTGTGCACCTGTAGGTGCCCCAGAGCCCTTTGTACTGTACTGAGACCATCCTTTGGTTCTCCATTCTGAGGGCTAAGCGTCTTGATTCCTTCATCTTCCCCTCCTTGACCCTGTGACTCCCCTCCATTACCTTCTAGTCTTTTCTCCGACTTATTTCCCAGTTCTTTCTGCCACAGAGCCCTGAGCAGGAGGAGCCCATGGTCAGTCTCAGACTGGTGGGGAGGTGACCCTGGTGACACTGCACTAGCCTCTGAGATCTGACAGAGGCAGTCACATTGGCCGTGTCACTGTTGTTTGGTCCTCTTCTAGCTAGTGGGGTTCCCAGGGCATCCCAAGTTTACTAATATCCTCGCTTGACAAGGAGGGTGAGGAGTGAGAGAGGTGAATTTCTAAAAAGAGAATTTTAAAAATGCAGAAAAGTACTAAGAATAACATAATAACACCAATTTACCACCCATATTTTGCTGTCATATTTGATTCAAGTCTTTTTTTTAACTTTTCCTGATGGCCCTCATCACTAGCCTCCTGTTCCCTGTCCCCCCCTCCTCAGACGCACCCCTCCGCATGCATTATTTAATGTTTCTCTTTCTTATCTAAACAGATCTGCTAATGAATAACCATTATCTAGAGTTGTTCTCTGAAAAGAAACAAAAAAATGTACACAAAAGTTTTCGTTCTATAACATTTCTCCCTTGCCAGTCTGAGGTTTTTGAGATCAACTTATGAAACTCTCTTCTGTATATTATTCTATTGTATTATTCTACTGATTTATTTATCCATCTACCTATTGAAAGACTTTTAGGTCAGTTTGCTAATAGTTTTTTATAAGTACAAATAACGCAGTAGTGAACATTGTGCGTGTGTCCTTTTGCACATGAATCAGAGAAGTAGAATTGCTGGGTTAGGCACATTCTCTCCGTTCCTATACCTTCTGGTTCATTTGCACCAAAACACACTCTGCTCACTCGGGCCTTCAGCAAAGAGGTCACCTTGCAGGTTCTTGGGTGGCTTTAGTTGAACCTGAGGAGAAATGTTTGGGACTCATGGAAAGGAGAGAAAGCTGATAGGGCTATTTGCCATCTTGATATCAATTTCTCTGGCTCTTCAAGGACAGCCTGGCTCGCAGAGTCCCAGAGGACCTTGGCTGAATTTGAGCATGCTTTTGTTTTCTCAAACTGTCTACCTCTGCCCTGACCCTCCCTAGGTCTTTGCCATTCCAGTAATGAGCCTGGTGAGTGTGAAGGCAGCGAGGCTCTGTAGAGGCAGTGCTGCTTCTGCTCGCTCAGGAGACGGTGACATGAGGGCATGCTCTAGAAAGCTCCATGATGCCTGGCCAGGAAGGGCTCCTTCTTGTGCATCCAAGCACACATGCTTGTCTGCTTATGAGTCAGTGGATGGAAACTGCTTACGTGACTACATCTTTGCAAAGTGTGTATGTGAAACCATATCTCTTGAAAAAAGGAGGCATCTTTCTCTCATCACCAAGAAGTTCTTCGGGAAATGGAGGTAAGAGAGAGATAATCACAGAAGAATGGGGCCCTGGAAATGCCAGCTCTTGAAGAGGGTTGTTAAAAACCCGATTCTTTGACCTTTGTCCAGGCTGTTGTCTTTGAACTTCTAGGGCTGGAGTCCAGGTCTCTATTTTTAGAAAGCTCTTGATTTCTGTTGAACAGCTATGTTTGGGAACCAATCATCTAGTCTAACTCCCTGAATTGACAGACCAGCACACTGAAGCCTACACATCTTAAACACCCTGCTGGCATTACTCAGAGCCAGGAATGGCAGTAATATCAAGATCAGAACCTTGGGCCTCCAATGAGTTCCTTCTACACTAGAACTTGTAGGCCAAGGCTGTGAGCCCAAGAGCCCTGGTCTTTCCATGGACATCCAGGAAGGGTCTGTGGTGGCCTGGAAGGTGGTCGGCTCTCTGCCCTTCCTTTTGTAGGCCATCATCTCAAGCAGCGGTTCTTTCTTTGGACAAGGGTGGGGCCTCTGCATACTGGCCATTCCACTCACAGACTTTACTGAGCTTTACTAGCTGGGTGACAAGCCTGTGTTAGCTGGGGTGCAGGGGAGATGGTCCCCAGATGATTTGTGTGATTTAACCTGGATGACTTGGGGGATTTAGAACATCTGAGAAAGCCACTTACAGCCATTTCCTCTCACAAAGGGAGGAAGGACTCCTTTTGTTCGAAAATCATGCTGAGCAGCTATGGGTCTGTTCCCAAGGGATTTCTCCCAGGACATGGTGACATCTGGGTTTGCTTAGCTGGCTCCCTTGCAAGGAGCATGAGCTCAGAGTGGGAAAGAATGAGAGGGGAGTTTGGGATGAAGCTGGCTCTCAGTAGGGGCTGGATGGACTGGCCAGGAGAACATCACTGAGTAAGCTGGAATGTGTCCTGGGTGCCAGCCTACACCACCGCAGACCTCCATGTGTGCACCACTAATTATGCACTGCCACCTGCTGCCTCTGACCTTTTGAAAAAAAAGGTAGAGGAAGACGCATACACAGTGTTAGTCACCCAGAGAGAGTAGGACTGCAGGTTAAACTTAACTGAAAGATAACAAATAGACCCTGCCTTCCCACCACTTTGTAATTTCTGCTTCCCTACCCACCTCCCAGCATGGCCTGAATTACCCACCCAGCCTCTTGGTGGGCTGTGTTACTGAACACAGTGGCCACACGCTAGGAGTTAGGTGACTACAATCAGCCATCCAAAGGGACTGGCTTCAAATTCTTCCCAACAAAAGCTGTTTCCCTTGTGTGTTCCCTATTTTAGTAGCAGCCTTTACTTTAGTAGGATTATTATTTCCATTTTTCAGACTTGTGAAATTAGGGCTCAGAAAAGTTCAATGGTTTGGCCAGAATCACAGGTGAATCATAAGTGGCAAAACCAGGATTGGAATTCAGGGCGCTTGACTCCCGGAGTCCTTTGCCCATTAGGGTTTCTCAAGGAATTGTCCACTGCCATGGCTATCGATGGAGAAGTTGTCCAGGAGAAAGGAGCAATTAGTTCTTTATTCTTTTGTCCACCATATATTAAGATTACGTGCATTTTGAGAGAAATCAACAAAGGAGCCACGTGAGTTCTATGCCCAGCTAGAGTGGAACTAGGAAGGCAGCCAGCATCACCTTGGTCCGTTACTCGAAATCCATTCTCGAAGGGCCTGGACTGCTATTAACCTGTTGAAAGGTGAATTCACTGAAGAAAATGCCGTTGTGGTTGGGTTAGATCATCACGTGGTGCCCCAGATCTTAGATTTCTAAATCGTCAGGAGACAGACTAAGGAGAAGGTTGGAAAATGACTAGGGTTTCTTCAGAAGCAAGAAAGAATATGTATTAACCTGCTGTGAAGATGCATGATGCTTCTGAAAAAATGTCTCCTTTTCTTACCAGGCCTGAAAAAGCACAGATGCCTCTCACTCAAAGCAGGAAGGAATAGGGGGTTGCTTTTAGATCCTCTGAGCGTATTTTCCTAAGAGTGCTCTAAGGTTTTCTGGAGATCAAGAATTGCCAGCTGTCCAATGGAACACTGAGGTCAGAGACTCGCACTAGGAGAAAATGAGGTTTCATAAGGGCAAGGGTCTGCCAGACACAAGGGTTTTTTTCATTCATTGAGTAAGGCTATCAGTGCGACCATCAAACAAGATTACATGGGGGCAAAAGGACTGTGCCAAAATGAAGTTTTAAAATGAGGGTGTGAATGCATAGAAGTAAGATAAAGCTCTTTTTCCTGGAGTATCATCTTCAGGCTGCCCTCCTCCGCTAGATCAGTGAGGCTGGGTCAGAGGACAGTGTGGGGACCCCATGCCAATTATGAAGCATCACTGATGATGGCAAAGAAGTCGTTTGCTGCTGTAGACCCAGACGGTAGTCCTTCTGGGCTTAGGGCTTATTATCTGTAAAATGGGACAGTTTGTCCATTTCTTCTCATTGCACTGGCCTTTCTCATCTCCAGCTCTCCTTCAGGTGTGTAAGGTGGGAAAGTGTGGCCATACACCTGAAGCAGGATGGGACTTCTCTCTGTTCTTCCAGCCCTTTCCAGATGAGACCGGGACTCTCTCCTCTCCCTCACCTCTCTTTGGAAAAGCTTTATCTTCTGTATGTAATTGGGAAACATCATGCTTCAATGTTGACCCATTTCCTGGGTTGCTTAAGGGGGGAACTGCTAGTGCTTATTTATCTTTGGGGAGAATCTCCTTATGGGCCTTGGAGGTCCCTATCCATCATCTTCAATCCGAAGCCTTTTCCGGCTATGTGATTTGGGTTGCTAAAAACTGTTTCTCCAAGTGACCTTTGCACTGCAGCCCACAGAGCTGCATACATAAGTGGTTGCTTAATAAATATTATTCTGAACCTAACTCTTTCAGGCAGGAAAAAAATGCAACTTGGTATTTTTATTTTGAGGGCAAATTCCATCTCTAGCTGGAGTTCTACATCTGGAATGTTTTCCTGTGGACTGCTCCTGTCACCTCTGAGAGAATGTATGTGAAGAACTTGGTAACTGTGATAATGGCCTTGTCTGACTGAGTGTGGGAGGCCATGTGGGTACTTCCTTCCCCTGGGGGAGCAGGGTTGGGGTGGGGGAGAAATGGGAGCAGCTAAAAGCTAGCCTCGAGTGCCCAGCACCATGAATGCATCTAGCATTTCTCGAAATCCTTCTGGCAGCCCGTTGAAACAGCCTGCTGTTTGTCCATGTTGTATGGATGAGCAGTGGAGGCACAGAGAGCTTAAGTAACTTATCTAGGGCTGCACAGCTAAGAGGTTGAGCTGGGAAGTCAGGCAATTAGACTTGGGAGCCTGAATTCTTGAACCTCTTTGGCTGAGAATGGTAACAGTCAGGGAATCAAGGCTTTTTGCACCCTGAATCCTTTCCAATCACCCAGCCATCTACTTCCTTTTCCTTCTCGGGGCTTCTGCCTCAGGATGTGGAGTGTCAGTGTGTGCCTCAGCAGACTAGGCCTGTGGATTCCCTAATCTAATTGGCATGTTCGTTGGCAGTGATGAGATCAATAAAGGCATGGAATGAGACTTACCCTTGAATCCAGGTGACCTCTGTGCGGGTGGACAAACTGACCTTCACCTCATAGGGGTCGTAGATATCTTGGGATAGGAAACCAACTCTGTCCCCTGTCTTCTGGGACCTGGAGCACAGCATTAGATATTTTTTGCCTTTGTGGACCCCTTTTTCCATTAAAAAATATTCTAAATCATATTTTATAACTGCGCCTCATAATTGCAAATACATCAGTATTGTATGTGAAGATGTTTTCTTTGACCTAAAAGCTTATTTGTCCCTTCTGATTTTAAAAGAAACTGAAATGTTTTCTAGGCCCCTGGGCCCTGTGCCTGCTGTGCCTAATGAACTCACCCGTGCACCCCTCTACTGTGTCAAACATGTGCCCAGAGCTTACGGAGGGCTTTGTCCTGAGCCCTGACTCCTCGGACTTAGCCAAGGGATGCATCTTTGGCTCCATCGGTGGTACGAATGCCCAGGGGAGGTCGGAGGAGAGGGAGCAGCATGCTGAGTCCTCTGGGATGCCCAGGGAAGACCCCTCCATCCCCAGAAGGTGGGCTAGTAGGCCGGAAGTGTGGCTGGAAGCAGATTTAATCTGCACTTGGTTTATTTATAGTAAAACCCAAGCTACCCAGAGCCCAAGGGGAAGTAGCCATTCTTTAGAGAGAATTTTCTGGGTTTCAGGAGGCTTACTCATTTAAATATTTCAACTTTTATTTTTCTAAAATTTAACAATTTTGAGTAGAAATCTTTTTTTTTTTTAATGTTAAATATTTGATGTGTTAGCCCCTCCCCTTTTTGGACAGCTCAAGGTTATCATCATCATTATCAACACAACTCATCTTTTGGGCTTTAAGACGTGGAAGTCATCGATGGGTGTACAGTTGTTTGCCATGACTAAATGTCCCCAAAGTTCTTACTTTGCTATTTTTTAAGTGTCCTCTTTACTCCCTGCCATTTAATACTACTTGCCTCTGTCCACCTGCCTTCCTTCTTTCTCCTTTTAATTTTGTTGATTTTATTCTATGGTCACCTGGAGAACCAGACATCCCAGAAGCAGGCTTAGTGGAGTAATGGGGCTGTGAACTGCCCCATTTCATATGCCGGGGAGCAAGGCACCCCAACTTGACAATGCGTGGACATGATGGCAGCTCTTCTGATGCTCAGTGCTTGTCTTTCTGTTTCTTTGTTCTTAGTGTCAGGTTCCACGTTGCCGAGGTAGCATTTAACTGAGGCAACCATCCATCCATCCATCCATCCATCATCATCATCAGCAGCAGCAGCAGCATCATCATCATCAAAGTAATCACCACCACCAACATGACATTGAGTTTCTGTGTTCCAGGCCATATCTAGGCTTTACCTATAACATGCTCCACAGTTCTGCGAAATAGGATATATTATTATCCATTTACAGTTAACAAAATGAAGACAGGTTATGCAGCTGCTATAAAAAGTGGCAGAGCTGGGATTTAACCTGAGTCGCTCTCTTGCCCTGTGCTTGCTCATCTGGAGATAAGGCACTGAGTTCTACAGGGATGCTGCAGTCGCTAGTGAGAACTGACCAGGCACCAGGCCCCATGGGCAGGGGAGGGATGGGAGCAAATCTCTGCTGAATGTTTCTTTTTGCCGGAACTGTGCTGGTGGCTTGTCACCTGGAATCTGCTGGGGCATGCTCTGTGAAAGTAGGTGCCAGCGCCAATGGCACAGAGTGCCTCATCTCTTGGGTGGTGAGTGAGTGAATGCCACAGCTCAAAACAACCCAGAGTGAGTATGGGTATCCCAGCCCCACTTTTAGAGGTAAGGACCTGCTCTTTCCACCATACGACACTGCCCAGGACAGCGGCCGTCTGAGCCACCACACTGTGCCTAACTTCTGGAGGGACTGCCAGATACTAGACGCTTAGCCTGAAACTTGTGTGTAGACTATTTTAAGAGCCATTCAGTTGTGTCTGGGCTGTAAGTTTTTGAAGGTATATTAAAAGGGAAGAGAAAATGTGCACGATCTGTTTAGAAACACTCCTGCTGTGTCCCCAGGTCTTGTTGGGACCTGCAGGCGAGACACTGTGGGCAGTGTGGTCTGTGGCCCGGTTTGCTCTGTTTTGTCTGCCAGGGGCTGTTTGAGCCCCTTGACCTCCCTAGAGCTCCAGGGCCCTTGTGTACCTGGTTCCCACTCTTCCCCACCATTCTGTGCCTCTGGCCTGTTCCTGGCTGGACGTGCCTAAGCCAGTGAGAGACTGTGGTAGTCGGGGACTGCTCCCAAGGCCCCCCTCTTCCTGAGCTGTGCACTGATAAGAGCCTTTCCATGTTGTTGACTAACTGGTGGTTGAAGAAAGCCGGAAGAGACGAAAGTCTGGATGCGGTCAGGTGAAGCTTCAAAGTTAAGGTCATCGTTCCTGTTCTTGGGGCTCTCGTGGTAATGGGGGATGGCAGTGGTGTGCCTGGACAGATATGGAGGACAAAGCAGGGTCAGCGGGGAACAAATATGGCAGCAGTGGGAGGACTGCATTAGGGGCAGACAAAGAGGGGCAGACGGGCAAATGCAGAGTCACAGCCGGGGTGTCGGGAACTAGGTTCTGGTGGTGCCCAGGCCCCACCTTCTCACCCTCACCAGACTAGGCATGGGTGGCCATGTCTTAAACCTCTCCACACTTGTGCCCTTTCAGACCGGGAATGATGGATCCCGTAGATTGGGGGTTGGTGTAAGGGGACTCTGGGAGGTCTTTCTAGGGAGAATGACAGACCCCAGAAAGGACTGAATCCCGGCTTCCCGGGATGCAAGCAGAGCAGGGCAGGCATCGCAGGCGTTTGAGAAAGGGGTGTGGGGACAGGGCCCACGTGAGAGCTGCGGGTGCGACTGAAATCGATAATCCACGCAAACGGCTCAGCACAATGGCTCCGACGTCCGTTCTCTCCGGTCCCGTGACCGCCCGGTCCAGACAGCCCCCGAGGGCCTGACTCTGGAAATGGAGTCTGGAACCCGCTTCGCTTCCTCTCTGCAGACAACGGCGATGACCACGTGGACGGAGGCCTGGCTGAGAACCACGTGACCACGAGCATGTTTGGAGGTGCAGGCAATGCTGGCCGCAAGCCCTTCACATCGGGCATGAAGGAGCTGGCCGTGCTGCGGGAGAAGGTCACCGAGCAGCACCGCCAGCTGGGCAAAGGCGGCAAGCAGCACCCCGGCGCCGAGGATCCCAAGAAGCTTCGGCCGCCAGCAGCTAGGGTCAGAGGGGGCGGGGTCTGGTCGGAAGGGTGGGAGGATCCACAGAGGGGGTCTCGTAGTGGGGGAGGGCATGTCCTGTGTTGCCTACCGGTAAAGAAAGCACTTTCCGGTTCTGCCCCCGATATATACAGTGACCTTCAGGCCAATCAGCTAATTAGTATCTCTTGGCGGCCTCAGTATCTTTGGCTGTGAAATGGACTGGGCAAGTGGATTCTTCAAGTCCTTTCCTTCTAAAATGTCCATATTTATACTTGGCTTTGGGACACGGGCAAAGAGAACAGATGCTAAAGACGAGGAAGAGTGATCCACGTGAACTTGCTCACTCTTGTTGCAATGTCCTCCCTTTACTCAGCTTGCCCACTTCCTCTTTCCAGCCTAGCTCTGCTGTCTTAGGTCTTGGCCTTGGATGGGTTTATGGAAAGGAATGGAGTAGAGATATCTAAAGACAACTTCTTACATAAGATATTTGCAAGTAGGTCTCATCTTTACTCCTGACAGCCATTGAAACAGCAAGGAGAGGAGTGAAAACTCTCATCCATCTGACTTTCTTTAGGGGGTGGGTGGGCCACAGTGAGGTAGTGAGCTTCCTGGGTGTGTGGGGGGGCAGAAGCCCATTGTTCTACCAGTGACCTGTATGGCCTGGGAGAAGTCCCTTCCCAAGCATGAGCTGCTTTCTGAGGTTGCCCCCAGCGCCTGTGTTTTGTGAACTCATTCTCTAAGCAACGGCTGTGCCCACAGACCCCCTGCCAGCAGGAGTTGGACCAGGTCCTGGAGCGGATCGCTACCATGCGTCTTCCGGATGAGCGGGGTCCTCTGGAGCACCTCTATTCCTTGCATATCCCCAACTGTGACAAGAACGGCCTGTACAACCTCAAACAGGTGAGAGAAGGACCTTGTTCCTGCCCCTCCCGCCTGTCATCCCCCGAGCTCTGGGAGCTAGACCAGACTTCTGTAACAGGTGTGATGGGGATGTCCGTTTGCAGGACTGGCATGGTGGGCTTCCCTCCCTGGCCTGGGGCCTGGCAGAGGCTGACTCCACTTACCGAGCCACCCACCAGCCGTGCTTGTTTTCCAGATAGGGAGGGAGCCTCTTGGAGAAGAGATGTGGGTCTACACCGATGCGTCTCAACCTTTACTGAACATTAGAGTCACCTGGAGGTCATTCCCAGGCCTGACCCTCAGAGACTGCCATTCAGAAGGTTGGGTGGGGACCAAGAGTTTGCATTTCTAACAAGCTCCCAGGGCATGCCGATGGTCCATAGGCCATCGCTGATTTAAACCATTGACCAAGTAGCCTGTCTGGTTTTCAAGGATCTCAGGGAATGGAGAATCAGGGATGGAGACATGCCACTTAAAATATTTCTAAAAATGGTAATAGAGCAGCATTGTAAGTACGGTAGAGAAAATTAGGAAAGGGTAAGTAAACTACTCGGATCCCTCCCCTCTCCCCACTCCCTCGCCCCTTCCACTCTGTTCCTGTGCCTTCCAGCCATCCATGTACATAAGCAGACTTTCTTCTCGACATCATCATTGGTATTTTTCACAGAGCTGCATAGAGTTGTGATAATTTTCAGTGGCTGTTCAGTATCGATGGGTTATCCTTTCACCCAGCCCACCCCTCACCTTCTCCAGCTCATCCCCTCTCTAGGGAGAATAAGCATACGTGCCTTTCATTTGAGGCAGACAGGGAATGGGAGGGAGAAAGGGGTGAGAAGTGTGGGTTGCACTGGCCGCCCCTCTTCCCACTTCCAGGCAGTGGTTCTGAGTCCTGGCTGCACACCAGGACCTGCTAGGCCGCTTTAAAAAATTTACAGATGCCAGGGCCGCACCTCCAGAATTTCAGAGTTTTGTGAGTCTGGGGTGCTCGCTGGTCACCAGGACTTTAAAAACTCCCCTGGTGATTCTAGTGGGCAGGCAGGACTGCCGTAAAGGGTGGGTGTACGGAGCCAGAAGATGGGATATGGGGCTTGCTGATCCCTGGGAGGGGGCGTCTCCCTTCCCTACCTCCCTCAGCACAGGCACCTTGCCCCCGTAAATGACAGCCTAGTGCTAAGAGCTATTTATTTGTGTGTGTGCCCTCTGAATAAAAACCAGCTATCTAGTTTGGAGCTCAAAGAAAGAAATAGAGGTCTCTTCTAATAAAAAAAAAAAAAACAAAAAAAACAAAAACAGGCTATGCGCTATACCTGATGGGGAACCAGAGGCATTTGCAGAGTCATTCATCTGTGGGTACAGCAGGGACCCTGTGAGGAGAATGCCTGGATTTGCGTTCCAGCCATGGCTCTTATTAGCTGTGTGGCACTGGACACCTGTGCCCCTGCATCATCATCATCTGTGACGTAGTGAAATAACGGTACCTAAGTGACACAGTTGTTGTGAGGATTAAATGAATATACGTTAGATATAAACTATATGTGATCAGCAGAAAGATGGCTTACATGGTAGCTGGCACATAGTAGGACCAGTGCCATGTTGACTTTTACCAAGACGTATGTTTTTCACCTCACACTATGACTAAACTCCAGTATGCTGTGTCCCCCGCTGATGGCTGAGTGCCACCTGCAGCTGGGAACTGAGCCTCTTCATCTTGGGGTACGTTGGACAGCCTTGCTAATCAGAGCATGGTCCCTGGGCCTGCAGCACCTGGGTCATGTCAGAGTTTGTTAGCCACACTGAATTTCAGACCCATCCCAGACCCAC
The DNA here is from genome assembly GCA_004027375.1 of Macroglossus sobrinus. Lineage (NCBI taxonomy): Eukaryota > Metazoa > Chordata > Mammalia > Chiroptera > Pteropodidae > Macroglossus > Macroglossus sobrinus. The sequence continues at coordinate 109,945 of PVKZ01002786.1, read as the reverse complement.
TGGATGGGCATCTGCATTTTATCCAGATCCCCTGGCTCACAGTCAAGGTTGAGAGGCACCAACCTGCAGTGCAGGCTCAGGGTACACGGTTGCTGCTCAGTAAACCTTGAGTGAGGGAGGGAAAGCTGGTGGCTGCGGGCAGGTCCTCCATGGCCTCCTCTTCTCTCTCCTCAGTGCAAGATGTCTCGTAACGGGCAGCGTGGGGAGTGCTGGTGCGTGAACCCCAACACCGGGAAGCTGATCGAGGGAGCCCCCACCGTCCGTGGGGACCCGGAGTGTCATCGCTTCTACAATGGGCAGCAGGAGGCTCCCGGAGTACAGTAAACCACAGCCGGCCGGTGCCTGGCGCCCCCCGCGCCCCAGCCCCTCTCCAGACACCTTTGGCGAGAGGAGAGTGCTTGGGTGGTGGGCGGGGGAGGATTTCCCAGGAGTTTGGAAACGTGTATTTATATTTGGAAAGAGACAGGCACCGCGTTTGGCAACCCCCTCCCAGGCCCCGCCCCTCCCAGCGGGAGAGGCCTTGCATTTTCCCCTCCCCCAGCCCCTGCTGGGGAGGAAGGGGTGGTTGCAGAGGAGATCTAGGTAAAGGTTTGGGAAGGGGGAAAAAAGAAATTTTTATTTTTGAACCCCTGTGTCTCTTTTGCTCAAGATTAAAGGATGGAAAAACAAAGCGTGTGTGTCTTTTGCTTGTCTTTCTTTGCACCCTTCCCCTGCTGAGAAAGAGCTCCCAAGGCTTGCTGGCCTCCTTCCATCTGGCTTTGCTCCATTCCTCCATTCCTGGGGAAGTGGGAAAGGCAAGCCTCGGGTTCCCATTCATAAAACGGGAAGAAGGATGGGGCAGGAGGAAAGCCTTGGTCTGCAAAACTTGGACCCAGGTGGGACCCTTCTGTGCAGCCCCAGGATCTGGTGTCTCCTGCCTGGACTCACAGCTGAGGACCAGGCCTCTCTCCTGCGCCTGGGTGGGCACTGGGTGAGGAGAGGTGGAGCTGGTGTCTGTCTTCCTCTTCCCTTCATTCAGATGACACAGCAAAGGGAGAAAGGGCACAAGGAAACACTGGAACTGGGGGCCTCTGGCCCTTGAAGTAAGGAGAGCTCCCTTCTGCACAAGGGGAGACGTCAACTCAGCCTCCCAAGGAAAAAGGGGCGCTGCTGTGGGCGCGCGTGCTCAGGAAAGCGCTGCTCTCTGAGGGGCCAACGCGCCGGCTCCCGAGCAGCGAAGGTTAACAGGGATCAGGGTCTGAGGCACAGGTGTGGGCTTTGCTTCGGAAGCAGAATTCGATGTGAGCCCTCCACCGCTTTGTTCTGTTGGCCCCTCGACGCGTGGTGAATTCCAGGGGCACCCCCACTTTGCAATGAGCCACGGAGGAAGCCGTGCTCAGCGTTCGAGGGCCCCCTGGCCACCCTCTTTCCCTCCTCAGCATGTGGCAGACTCCTTCCTTTCATGTTACTCTGTGTGTCTGGAGCCCGAATCCTTTCTGCCACAGGGAAGGGAGGCTCAGGAGCGGCGGAGGACACGTGCGCCCTTACACGGGTGAGATGATCCCTTCTGGGAGTGGAAAACGACCAGGTCCCACAAAGCAGACAGATCTGTAGGCAGCTAGTGCCGGGCTGTGCCAGGCTAAGTCCAGCAAGACAGTTGGTCCCTCAGTTAGTGGCTGGCCCCCCAGAAGTACATTAATTCGGTTAATCTTCATGAATCCACAAGTGAGGTGCTATTATTAGCTCCACTTTATAGACGAGGAAAAGGTCCCCAGAGGTGCCCAACCCCCACAGCCCTGGGCCTGGGGGCCCCAACTGCGGAGCGGAGAAGCTGCTCAACCTTAAGTTATGGTGGAAGCAGGGTGGGTGCTTCAACCTTGTGGTGGAAGCAGGGTGGGTGCTTGGACCCAGCCCGCAGTGCTGTGGGCCCCGGTCGGATCTGCGCCCCCCGGTCGGATCTGCGCCCTGTAGGTCAGCAGTCCCTACTTGGAGTCTGATTTTATTTCATGCACTGATGGGTGCTCCGCAACCCATCTCTTGTCCCTTCAGCCATAGTCAGCTGCTGGTGGTTGCTGTCCCGGGGTGGAGCAGCCCCTGCTGGCTCTCTGGGGAAGTGCAAGGGTTTCTAACTTTGGCTAACATTTGAATTGATTGGGGCGCTAAACAAACAAACAAACAAACAAACAAACACAAACAACACTCATGCCAGTGCCCCGCCATAAAAAATTCTGATCTGATTGGTTTGGAGTGGAGCTCAGGTAGATATCTTACTTTTTAAAGTTTTTCAGGTGATTCTAATGCAAAGCCAGGGATGAGGCAAGAAGAATGCTTGAGTCAGAACACTTGGGTTCGAATCCAGTCCCCTTACTGAATTCTACTGCCCTGGAGCTATGTCCCTTGTCTTCTCTGAGCCTCAGTTTCCCTCATCTGTCTAATGAGGATGATTTCAGCCTCAAATAACAGGGTAGGATCAATGTGAGATGGTGGTTGTTGAATGTGCTTTGAGAACTGGGACCGTAGAAAATGGGAGGGATTATCATGGGGCCACTGCTGGGGTCAGCCTGCATGCTAGCCCCATGCCCCAAGGTTGCCAGCTTGCTTCGGTCCTTTCTATAACGTTTTTGTAGAATGCTCTTGAGGATGCCACAATCTCCCTGCGCAGTTTCATGTCACTTGCCCATAGCTTCTTTGTACACACTCTAAACCCTCTGAAGAGGTAGATTTTATGGGTGTGTGAGCAACACTTCTGCTGTGGCTCTAGCTACAAGAACCACACTGATGTATAATGTGACCTAGAAACCTTTGCTAAAGGAAAGCAAGATTGTACCTGTGTGGGAAGAGAGGCTGGCTACACAGGGATCTCGGAGATAGGAAACCTTTCGCTCATCCTCTGGCAGTTGACAGACACTGGGGTTATACTGCCACCGGGTGGCATTATGGGAAACTACAGCTGAATTTACACGGGGCCTGGCAGTCTACCTTGTTTAAGGGGTGATCTCGGAGACCAGAATGACTCAACTGTGGACGCTTGTTATACTTGCGGAATCACCGGGACCTACCCCTGAGCTAGACCCTTAGGAAGGGAGCAGAAAATCTGCATTAAAAATGCCTCCTGAGTGATTCGAATTTGTAGAATCACCTAATTTCTAGGTGACCTAATTTATAGATTCAGGGCAAAATGAAAATACAGAACCCCTTGTTCAGAAATTAAGTATTTTAAGACAGCGACAGCAGAACACTGAATCAAGCACGGGGTCTCGTGTGACTGTACGGGTCGCCATGTTCATGAAGCTGGCCCTGTGCTTGTGCCCTCTGAATGTGGGGTTATCACCACTGCAGTGACTGCGTCTCTCAGATGTGCTGAACGCTAGCTACATGTGACGTGGTTGTTGGGAGCATGGGCTTGGAGGTGAGGCAGTCGTTGAACCGGGTTCGGGCAGGACAGAGTGAGAGATGCTGCCAACTCTGTCACCCCACTGCAGCGCCCATGGAGGGCGTGGCCAGGGGGACGCGTGAAGGGCAGTGTGCGCGGGGCTGGGGGCGGGGTGGGAGGGAGAGGCTGGGGCTCCGCAGATGAAGAGGGGGCACGGAGATTGGGAGACCTCGAGAGAAGAAGGGGCGTAGGAGGAAGGCATGACAACAATGTGAATGAGGCAGAAGGTAAGAAAATGTGGTATCTATGCTCTTTCAGCCCCGAGAAGGTTGAAATCAGTCACTAGCCATTCCATAGCTTTCTTCTGCACTGGGTGGAAGCGGCAGTGGGGCCGGGTAGGGGCGGGAGGTAGGATTCCCCTTAGCCAGAGCTTCTTGGGAGTTAAGATCCAACAGGCACTAAAATAAGTGACTGAAGAACATTCTAGAAATGCCTTCATTAAAATATTCTCCAAGAAGAAGAGACCCATCATTAGCTTAAAGGTAGATTAAGGCCACTGTATTTAATAGTAGGGGCTGAGATGAAATGATAATAATAATAATAGCAGTAGTAATAACAGTAGCTGAACTTGCACTGACTACTCCCTATTCTAAGCGTGTTTTGTACATTAACTCACTGAAACAATTTTGAAGGGCTCGAGACGGTGGAACCCAATTTCTGGATGGGTGCGTGCGTCTGCGGGGTCCGCTAGGCCCTGCCTCCACCTGGAGTGTGGCCTGAGGAGTGTCCTCACCTTTCACTTACCTTACCTGGGACCCGGAGGAAGCTGACGCAGGCTAACTGAATGCATAACTTTATTAAATAAATGCTTTGTCATGACAAACGACAAAGATCAAGGAGTAACATAAATTATAAGTTGCATAAATAGTATACAGCAATCTTCACTTCAATAAAACGTGAGATCTTCTGTATTTTTTTTTCTTTTTTTATTTCCTTAGGTACAAAATGCTAAACAGGAGGCGAGTTCTTCCGCATTCAGGTGATATTTTTTTCCCGCTTTTTTTTGTCACCACAAACTGGTTTTGTTTGTTGCTTTGTTTTTTTTTTCCCATCCTTTTCACCAGTAAAGATTATGAACATTTATTTAAAAAAAAAAGTTGAAGACAAAAAAGAAGAGAAAATAGAGCTATGGTATGTATGTAGGTAAAACTATCAAGAACTACAGTAATATGTGCTGTGGTTATTGCTGTCTTAAAAGAAAAAAAAAAAAAAACCAAAAAACCAAAAACAAACCGGTAGGCAACTCGGAATCTGAAGGATCTTGTCTGACAACTGTCTATCCATGTGGGCTACTGTGTGACGGTGGTGGTGGCAGGTGGCACTCAGGCTGGTGTCTGGGGACCAGAGAAGCGGGTGGAGGGGCACAGGGTGGCCCTTTTCCCCACCCAGAAGGAGTTAAGGAGAGGAGGCCAGTGTCTGTGGAGATGGCTAAACTACGAACTCCATTAGAAAACCAAAAAAGGCTGTTTAAAAAAAGAAGACATGAAACTTGAGAGAAAATAAAAGTGGAGAAAAGTGCAAAATACATCTCGCACTTTTAGTGGTTTCAAAAATCAAGACAGTACAACGCCCAGGTTGCCGGCTGGTGGAACCCCCACATCTCAACACTTAGCCTTTCTCTTGGAAGGCACAAATGTCCTCTCTAAGGCCAGAGGGTTCTTGGCCCACTCCTCTCTGAAGTCCCCATTCTGAGCTGGAGCCCTCTGGGGGGGGGCGGGCGCTGAGCAGATGGAGAAGGGGAACACTGTCCCCTCTTGAGGGGAGCTTGGTGGTTGCCATGGCAGCCTGGTAGCTGCTAATGAGCTAGGCAGTGGGAAAAGGATGGCCCTGCAGGAGGCTGACCCTGCAGGGCTACAGTGGAGACCACCAAGGTGGCGATGGGGAGTGGGCGAGGGGCGAGGTGGTGGGACCACACAGGGCCTCCCCTCCTCTCTTCCCCGTGTGGGGTTGAATGTCTCCGGGCCTGACTGTGCAGGCCTGGCTGTCTGAGAAACTTTCCTGTCTCTTCCTTCCCAGGCGCCCTGCTTTGCTGGGGTGGGTCGGGTGGCTCTGGGAGAAGAAGGGTCTGTCCTGGCTGGGCCTCCCTCAGTCCCTTGGCAGCAATGGGGGACGACTGGCATGGTCTGCGCTGCTGGAGCGAGGCATGAGTCAAAAGGGGGATGGGGAGAAACTTCCTGTAGGGGGACAACATTTAGACTAGAAGCCACAGAAAACCTGGACCCTAAGGCCTCCAGGTGAGCGGTCAGTGGCCAACGGGCATCTGGGAGGCGAGGCCTCGCCTCCCAGGACTTCTCTGCGGGCAGCACTCCACAGCCGCCTTCCATCTCCCCCGCCCAGCAGACCGTGCTCTGTCCCCGTGATCTCCCCACGCTGGGCTCAGCCCAGACCTCGTCTTCTAGCCATTTAGTTCCATCTGTCATGAAGGTCTAGTGTCCTCTAGGGATTGGCCACTTGGCCAGAATCACCCCCTGCAAGCACGGGAGACTTACAGGTTTGGGTTAGTCATCACGAACCTTGGAGAGCTGCAGGGCTGGTGTCGTTAAACCAGGCTCGAATCCCTGCCTTCCGGCTGACAGCAAAGAGCCAGTGTAAGGGGCAGAGGCCATTCAAAGTCCAGTAGACAGTGAGGGTGGGGAGGGGAGGAGAGGGCCTCTCTCAGGAACCAGGTCCAGGTCTGGGGTGGGGTCGGGGTGGGATATGTGGTTCCTGGCTCAGTCTTTTCTTAGGGGGAATGGCGCCCCAGTATCCACTTGGCAGTTAGACAACTGCTCAGTATCCGAAGGAAGAATGGGCAGAGAGGAGGAGGAAGTGACAAAGATTCAGGATACTGGCCTAAGACACAGAAATGTGAGTCGGACATTTGGAGACATTTGCACAGAGATGAGGTGTGCTGACATGGAAGGCCAAGTAAGTCCTTGTGGCTGCCATTTCTGTAAGGCCCTTTGTCCTATGAAGATCCACCACCTCTCCCATCCCTAGCCAACTGTCCTGTCCGGGGGAGGAGGGGACATCCCTTAAGTTCCACCGTTACAAGTTCTCTGCTATGGATTAGATTTGCCTCTTCGCTGTCCCTCTTCATTGTCCCCAATTCAGTGTTGGCGTGGTCTCCATGGTGTCATGGCATCAGGAAAGAGCAGACAGAGCTGTGTTCACAGCGAGTAAGGGTCTCCTTGCCAGTGTTCAAGCCCCTTTTCCTGGCAGGCTATCGCCAGCCTCAGAAGACAGCCTCAGGGCCCCCCGTCCGTGGAGGGAGCCAGTGGAGTGTGGGGTTCTTCTCGGTTCAGCATGCGGCTGCCAGGTGACAGCACCTCCCATGCATCTGTTCGCTGGTCGTCCAGGGTCTTTCTTCCATCCTCCACCCCAGGGAGGAAGTCTCAACCGACCAGCATGGATGAAGAGCTTCAAAGACTCTCCGGCCTCCATCCCTCATTGCAGGGGTTTGGTGGCCACTGAGCACATAATCTCCTATCCCTTCAAATGCCAGTCTCTACTGGATCCTTGTGTCCAGCTGCTGAGTCTAGAACCATCTAAATGTGCCCACCTTCCCTGGCTCTATGGCATGGATTCAGCTCGTTTCTCTCTTACAATCTGTCCCCCCATTTCCCTCTCTCCTTTCTCTCGAACCCCAGAGGGCTGATCGGGTGGGGAGCCAAGGAAGTTTCTCTTGCCCGTGTCCCCCATTCTGTTGCTTTGCTTCAATGCCAGAACGCGGCCGGTCAGCCTCCGTCCCACCAGCCCTCGGTCCCTTCACTCCACCCACTCTGGCCCGAGCAATCACATTGACTGTTCCTCTGTATTTACACCTTTTCGCCTCCATCTCCCCCTTTTGCCACCTCTCATTTCAGTTTCTCTCCTGCTCTGCCAGCGTGAAGAGTGAGAGAGGCTTTCAAAATGCAGGCTCTGCCCAGATAGAATGGAAAGGCCAGGCAGGACCAGTAGGTCAAACTTGGACCTGGTGGGCTTGTTTGGTAAGGGGTCCAGAGACAGTTTCTTCTGGAGGGTCTGAAAGCCGGGCGCTGGGGAGCACGCTGGGTGCACAGGGAGTGACCGCAGCCATCTGGCTGGGTGGCACGCAGGAACACACGTGCACATGGGAAATCATGAAAAAGTCCAACACTGTGTCCCGCAAAGAGTTGAGTGCGCTGCTCACGGGAAGCAGGCAAAACTGATGTTAGGGGTCATGTTAAAAAAATATGGATTTTCTTGGTTTGCCCAGAATGAGGAAGCTCCTTAATGCCTCCATAGGACCTACGTTGAAAAAGTTAATGCAAATTTTTAAAGTAAGAAAGGAAAAAAAAAAAGATTTATATGCCTATATATGACTATATGGAGCTTTGTAGATAAATACAAGCCCACTTTTTTTTTTTTTTTCAGCCTATCCTCCCTCACAGAGGCTGTGCTAGCTGAGAATTGAATGCATTGAGGGGCTGAAACTACACGCTTCAGTGGTCGTTTTAGTGACCCAGGAAAAACAAGTCTTTCCACTATTGGCGTGTGTCCTGATTTCTAAACGTTCTGCACGGAGAGTGAAATATGCACATGTGCTCCATACTCACGTATCTGCTTAGGGAAACCTATCTATCTAGTATCGCTCGCTTATTAATTTGTTTTATTTTGAGAGGAATGGAATGCATTTTAGTTTTTATAAATCTGGGGGTGTGGGGAGGTTTAGAACACTCTGCTGGGGTGAGAGGAGAGAAAGGAAGGTTCGATTAGCCCAAAATGCTGGCTGGGGGAGGAGACAGATCCAGGAGAGGCACAGACACCTTCTGTCTCTTCCTTTCTCCCCCTGTGACCAGTCTAAACTGGGAAAATCCCAAGTGCGTCATGGAACGCCACATCTTGGGCCACACCTTCTAGTGCCCAGTCGTCTCCCCAACGTGGGCCAGGGCTGCTCCTGAAAGGTGGATCCAGCTACACGGTCCCCATGATTTTTATTTCCTGCCCACATTTTTCTTTCCCTTCCCGTAACTCTGTTCATCTTTCCCTCTCTTCTACTCATATTCCTTCTCCCCTTCTCTCTCTTGTCCTTCCTCTCTTCCCTTCCTTGTTCATTCAACTTGCTTCAAAAAGAAAACCATTTAAAAGGGGGTGGTGTGATGGAGGGGGGTCTCCTTAGCTTTTCTACATCTCCGTTGTTGCCATTTTCGAAGTTGAGACCTTGCTAGCGATTCCGAGGTCCTCAGTTTCCTCAAATAGATAGATATATGTATTTTTTTTCCCTTAAATGAGATGAAATGAGTGGCGTCCTGGGGTGGAGGGAGGCGCTGGCTGGAGTCGGGGCTGGGGGTGGGATGGGGGTAAGAAAAGGGTGGGGGAGGGGACGCATCACTCAGTGTTGCTGCTGTCGAAGGTGTGGCACTGAAAGTCCCCGTCGACGTACTCCATGCCGGGCAGCTTCATCCCATACTTGTCCACGCACCAGCAGATGCCACGTTTACGGCCACGGGAAGGCTTGCACTGGGGGTGGGGAGGGCGACAGGCAGTGTGGATGGCTGTGCCCCAAGGCTCTGTCTCTGCCTGGCCCTTCCTCTTCCCACCCCAAGACAGACTCTCTCTCACTTCTAGAGAGCTGAGGGGGCTGCATGCAATCCTTGGGGTTCTATTGTCCCCATTGCATGGGTAGGGCCCAGGGAAAATGCTAATTTAGGCGGCCTGCCCTTGGCTACCTCCTGTCACCTCTTTTTTATGTCATCCATTCAGGGTCTTCCTATTTGGTATTCTCCAGAGAGCTACATGATTTGATAATATGATGATGGTGATGATGATGACGACAATGATGATGATAATAAAATAGCAATAGGAGGCATCACTTGTACCATCATCGTGTGCTTATTACTAGATAAGAGGTACTGTTCTAAGTGTTTCACAGAGATTAGTCCATCATTCCTCATGACTGTGTGAGAACAGTCTATACGACTCTTCTCCATTCTACAGGAGAAACCGGAGGCAGTGTCTGGCCCTGGACCTCTCACTGACATGAGGGGTACCATGAGAGAGCATCAGGGTCACATGGGAGAGACTTGTTAAAAATGCAAAGTGTGTGGGGAGGGCGGCGGGCAGCAGTTCATTTTAACAAGCCTGCCAGGTGATTCCGATGCTCTAAGAAGCCTGAGAACCATCACCTTACGATAATGTGGACCCGATTTAATAAGCTAAATACCACTTAGAGGTTTCCTGGTGCGTGCGCTTAGGAAAGCCCGCTGAACTTAGGGGCTCCGCGTGGGGGCGTACCTGCTTTCTCTTGTAGAATCCTTTGCGGTCACAGTTGGGCAGGTACACGGCTCGGGGCACCATGCGTGGGCTGGCTTTGATCTCCTGCAGGGCCGACTCCATGTGTCTGCGGCAGGGGCCCTGTGTGCGGACGGAGGGATGAGAGGTGTGGCAGGGCCGAGGTGGACACCACCCAGAGGTGCGGAATGTGGGAATTGGGGCGTGGGAGCTAAAGGGTCTGTGGGGGAAAGTCACCACCTTTTATTTCAATTTGTTGCTACCAAAGATCTTTCCTTTCTCTCACCTGTCACGTGCCCTGGGTGGGTAAAGTGTGCCAAAGCTGTGTTTTGACCAGGTGCAGAAGCACACGGCCCCATCTGTGTTCCACACCAGCCTCCCTAAGCTCTTCCGTGCTGCTGAGAAGGGAGGGGCGGAGGGGGTCGCCTTCGCCACAGCGAGGACGCCGCTCAGGGTCATTGGCACAGCTGGCGCGTGCTCTGGGCTCGCTGTGGCTGGCTGGCGCTTTCCTTGAGTGAGCACCGCCTCTACTCCTGCTCACTCAGACAAGCCTTATGCCTCAGTAAACCAAAGCTCTAAAAATTCTCCATTGCAAGTGGTAGGTCCCTCGCTCAGTCTAGCCTAAGCATCTCCTGCTGCCACAAATGTGCATTTAGACGCAGGGAAAAGTCAGAAGTTGGGGTGACGGCAGAGGCTGCCAGGGCGTGGATGCGGAGGGAGATGGGGGAGAATCTTCGAGACTCACCTGCTCAGATTCCTGTCTCATCTCAGGTGCAGGGTTGACTCGGGGGTGGGCAGTGTTCTCAGCTCCCCCCACAAACTTGGACTGGGTCAGCTTCTTTCTGCGGTCCTTCTTCACGGCCTCGGCCTTCAGCTCGGAGATGCGTGTGTGCTTGGGCCGGAAGATCTTGGGGGCGTAGGTCTCCTCTGCCATCTCGGAGGTGGTGGGGTCTTCACGCTCTTGGGAGTCTCTGTCTGCAGGGAGGCAGTGGAGTGTGAGCTTCTGCGGCTGACACGGACTTGCAGAGCCCAAGGCTCCGAGGGAGGTTGGGGTGGTGGGGGGTGAGTCCAGCAGAGCCAGCCCAGTAAGACTTCACAATGTGGGAGACTGATGAAAAAGTCAAGCTGATAAGGTGAAGTTTGACAGGGCTGAAAGGACATTCTGGGGGCAGGAAGGGGTCTACCAAAGAGCTCAGGCCATCTTAAGGGGGTGGGGGGTGGAGGGTGGAGGGGTGGGCTTAAGTAGATGGGGCGGGGCAGGGGGGCTGCGATATAAGAACACAACCTGGAGAAAACAATAGGGAACAGCCAGGGCTGGACAGAAAAGGGTACATCTGCAGACTTTGTGCTTTGAGAACTGCCAGAGTTGAGATTTATTTGGACTTGGGGAACCGGAGGCAGGAGGGCTCTGGGCATCTGGACTATCAGGATGATGTTAGTGGGGAAGGGGACCATCACCAAGAACAGGAAGACGGTCCTGGAAAACCAGAAATGTGGGGCCTGGAGGAAACAGTGAGGTGGGAGGGACGTGGAACCCGGAGTTGGCTCTGGCTCCGAGCTGGTTCTGTGCTCTGGGCCCTGGATACGATGGTACATAACTCAGCTCCAGGCCAGCAAAGGCTGACAGCTGGCTGGGACTGGTGTGGTTATATATAGGAGTGACTTGGTGACAGTCTATACTTAGCTGACTTATGACCTTTAAAGAAGTAGGATTTTGTTCATTTATTTGTTGATCTGTTAATTTCAACTGCCCAACCTTTTCTCGGCCCACAGATTTCCATTAAATCTTATCTCATAGGCATGCTCCTCTGGGTCCCCATTTTGCCTCTCAGCTCCTTGACCCCACCGGGCCAGGCAGACCCAGATCTGAGGTCTCCCCTGCTCTTCCCAGGGGGGCAGGGTGTGGCCAGGTTGCCCACGGTGACACCAGGTACAGGGCAAGGCAGGCAGGGGTAGGGAAGCCTGCCTTCATTGTCCTCTTTTCTTTTTAAATTCTAGAAAAAGAAAATGGGGCTTTGAGGGGACCCCCAAATAACTCAAATGAGGTGCAGGAAAATCCTATGCTCCACCCACTCTGCTATTACTGGGCCACCCAGAAGCCCAATGGCAAGACACTGGGGTGGGAAATAGAGGGAGTCAGAGGAGGTAGGGATAAGGGGAGGTGCAGAGAGAGAGCCTGGGTGAGGACTGTTTTATGTCCTTGGGGCAGGTGCTCTCTATCCAGGGGAAGTCCCAGGTGTGTGTTAAGAGAGGTATTTGGAGACCTAGCCAAACCTGGTCAGGATGGCAGGTGGCAGGAAGCACCCAAGCCACCTGTTTGTTTGTCTCTTGGCTCAGGATTTGTCACATTTAATTGAACGGGTATCCTGTCTGTAAGGCCCTGGCAAGGAAGTTCCCTGCCCTGAAGAAGCCTCCACAGGTTTTCAGTATTCTGGGTGGTTAGCTTATTTGGGCATTTGTCCATAGGAGAGGAAAGGACATAGTCACTGGAGAGGAAGATGACAGGGAGAAAGCAAATAGCAAAGCAGTGGACAGGCTCTCCCTGAACCAAAGTCAACACCAGCATCCCCACCCCCCACGCCTGGCCTTTCACTCCCTCTTCCTGCCATGTCTCCACTCTGCTCTGTCCCCACTGTATCAAAACCTCTGTGATGATTCATCGACATGGTGATGTGCCTGGTCAGTGGAATGCAGCCTTCTAGGAATTAGCAGAAAGAGTGATGCTTTGGGGTAAACCGACTTTTCTCATTTGTGGGATGAGCTGGGATGAGCTAGAATGGGATGGGATGCAGGGAGGAGTTATTAACTGGTTTGGGGGACTCTGTACAGACTGACCAGCTAGGGCTCTGTTACCTAGGAACTCAAGCCAGAACCCAAGGCTCAGGTCCTGGGGAGAGGGGCTGAGGAGAGGAAAAGCTAACCATGGCATGGAAGGCTTGCTGAGCCCGCCTTACTGAGTGACGAGGCATTTCACTACACTTCTCTGGGCATCGCCAAACATTTGAATCCTCAAAAAGCAGCTGACCACTAGGAAAGGGGAGAAGGCAAGAGATGGTTGCCATTGAAAGGCTGGGAGCATTCTGGGGGTGCATGGTCACAGCCCTTTCCTGGAAGAAGGGTGAGTGTCTCCTTCAGAGGTTGCTCCAGAAATCACCAGCAAATCGTCCTCGGGGGCATTTGTGAAACTGGGCCTCCAGAGTCACCTCTCTAACGGGAGAGACCCTTGGAAGGTGCTTGCCCCCAGTGGACGACTATACCAGCTCCTGGAAACTGTCTAGTCCCTCCCTCTGTGCCCAAGCAGCAAGTACAAGCACCTATCCCAGTGGCAGTCTTTCTGGTTCTTCAAGACACTTGGGATGCCACTTCTCCTCCTCTGGCCACCTGTTTTGGGGGACCCCTTTGTCCCTTTGGTCAAGAAAGTGTCATCTGTTAGATGTCATTTCACCTCCTACAGGGCCTCTCTCTGGCCTTGGACACAGAGGCATGTTGGCTCCCAGCTCTGTGTATAGCTATAGCTCATCACAAGACTCTAGTCTTTAGATCTCCTTAGAAGAAGTGCTGTGGATTGCTCTTAACTCAAGGTCCCCTTCCTAGGAGGAAGGTGGGGCTGTTAATGGTTTGATGAACTTTGGGGCAAATTTACTTTTAGTTCTGACAGTGTTCAAGGATGGCCTTGGGGCTAAGCAGTGTTGATGCTGAAAAACAAAATGTAGATTCCTGCATTCTCCCTCTTTAAGAACTCAAAATGTGTTTGCAAACCCTCTCTCCTTCCTGGGGCCTCACCAGGGCGGGGGCTCCTGAGGGCATCCCCTCCCCAGTGTGCTGGCTCTCTGGCTGCTTCTGAAAGGCAGGCTAAGAGTTTTGATGTGCCTCCATTTTTGGTGCCACTTAACCCCATGGGACTTGTTACTTAGGCAGCGGGAGAGGGAGAGTCGAGTATCAAAGATACTAATCAGGGGCTTGTGGTCACCTGTGGGCTGGAGAGAGACAGTGGAAACTTGGAGCGGAGCCAGTGCAGAGCCACAGAGATTAAAAGGCTGGAGCCTAGGCCTCCCCCTGGAATGCCACAGTGAGGAGCCCCACTCAGCTACTTTGTGGCAGAATCGTAAATTGGCTTTCAATTGGGGAAGGGTTTAAGTTTTAGAACATGGAGGCAGGAGAAGACTGGCAGCTCCTTAGTTATTTCATTAAGAGAACATGGACCAAGGTTGCAGAAGGGGTATAGGTGGGATATAGGAAACGACTTCCTAGTGAGGTTGCCTTGCAGGTGAACAGCAATTGAAGGAACTCAGCAGTGAAGCGGGTGCTGGAAATTGTTTGAGGAACAGGGCGATACCTCCACATGGCCAGTAGGTGGCGGAAGAGATTGCTGGCCACACATGTTCCTCATGTTTACTGCTAGGGACTGTAATTTTAAAATCTGGAATTTGCGTGCCTCCCTCTCCCGTTTCTCTGATAACCATCCAAACCCTCTCCCTCTCTCTCTGTGTGTCTGCATCACGTATTTAAAGAGTTGGAGAGGTGGACAAGCGAGGACTGGAAAGGATCCGTGCAAGGGGAGGGTGGAGAAGGCAGGTGTGGGAACTGGAGGCCAGGGGAGGGGGTAAGGCTTTACCTGTGCACAACTTCCTGCTGTTTCTTTCATCTGCCATTGAATAATGATCAGAGAAAGAAGTGAAACACATCTGGGACCTCCTTTTCCATCTCTAAATGTCATTTCGAAAGAGGATGGGAAGTGTGGGATGCTCAGTACTGTTCCCTCCTTTAATTCCATGATCTCATCGATGACTAAGAAGTGAGGGCTATCATATTGTTATATTTACCTTTGGGGCTATTCTGATTCTGCTCTGACTTTTAACCCCAGTCTCGCCCACCGGCTCTCTAATGGCCCCAGCCCCTGCCATGTTAAGGTGGCCAACTCATTCACCCTTCATTCATGAGGCACTGCCCATCCACACCCGTGCAGCAGCATCCACTGAGGCACAGATGGGTACGTGGACCCTCTCTCTGGCAATATGAACACCGGCTGGAGGACTACCCCATTCTCGTGCCCCAGCAAACACAGGGGGCGTCTGAGTGCAGAGCCAGTCTCCTCCACTCTCTCCAACATGCCTTTTTGCTACTATGATTTCCTTCAGGGGCAGGATGCTTTAGCAGCAGAACCAGGCATGTACCTTAAGAAGCGTTCTGATGCCACCCTGCTCCCCAGTCACAGCGATGGGTGTGTCTAGTCTAGACGGGGACCTGCTGCTCCCTGCAATCTGACCTCCCTCCCTGGGGCTCTCTCAGTCACGCCCTGGCACCATGAGCAGCCCAGTCTGGGGCTGGTGGTCATTTCCCACTCAATCCTGACCTAATAATCAAACTTCAGAGAAAACTGGGTGGCCCAGATCTTGTGACTTTGCTGAGGGAAACGGAAGAAACTGAGGCGTACTTGGAATTCACAGCTTAGGAAGGATGTGAGGCTTTGCCAGGCCACCTGGACCTGGGGAGAGGAAAGTCTCTTTTTCTAGCCAGAAGGCAAGATGAGTTCGCCCAGAGTCTCATTACAAGGAATGAAGAAAGGAGCTGGGTTTCCACTGGCTCTCATTCTAGCTCCTTCTGTGGAATTTAAACAGTAAACTTAAGGGCAGAGGCTTGCCATTTATCTTTGTCCCTCCAGAGTATGATATTCAATAAATAATTTTTAAATGGGGAGATGCATGGATCTACGCAAGAGACAAAGAGAAGCGGGTCTCGAGACTCTTCTGCATTTGAGCTCAGGCGTGTTAGGGCTCAGTGGGTGCTCTCAGGAGTCCTGTCACTGGTGTCTCTGTTGTTGAGCATAATAACTGCCACAGAGGGAGCAAGGAGGCCAAGAAATGAGCCTCACGGTAGAGCGACAGCAGGAGGGGCCTCCTGGATTTGCTGGCCTTCTCTTTGGTCTGAGGCTGCACTGTCCAATACAGTAGCCACTTAGCCTTATGTGGCCATTAAAGTAATAAATATTAAGTCAGCTTGCAAATTCAGCTCTTTAGTTGCCCTAGCCATCTTTCAAGAGTTCATTAGTTACATCTATCATCACAGAAAATTCTACTGGACAGCTAGCTGGTCAGAGGGCACTGACCCATCTGGGTATGGCTAGATGCTCTGGGTCCACCCACTCCCCACCTTACCCTGTTTCCTAGCCAACCTGCAGCCTCCTGTTCTTTGATATAACACTAGGCTTTTTTTGAGAATGACAAATCACTGTTTAAAAAAAAACAGTAAGGCACATCTCAGTTTCCTGCAGCCTGACCGTTTCTCAGCTGCAGATGCCAAATGACTCAATTACACTGTGTGTGCGTGCCTTTGCATAGAAAGGCGATGGGGTGGGAGGGAGGGGCTGCAGAGCCGTCCAGGAGCTGCAACATTCATCCTCCTGCCCGTCCACCCTGCCCAGCTGCTGCCTTGCCCCAGCCTCTCTTGGAAGACACTGTTTCCTTTTCCTCTGTGGTCAGTCGCAGACGTGCATGTTCTGGGTTCTTTTTAACCTGAATTATGAGCTGAGAAGGAAAGAAACACTGACTTTCCAAGAGGAAAACAAACCCAGACAACCAGTCATCCTCAGAACAGTTGCAAGAAGGGAGGAGTGGCAAGAAGATGCTGGACGGGAGTCCTGGTGACTTGAGGTGAGTGGCAGAGCCGGGAGCAGATTCTGAGTCAGTGACTGGTCAGTGAGGGCAGAGGCTCACCCTACCGAGCTTGTTTGCAGACCCTGCCCCATCTCAAGCCAGAACTAAGGGGGCTAGGTGCCCTAAACCAACAGCAACGTTGGCCAGCGTGGGTATGTCACATCTCTATCCTGAGCAGAGCCGTAAAGACACCACATAGAAAAGCAGATAAACATTCAGAATTAGGAGCCAGACTATCTGCCCTTATGCACAACTCCCAAGATGTCTCCTGCCAGGTTTCTCTAGAGGTGGGGAAGGTGGAGCATGCTCAATAGAAACGGCTATATCTGTTCCCCTACACATCCCAAACCAGAGCGATGGAGGGGGTAAGAGAGGCGCAGCCTCCAACTGAAAGATGAGGAAGTGGGGAGGGGAGGAATGGTCCAGCCCATTTCTCTGACCTGGCAAAATTCCCACCCATGACTCATCACAGCCCATTCAGAACATTACAATGATGCCTCCGCATTCTCCCTATAGTCCTGAATGAACAGAAGGGGGCGCAGGGAGCAGCTGGTCGGGACTCTACTTGGTCCCCCAGAGAAGAGAGGCTTAGATCTCACCATCCTGCTTCCCTGAAGGGCCTGTGCTGGTGGAGGCTGGTGGCCATGAGAAGCAGGCCACCCTGTGTGGTGTTCTCCTTAGAGGCTATAGACCGTTGCCTGCATTCTCCACTCTGGGGGCACTTCACTTCCTCTCCTAAAATAGAACACTCCCAAGTTTGGGACTTTTATTTCATATTCACAACCCCCACTATGGAATAGCTGTGGTGATATTTGCCAAAGGCCTCATTGCTGATTAGGCCAGGCCCAGGCAACAGCCCCCAGTGACTAGAGAAGAAAGCCAAGAATAACAGAATGGAACCCTAAAATCAATAGGGAACAGTTGATTCTAGTTCTGATTCTGCCCTGCACCCACTTGTGGACAAGTGACACTGCACTCCGGGCCTCAGCATCCCCATCTGTAAAAATAAGGGCCTTGACTGAAAGCATCACATGGGTTCCCTCCAGCTTTAGCATTCTTTGGCCAATACCCAGATAATTCCTGGAGAGATGTTAGGACCAGGCAGGAAAGGCCACTTCGTCTCTTATAAAAATTTCTAGTCACGCCTTTGGATTTATATTAGAAAAAAACAGACGTAACAGAAATCATGGAAAGAAATGAAACTGTAAACAAAACTGGGGCACCTTCTGGATATAGGGGAAACGGAAGTAGAAGCTTAGAACTGGCTTGTTTATGTGCTTATTTATTTTTGCAAGTATGGAATAAATCTTACGGTTCTGGAAAACATCCAAATGGCAATTTAAAGATGGTGTTTGGGGATTGTAACTCTTGGACCAACTGTAGTAAAAATGCAAACAAAAACAAAAACAACCCAAAACTCAAAACCTCTCCAAATTTCCTCCTTGTCTCTCACCACATCCATTCTCCTTTTTGGTCGGTCCCTCCTTGGTACCTGGTCCCTTTATGGTGTCTTCCAGTTTCTAGATGCAGTGAGCCTGGAGCATGGTGATCCCTTCTCCAAAGTTTTATTTCCCACACATTAAATAACTCAGAGTTTCAAAGGCATTGCTCAGGTACAAAGTAAAATCTTTAGACAAAAATCACCTTTCTTCCCACTAGCTCCCCCCCTCCCCCATGCCCCATTAAGGGGACCAAGGCTTCTGCTCCCATGCCCTTTGCTGTAACCCTCACTGTGACCTCTGGCTCCTGGGGTCAGCCCTGTCCTCCCTCTGCAGCTGCAAGCCCACCTGCCTGCTCAAATCCAGCCCAATCCCCTGGACTAAAACCACAGCTGCTCTGACATAAAACTCAAGCCCTCAGGGGATGTTTTGGCCTGTGGGGGTGGAGAAAGGGAGGAGGAATAGGAGGGAGGGATAGGAAAGGAGAAAAGAGGAATGGAAAGAAAATGTGCCCAACTGTGCTTTCTCTTCCAGCCTGAGCTGACACAGCAGAAAGGGGTGGGGGTGGGGGTGGGGATGGGGGTGGGGGTGAGGGTGGGAGGTGGGGGGGGAGTTAGTGCTGGCAAGAAATGGCAAGCGAAAAGGGGCATCTCTTGTCTCCCCATTCCCGTTTTGGTTGGCACAGGGTGCAGCCAGCCTCCCAAGGCTTGTGTCAAAGAGAGGGAGTGCGGGTGGGAAAGGAATCTGCTCTTTCAGTTTTCCATGATCTTGTTCAACCCAGACATAAATTTGGCCAATAAACTTATAACTCTGGAACTTAACATCAACATGGCATTTGGACCAGGTTTGGAGTGGAAGCCAAGGTGCTGTAGGCCAAACCCCTGAAAGAAGCAAAGGCTGAATTCATTTTTACTGAGCAACTTATTTTTTATTTCCCAGCATATTTTCTGTCTTTCTTATTTCTCAATGACGGCACTGCAACCCAGAATCCACTTCTGTATCCCAACTTTACTGTCTCCCAGGCACAGGAGCGATCTCCCAGACAGGGACAAGGATGCCGCCTTCCTCCAGCTCACAAAGCCACAAGGCTCCTTGGGCAAACAAAGCCCGGAGCAAAGCCCAGTCTTTCCTGGACTCGATCCAGCTCACCGATATTTATATTTATCGATCTCGGCCCAATAAATAACTGCATTCTCCCGCCTCCTTCCAGTCTCTCGTACATTACCTCTGTTTCTATATCTATCTTTGCCCCTGAATTGGCCAAAATAAAATGCAGGGCCCGGCGCGCTCCCAGCCCCAGGCTCGCGGGCGGACTCCCTCTCCCGTTGCGAAGCAACGTGCCTAGCAAAACACTAGTCTCCACCCGCCCTCCGCCCTCCTCTCTTCCTCCCAGAAGCTTTGGCTGCCTGCCATCTCGCTCTCCTCCGCTCCCTATAACTGATACTAGAAATGCACTCTTTTGCAGGGATCGAAAAAAAAAAATCTTTCTCTCTCTCTGTATACATATATGCATATGTTTTCTGTGTTATAATCCATACCTGTATCTCTATCTATACAGAAACCACGGGAGGAAGGGGCAAACCCAAGTTCGCACTACTGGTTTTCGTAGTGGAGAGTGCTGGTAGGTATTGCGGAGCAGGAATTTTGTCCAAAGGAGCCGACACTTTCCTCCATCTCTCTTAAGAACTGTCCTAGGCGCCATCTTCAACTTTTAAGGGACTTTTCCAATGGTTTTTGAGCGGAAAATCTATAGCCAAGAGCGCCCACCCCATCCTATCTGTCCCACAGAAGGGTCAGCCCTGGGCACCAGTTGAGCGCGGCCATCTGGCAACTGCAGTGAGTCAGGCACCTGCTTTAAAGCGGGGAGGAGTAGGTGAGGACTGGGGCGGGGGTGGGGTTGGGACCGCGAGGCTGCTTTGTGTGGGCCAGAGGTATCTTGAAGGTTGAGGAAGGGGCTGCAGAGAAATCCAAATAACATCTTGCTTGGGACAAAAGCCTGTGTGTGTGTGTGTGTGTGTGTGTGTGTGTGTGTGTGTGTGTGTGTACGCGCGCGCGCGCCGATTTGCACTTCCAGAAATTGCGCGCGTGCGCGCGCTCTTCACGCACACCCTTTACACCAACCACATCACACCAACCACACTTGGGCAAATAAAAGTGGGGCCAGAATGCGGCTGAGTGATACCTTACATACTTTTCGGTGTGACTGGATTGTTACTCAGAGCGCTCACTTCCAAGCCAGGAAATTGATTCATACTTCCTCTCTCTACTGCCCTGTGCTAAGCTTTCCAAATCCATATCCCCTAAGATGAAGGCAGGTGGGGCCGCCTTTGAAAAGTGGCTTTTATTTAAAAATAACTCCACAAACCTGCCTCTGGAGCTTCCGGGGCCTGCATGTGGCCCTTGGCCCCTTTTTTTTGCATGCAGCGATCCCAAGAGAGCCTATCTCTTGCAAAGCTGGAAGGCGGCTGCCTGTAGCAGGCAAAACCCGCAGGGTTTTCGGAGATCAACTGAACCCTGGGAAGCCCTCCTGCCTCTTCTCAAGCGCCGATGCACTCTTTTTCTACATGATATTGTCTGTAGTTTGCAGTTTAAGAAAACTCATGTTGGGGTGTTTGTAACGAAAGGGGACAAGAGAGGAAGAAACTATTTAGAAGAAACATTTAGCCAAGTCTTAACTCCTTTTGGAGAGAATCAATAATTAGTTTGAAGTCTCACAACTAATACTGTTGTGTATAGTTCATTAAGCTTTTTAAAAAATTTAAGAGGTAGCTATTTCAAAAAAAAAAAAAACAGTTTAAGGGAGGCAGAGCCGTTCTCATTAACCAAGTAGCTCTGTCAACGTTTTAAACCGTAGACTCCTGGCGCGGAGAATTTGGGAGCAGGGCAACCAAGAGGCGGGGCTACTTGGAGGCGGGGCAACTTGGAGGCGGAGGGGAGGGCTGGGGGCGTGGCCGTTCCCGTTCACGTCTCCGCCTCCTTTATTTTACGTTCTGCATCACCAGGGCCCCTCTTACTTTTATACCACATCCCTTGTGATCAGGTTTGAGAAGTGAGGGCGGAGAGGGATTAGTACTGATGGCGAAGTTGTGATGTCTGAATTTCACATCCCCCCCCTCGCCTCCGATCCTATATTCACCTTTCTTCCTAGGTAAAATCTGAATTGGGGCGGGGAAAAGGAATTCGATTCAGCGATGATCGTCCAGTACAGGAACAGCAAATCCTGCTGCAACACCGAATCCTTTTTTTTTTTTATCCCTCCCCTCCGCCCCCAATACCCTACTAACCTACCTGCCGCCGTGGTTCCTGCCTAAAGTAATCTTTTTCTTCTCGGAAGGAAAAAAGGAATTTTGCGTTTACCACCTACCGCAATCAAATTAAGTCAGAAGTAATGAGTATGCAGGTGGGAGAGGCATCAGAGTCCTCACCCATAAGGCATGAGCTATCACAAGGGTGCGTGTGTGCGCGCACTCTGGCGCGCGCTCGCGCGTCTGTCGGAGTATAAGGATAGAAACGTCAGAAGGGACTGGTAGGGGGCAGGGGCTGTGAGGGACAAAGGTGGAATGAGCACAGAAGACCCGTAACGCCTCTTTTCCAGAATCCTAGTTAAAGCAGTATTTTAACAAAGAGATTTCTTTTTCAAATTCAGAAAAAAAAAATGTGTTAGGTGGGTAGGAGATAGTGGAGGAGGAAGCTGATAATAAAACAGGCACCCTTTCAGACTGGAGATTGAGTACCTGAGGATTTGAACCTTGAGGCGGAATAGGAGCTCAGAGTCGGTGTTCCGCGAGGGAAAGGGGTGGAGGGGGTAGGGTGAGAGAAGGGGCGAGGAGAAGGAGCGAAAACCGCGAGAGCCCGGGTTAGACATCCCCAGGTAGCTGGATCACCCAGGACTCCAATTCCGAGGTCCCAAGACCCTCCCCGCTCCCTCCTGGGCTGCGCCGCGGCTCCAAGCCACTTTCTGGGCAAAGCGCGCGGGGCCAGCGGCTTCCCCGTCCCCCGCCCGTGAGCCGTGCGACTGACGGGCACACTGAGCGCGCTCACCGATCTTGACTTGCTCGCGGTAGCTCTTTTCGTTGAGGCAAACCCCGCGGCCGTGCAGCAGGGCGTGCAGCGGTTTCTCCTCGTCCTGCCGGGGGAGGCAGCGCAGCCCCTGGGCGCAGCGCTCAGTGTAGACGCCGCACGACTGCCCCTCGGCCAGGGCGCAAGTCATGCAGCAGCCGCAGCCCGGCTCCTTAACCAGCTCGCAGCCCAGGGGGCTGGGGGGGCACATGGAGAGGGCTTTCTCGTCGCAGGGCTCGCAGTGCACGAAGGAGCCCAGGCTCTGGGCGGGCCCGGCACAGGCGGCCAGCAGCAGGAGGACCGCGGTGAGCACCATCTTCAAACCTCTCCCTTTACCTTGGGGCGGGGCAGGAGAGCGAGAGTGCAGGGGGAAAGGGGCTAGGAGGACGCCGGGAGAATTGTATTAAAAAAAAAAAAAATTTCTGGCAGGTAGAGCAGGTGCCCTCCCTCAGACAATCGCAAAATGTGGGGAGAGATGGAGGGCAGGGGTTCCTGCAAGCAAGTCTCGGTGACAAGGATTAAAAGCTTGCAACAGGTTGGGGGGAAAAGAGCAGCGCCAGGTACACGCACGGGGATTGGGGCGGGAGAAACGACCCCCACAAGCCCGACCTGCTCAGAACTGCAAGGGGAAAAGGCAAAAATTGTTCACCCCAAAGCAACCGCCGGAATAACGGGCTCGGAGGCCGTGGAGAAGACGGGGTGGGGGAGAAAAATGGGTCTGTCTTCAAAAATTTTGTTTAAAACCTAAAGTACACCCCGCTCCTTTCTACCCCTCAGCGGCTAGCGCCGCGCTGCTGCCGCGGAACAGGTAGGAGGCGGCGGCTGCAGCCGCGAAGGGTGGGGAAAAATGTGGAAATCAAGAAGAAGAAGAAGAAAAAAAAAATCCAAGACCCTAACACCACTTTTCTCCCACTCTGCCACCACCTCTTCGAAATTCGCAGGTTCTGCGAGAAGCTCGGAGAAGGGTGCGAACGGAGGAGGGAGTAATTAGAAGGAGCAAAAAAAGAGGAAAAACCCCACACCGCTGTGCAGCTCTTCCCTAGCTCTTTTCACCCCGCAGAAGTTTCCAAAGAGACTACCGGCTCGGGTCGAGCAGGCGCTTTTAAATAGACGGCCCCTGGCTGCCAGCCAGTTTGTAGCTGCAATTTGAGCTCCCCAACACCCAACCCCGGCAAGGATGCCAAGGAGCTTTGCAGTACGAACTCACACGGGGTGGGGGTGGGGAGAGGCCTTCGAGACACACGGGGGCTCCCCTTCGCTCCCTGAACAGCGCCCTCCTCCCCCCGGAATGTAAGAATGGGGCACGGGGGACAGGGCTGGGGCTGCGCGAGGGCGGAGGCGCTGGGGGGCGAGTGGAAGAGAGAGTTCTTCGGAGCACGGTGCACACAATGAGGAGTAACTTGGTCTCCCCTTACCTCCCACCCCTTAACTGGCCCGGGCCTGAAGGAAAAGCATTTTCTTACTAGCCAACTCAATATATACAGTGCCCATGAAATTCTTCCCAATCTTTGGGAAATGGCTGTCTGTTGGTGTCTCAGTTACCATGTAAGGTGTGTGTGTGTGTGTGTGTGTGTGTGTGTGTGTGTGTGTAGGCACGCTCGTGTGCCTGCATGCGTGCACGCTGAAGGGGAGCTGTTCATGTACTATGGCCAGCGATGAGTGGTAAGCTGAATTAAAAAGAAAGAAAAAGAAGAAAAACTGGATTTTCCTCCTACAAGCCTGAGGAAGGGGATTTAATCAGCAGAGTCTGTTGCTGGTGTAATAACTGTCTTTGGGCATATGGTCAAGACATGGCTTCTTTCCTTTGGCTACATTGTTGGCCCAGGGAAGCTGTGAGTGTGTGCGCTCCCGCACGCATGCACACACTTGTGTTTGTCTTTGTTGTGTGTATGTCTGTGTTTTGTATACTTCCAGGAAAGGACATTTAGACCACAGTGTTGTGGGGAGCAGTGAGTTACAGAGACTGGCAATAGGAGGAAATGCATAGTCTGATCAGTTTGCCTGGCGGCCTAAACTGTCCTAGGGTGGGATTTTTAGATGAAACGAAGGCAGACTAGAGTAATACTTTTTCTCCACGTTCTTCTAAAGAGGCATTTCTATTGGGCAGGGCCACATCTTTGGAGGGAATGGGTGACAGTCCAGAAAAATACCTTGTTGTTAGGTTAATTGGTGCACACAGCACATCCTAGGACTATGAACCCAGGACCTGCTGTGGAAAGATTCTGACCAGGAACATTATCCCATTTGGAACCTCAGGCATCTATTCAGACACTACAGACCCCTTCTCTCCTTAGTAAAATGAAAGAAAGTTAAAGTCTTGAAAGAAGGAATGTGGAGATTTTAGTTTTTTCTGAACTTGATCTGGGTGGGTTGTGGATTTCACAGCCAGGTCAAAGAGACATGACTGGCCGTTGCTGTCCCATGCTGGAGAAGCTGGGGTGGGACTGTTATCTCTTGCGTTTCTTTTCATCTCTTTGGAAGTGCTCTTTCTTTGGGAGAAGGGGCTGCATTTCATGAAGTTTGCCACTAGACTGCACCCTTATCTATGATAAGAATTCTTTTTGCAGGACTGCTTTTAAGAAAATATTTCTCTGGCTGGTTTGGTTCAGGGAGCAATTCTCTCTATGCCGTTGATACCCCAAGATCCCGTCTCTCTTCAAACTTATGTATTTGCCTCAAGGCATATCTAAAAAAAAAAAAAAAACGAGGCTAAAGTTTAAATCGCTCTCACTCATATCTCCAGAGGAGTTTTAAACATTGTCTGGGAGAAGGAGCTGTGTGTAATGATTAAAAAGAAGAAAAAAAAGAGAGTGAGGCTCCTTGTCATTTCTTCTCTCCTCTGTCTGGAGACTTGGTAAGATAGAGGGAAATTAATATTTTAAAAAATTGGTTGAAATAGTTGAGGAGTGAGGGCGATCATGTGTTATTTTCCCCTTTGTGTCAAGTTCAAACCAGAAGAATGGCCGAACAGTGTGTGGTTTGTCATCTGGCCCCCATTCCTATTTCTGCATCAACTCGGCAGCAAAGCCGACCCCAGACACACTGGTAGCATTTAAGATGAATGGGGAAATTGTGGTGCTGCTTCCAGAGACACGGGAGTTGCCTAGTTCCAGTCGCCCTCTGTTCTGAAAGAGACGGTCTCCAGTGACACGTCTTTTTGTCTAGCAGACATCTAGTGGCTGGAAAAATGTGTGAGGACAGGTAAAATAGGGAATGATTCATAGAGAAGAGAAAAAAGGTAGGGAGGAGGAAGGAGGGAGCTGTGGCAGGAGCAGGTCCTTGGGGAAGGAGGGCAGGGGGCCATGGAGAGAGGGTACTGGGCAGGTCTGTAAACGCTGAGTGACCATTCTGTGTCTCCACTTAAGAGTAGGTTTATGTCCTGGGGCGGGGTGTGGGGGGCATTGAGAGCTGTAATATATGACAGTGGAATGGGAAGGTCTGTTCCGGGAGCTAGATTATGGGGTATGCCCAGGGGCCTTTCTTGATTCCATTCCCCCACCCCTCTTCTGAAGGCCTAGACCTGTTCACAAACACCTTCAGAAGATTGCTTTTAGAAAAAAATAGTTTGCATCAATGAGCGTAATGGCGGGGGGGGGGGCTCATTTATTCCTGCCAGATGCTCATGCAGAGGCTAGATTCCCTTCGCTCCTTCACTGCGACAAGCTTCCCAACTATCTTGCTTCCCTCCTCTGGCATATTTGAGTTTTGATGCCTTTTAACCACATCTTTCTTGGAAAAGTAAGAAGTTAAATTTCATCCACTTGTGTCCTTTTCCTCAGAGATCACATCTCCCCGTTCCTTAAAAAGATTAACTGGGCATCAAAACCAAATTTCAAGGAAGCAACTGAGTAAAAGATTTGTGCTTTTATATGTACAACTTTTCAAAGGGTATGTAGCATTTTTGGTTTATAAAGCTTGAGTCCTTTCCTCTGATCATTTTTGAGCCAAGGGTGATGCCTGATCTAATGCATGAGGAAGGCAAGACTTTCAGCAGGACATAAAATATCATAGATTCCTCCATTTGGAAAGGAAAAATGTCAGCTAAGGGTCTTCATTCACTCCTATTCATTGCTCTCACCACTCTCTCAGAGATTTGCCTACCATTCCCCACAGTGAGTAATTATTCTGTTTTAAAGACCTTATGAGATTGACACCAGTCCCTTTCCCAGAGACATCAGGCATACTAATGCTGCTACCTCATCCTGGTGCAAAACTAAGGTACGGTGACCTTCAAGAAATAAAGTACCCAGTCAGTCAGGTCCCTGCCCAGACAAGGGAAATTCAGCTAGGCTGAGAGGAGAGCAGCTTGAGACAGCTTTGTTGTAGTGAGGTGGCTGAAAGCTAGGTGGCAGAATAGATACATCATTTAAAACAGGTCTTTTTTCCAGAAGGGAAAGAAGCAGACACTAGTGGAAGTCTGTAACAATAGGGGTGAGGGTAGGGGAAGCAAAAGCAGGAGTAGAGGGCCACGTTTATACCCTGGGGGTCCACCCTGCGCTGGCCTAGCCTTGGCACTGCCCTTTGTCCTGACAGCACCAAACCAGCTGGAGCTGGGAGAGCCTCCGAGGCTCACCAGCACCAATATTTATGGTCATTTTACCTTGGAGAAGAGGTCTACCCAGGTCAGAACTTGATTACTTTGGGTTCATCAAAGAATCCCTAAAGCTCCTCTGATGAATAATTAGGATGTGGTCTTTAGAAGCCAAAGTGCATAAAAAATGACCTTTTTACATTTTAAAAGGTTAATTATGGAATATTTCAAACACCCAAAGAGCAGAAGAGAATATAACATATCCTCTGCTCACAAACATTTAACACATGTTAACATTCTGCCATCCTTGTTTGAGATTTTGTTAAAAAGAAATACAGTGGTACAGAGAACTGCTGACTTTTGGCTCTGGCCCACACCCAGCTCCCCTCTGCGGAGGTAGCCACTTTCCTGAAACAACTTTGCATCTTTCCTGCACAACGTTTTTCTAGATTTTACATGAAGTTTTGTATAAAACAGAATTAGAACGATTTTGAAGGTGATACCGCGTGCTACTTTAGAGTTAATTTTGTAATGGTGCTTGTGATGGTGGCAATTTAATTAGAGTCTAAATTGACCCTCCGGCTGACTTTTGAAGGAGCTGGAGCCAACTCTGACTCAGAGTGATTTATATTTCTATGTGAGCAATACATAAGTTAAGAGTTTTAAGAACTGACTTTTAAGAGGCTCCTGGAGCCATTCCAGGGAGATATGGCAGAAGAGGGAGGGCTTCGTAAATACGGCTCCTGGTTGGAAGCCTCCTATCTTCTTGGATCATAGGATTCTGGTGTGTTTTTAGATTGGACAACCCCAGAGCCATGTTTGAATTTTGGGAAAATGAGATTTACTAGGAAAAGTGATCTGTTGTGAGTTAGAAGACAGTGTTGGTAGATCTAGATCTAGGCTAGGTGGGGACATGGGATCGTGTGGGGCAAGAGGAATGAGAAAGAGTGTTAACTGCTGAAAGCAGGTTTAATGCAATGCATCTGAGCCATGAAAAAGCACCCCCCCCAAAATCACAGTGCATGGTTAGAATCTAGGTTTCATTCAAGTTCAAGAGAGAGAGAAGTGATAAGAGCTAGCTTACCACCACCACCACCAGCCCGTAGGGCAAGTTTGTGTAAATTCGGCAGTAGTGCCCTTCCTCAAGACTCATGACTTCTATTTGTCAGAAAGTTGTTATAAAATACAGGTTTTGTTAGAACAAGAGGTGTTACTACCCTTTCAGGAAATCGTCATGATGAATTACATATCTATGATGTCTGCTTAGTGCCACTTAGATGAGGCTAAGTACACAACCTGCCCAGCTGTATGTGCTGGCCCTGGTTGAAAACGTTTTCAAATCATCAGGAAACACTGTTTTCCTGCTAGTGTGGAAAGAAAGGATTGGTCCAGTGACATGGTTTGATCTGTTATCAGGCTTGTGGGGTGGGCTTGCACCTGTTCAAAGCAGCTGACTCTGACCACGTTCTCACCTGGGCCAACGTACACCTTTGTGTCATTCTTTAGAGAAAGCATGCTTTTCTTTGCCCCATGTCTTTGCACAAGTTAATCATTCTGATAGGAACGCCTTTCCCTTTTGTGCTGACTAATGAATTCTTAGTCATCTTTGAAGACCCAGATGAAATCACTTACTTGGAAGGCTTCCCTCACTCTCATGAGTAATTCCCTAAAGGTACCTGGCTGGTTAGCAACATTTATCCCACGTGGTCTTCTGTGTCTTCATCAGTAAAATGGGAGATGATACTGCCTACTTCATAGGGTTGTTGTGAGCCTTGAATGAGGCATTCTCTGTGAACCTCATTAGTGCTTAGTCAACCTTACCTATTATAGTTCTAACTTCCCATTAGACTGTCTCAAAGGACCCATGGTTTTTACTAATCTTGGTATCTTATTTCCACTTTTCTTTCTTTCCCTACCTCTTGGCCATGAGCCCTAGTACATTTCCTAGCACAGAGGCACTTAATAAATTAGTTTTGAACGAAAAAACATTCATCTTCCCTTAATTATTCCAACATCTTCCTGAATACCTAGTTATATTTCTGCATCCCTCTGATGGTAATGTCCATCTCGATGTGTTTCAATTTTGTTCCTTAATACAGTAGTCTGGTCAACGCTTTATGCCTCAAATGTAATTTATGGACTCTTTAAAAATAATAATAAATTCCAATATATTCCTATGGTTGGATTTAAAATATGTTAATTGTAGTGTAACCTAAATATGTGTGAACATATTAAAGCATACACTCCATAAGCTTATCTCAGTGTCAAATCCAACAAATATGTAAATAAACTCAGTCAAAACTACAAGCCCAACGAAACGTGAAATGACAATATTAATTTAGTGTGTTGATGTTCGGTTGATGTTTTGCTAGAAAGAAATTACTATTCGTGTTGTGATTATGGCTGACTGTTATGGTGCAAGTTTTTTGAGCTGGCATGTACATGTTTGATGTCCTGTTTGGTGATTTAATTCTCCCACTACACACACACACACACACACACACACACACACACACACGTGTGTGTGTGTGTGTGTGTGTGTGTGTGTATATGTATATATATGTATATATGTATATATATATAATTTTATTACAGTGGAGTCATGGTTTATATAGTGGTTAAACTCAGTTTGAAATACAAAAATTGAGTATAATCGAAATGACCCATGAACACCTTTTGAATCCCTTGCAAAACAAAACAGTACTGCAAAACTTTCTTTTTTATGGCAGTATCATGTCACCCAGGTTTCACTCAGCTCCTCCATGTCGTCTCAGGATCAAGTCCACGTCTGCTCTTTAGCCCATTAGCAAATGACAATGAGAGTGGTGTTACTTAGCTCTTATGCCTTTGAAAATGGAAAATATCTTCTAGAGCTTGATAGAAGGCTGAGATAAGGAACCTGCACACAACTGAGTGACAAACTTTGGACAAAACACAAATAAAACAATATGAACAAGCTCTACTGTTATGGCTGTGTGTTTGTGTGTGTGCGTGCACGTGCATGTGCGTGTGTTTGGGAGATATATTGGAGTCAGCATACAGAGAGGACTTGAGACCAGGCTGCCAATTTGTTGATAAATGAGGAGGCAGGAGTTAGGTACTACACACATCATGAATATTATGACTCACTAGTCCTGCTGTTTGTGTAGATTTAACAAGAAAAAACACCAGTTTGACCACCAAGCAGGGAATGGAAACAGTTTAACTATAAGCCAATCAAAGAGACAACATCTGTTTGGAACAAGGATTGAAAGGCTGAGTGGAGAGAGACATGGGATTTACTCAATTAGGGAGAAGGGTGTGGAAGGCAGGTGTTCCTGAGTCCCAAGCTTTGATTACCACTGCCCTTTTCCATTTAGGTAGTTACTTAACCTTGAGCAAGTTACCTAACTTCCTAGGGTTCAATTTATTCTTCTGTAAAATGGGCTGCGATATCTATCAATAGGTTGTTGTGAGTGTTAAATTTATGTAAATCACTTAGCACAGCACCTAGTACATAGTGTATTACTTTGCTAGGATTGCCATGACAAAGTACCACAAACCGAGAGTCTCAAACAACAGAAACTCTTTGTCTCACTGTTCAAGAGGCTAGAGGTGCATGATTGAGGTGTTCACAGGCTCTGGGAAGGATTTGCTCCAGGCCTCTCTCTTAACTTCTGGTATTTCTTTGGTTTGTGGCAGTATAATTCTAATCGTCATATGATGTTCCACCTGAATGTGTGTCTGTCTCCAAATTTTTCCATAAGCATACCAATCATACTGGATCCAGGGTATCCTCTACTCCAGTGCCACCTCATCTTAACTAATTCTGTCTGCAATGACCCTATTTCCAAATGCCATATTTTGGGGGTTAGGACTTTAACATATGAATTTTGGGGGAACACAATTCAACCCATGAACACTCAAGTTCTAGTTATTATTATTCAGGATACCTTCTCTAATCGCTTTTCAATGGGATATTTTTAGAGCCACAATTTTCAGATCTCTATTCTCTTCGTGTTTCCAGCCATGTTTATGTCTAGAAAGAACGTGCCGCGAGAGCAGGAGATTTCATGTGGCTTTCACCATTGTCTTGCCTGGGGCCTAGAACAGTGATGGGCACAGAGCAGACATTCTGTGAACGTGGATAAATGAACAAAGTCTGTTTCTTTCCTCCTTTCTCCTTTCCATTTTTTCTTTTTGATTCCTCAGTAGCCAGCCTCTCTCCCTATTATCTTTTCTCAATTGCCGAACTATTGAAGGCAGATAAAGCGAAACCAAACAAATTTTAATTTCCTTTGTTGATAATTATTAAATCCTCCCCAATCACTTGCTCCCTGCAGCCAGTTAGAAAGCCATCCAGATGGCAAAGGGCGGTGGGGGTGCTGGAGGCAGTGGGGGTGAAGGTGACTATGTTTCAGACAGCTAGAGCTCACTCTGGGCATTTTCCTAAAGTGTGATATTGGCCAGGGCTACTAGGACTTTGGAGTGAATGGGACCCAGTTCTGCTCTGAGAGCCTGGGAAGAAACCAGTGAGGTCAATATTGCTTGAGAGGTTGAAAGTCAAAATCTAAATGTGGAGCCACAGGCCTGGAAAGGTATAAGGCTTTATTTGGTCCTCAGAAAGATGTGATACATACCTTTTTCATCTGGTGCAAAGACTCCCTCGTCCACAGACCACCAGTACAGGCCCAAAAGATGTGACTACCTGTATCAGATGGCTCCTGGTCTGAAATCGTGTCAGGAGTTGTATAAATCTTGGACTTGGGCAGGAACTGGAGTATGAAATGTAAGGAGACAATGCTTCGTATTCTTGGGACCCAGAGATAAATTATCATTGGCTAAGAAGAAATGACTGAAAACAGAAAAACACACTTACAATTTACTGACTGACTGGCATCATCTATGTACATACGTATCTATCTATCTACTTAACTCTTCTCGCAGCTGGAGAACAGATGTCACATGTGCCCATAGCCCCTGGTGAGACACAGGAAGGATGCAGGCCGGGTGGGGCCTGGGGAGAAGCATTGGGTTCAAGGGGGCCAGTAGCAATTCACTTTCAGCCTATCGTTACCATTTGGGACAGTGAAAATAGCATTGGCTCACCCTTGTCTGACCTTTTCTTTCTTGTTTTAAAAAAAGATTTAATTGGATATTTAATTTTATTAAAAAACCTTTCTTATTTTTATTGTGGAGATTAACCTCAAACATACATAAAAGTAGGTAGAATAGTATAATAACCCCCCCCCCCCACATAAGCCCAATCTTTATCCTTAATAACCAGGGCCATCCTGCCCCTCATACATAGCTCTACTCGCTTCTGCTATTTCCACTCACTGAATTTTAAAAATATAATGAAAATATAACTCTTCAGCTTCAGGTACGTTACTATGTTTGCGGAGCTGCTTCTCACGCCCTGAAAATTCACCCAAACATTCCCAAATAATATATTTGGAGATAGATGATTTCCTTTTATGTTATGGAGGAAGAATTTGGTGACCAATAAAAGGATATTTGAGGAAAGTGGAAGATAAAGGACTTTGAATTTCCAGTCTGGACATTTGAGAGGATGGGGTAGGAGGTACATGATCCGGGCAGAGGAAACTCTGAAGAGAGGCGGAGAGAAGGAGGTGGACATCCGGCAAAGCTACTCTGAGCACAGAGAGCACAGCGGGTCTGGAAAGAACAGGGCTGGTGGTAGAGATCTGGGGATCATCCACAAGAATGAGGCAATATAAGCACGAACTCCCAGAGAGGGGCCACTATGCAGAGGATCATCTTGGTCTGAGCTCTTGAGGTGAACTCAATTTATTGCCAGGACCCATTTTCCTGTGTCCCAGGAAAGCAGAGAGGCGGTGCTGGGGAGGAAGAAGGGGAAGAAGACATCGATTTGATCTTGGTGAGGAAGGTCAAGAGCTGGTCATCATGTCAAGGTGGGAAGAGACTGGGATGTGTGGAGAGAAATGAGCCTTTGAAACAGCTGGAATGGACTGGGTGGGAGGGAGGACCCCTGGAAAAGTGGGAGGAGAAGATGACTGCCTGCTTACCCAGAAAGCAAGCCCCCCTAACCTCTGCTAGTTTGAGTTTGTAACTTCAGGCAATATCTAGACCCTCTTTTTAAAAACTCACCTGATTAGGTCAGGCTCACCCAGAAAAATTTATGTTTCAATTGACTCAAGGTTGACTTAAAACAAATTATATTTGCAACATCCCTTCACCTTTGCCCTATAAAGTAACATAATCACAGGAGTGATATTCTATCACCTTAGCCATAGTATAGTGGTTAAAAGCAAATTACATGTCCCATCAACACTCAAGAGGAGGAGATTATACAAGAGCATAGGTCATTGGGGCTCATTTCTGCCAACCACGATGCTTGACAGGTCAATGCCATTGTTGTCCTCAGGTTCCCCACTAGTGAAACGATAGGACTCTGAGTCCTTGGATCAGTGCTAAATCACATGCATAGGCCCAATTGTTAAGAGAGAAAGGATTTAAGAGAGGAAGAAACATTAAGTTGTTTTCACCCTTCTCAAATGCAGTAATGTTTCAAAAAAGTCAGAGAAGGCTACCAGCAAATAAACTCAAGACAGCAGACACTTAACAAGAGTAGTCAGCATGAGCACTGTCCTCCACTTTGTATTATCAGGGACACAAAGAGGAGTGTGTTTCCTGATTGCAGAGATCTTTCCAGTTTTTGTGGAAGATCCGATGCATATAGTTAGTACAAAGTGGCTGAAAGGTCATGTCTTAAAGAGATGTAGGGAACCAGCCTGAGGGCCATAAGACCACCCTCAAGGCATTCTTATAATACACACACCTGGATAGATGTGCTGTGGTTTCTGGTCATTTAAGCATCCTTGTCTTTTTGAGTGCCCTAAGGAATATGGCCAACTCTAGGGAAGAACATACAAACTGTTATTGCCAGGTTGTGCCTCGGCATTGGCTGACATCTGGTCAACCCCACAGGACTAAAGCCACACAGACCTGCAGTGCAGAAGGGACTGACAGCCCCAGTGAATAATTAGGTTTTCCAGTTCTGACTTCCAGCGGTTACTCAAAGTCTCAGGGATGTGAGAGGAGGGGAAGACATCAAGAAAACTGATGAGGACTATTTAGGTTGGGAATAGAATTTGGTTCCATCCTGGGTCTGGCCGAGCCCACCCCATCTTACTTACCCCCAAGTCTTTGAAATGTGTTACCTGGATGGTGAGCTAAGCCATGCTTGGCAGGAAGAAGAAGGAGGCTGTGTGGTCTGGCTAAGAGCAGAGCAGAGGGGCAGAGGGACCAGGTTTGAATCTGTAGCTGACTCATAGCACGACCTATGCCAAGCATTTCACCATTCAGTCCAGCTGGAAAATGAGGAAAAGACCCAAGTCGGGATCACACCGAGAAATCCAGATGCCTTTCACGAGA
Source organism: Macroglossus sobrinus (assembly GCA_004027375.1). NCBI lineage: Eukaryota > Metazoa > Chordata > Mammalia > Chiroptera > Pteropodidae > Macroglossus > Macroglossus sobrinus. The sequence goes on along the minus strand of PVKZ01002786.1, from coordinate 76,222 downwards.
ATAAACAAGGCCACCTTCCTTTCACTCTGGTCTCTGTTTCTCTGTTTCTGTGCAAGTGCGTGCGTGCGTGCGTGCGTGTGTGTGTGTGTGTACGTGTATGTATGTGTGCAAGTGTGTACGTGTGAGCTTTGATCATTTCCCTCTGTTCCCCTTCCTCTTACTCTGCAGATCAGCTTTGGGACTTGATTTTGATCTCAATTTCTGTTGTCGCTGTCTTCAGGTGTGGTTGGGCAGAGTCCACAGTGCCCCTCTCTACTCCCTATCCCTTCCTTTTGCTTCCTTTCCAGCTCAGGTGAGGTCTGGGTTTCTGCCGCATCTCTTGAGTGGTGTGTGTGGGCAAGCCTCTGCCCCTCATCTTGACAATGGAAATGCTGGGGGTGGGGGGATGGGAAAAGCTCTTGACCTGGCAAAGGCCTTGCAGGGCTCTGGTTCTGTCTGTTGCTAGAGCAACGGCAGTGATTTTCTTTCTTTCTTTTTTTTTTTTTTAAATAACCACTTCTGGTGCAGGAACAAAGAACAACAAAAAAATCACTCCTTAAAGTGAGCACTTTTCTACGGCTTGGATTCCACTTTTCTCTGCCACCCGCTGCCCCGCTGTCCTGGTCCTCAAACAGACCAAACGTTTTTCACCTTTCTACTGTTTCGTCCTCCTATCGACCTAGGAAAAGCAGATCTGTTTTTCTGCCTGGCCTCCCTCTTTCTTCCCATTCTTCCTCATTTAGGATGATTTTGACAACTGATTATCTTTTATCGCCTGTATTTTTGTGGACTCCATTTGCAGAGGGAGGACTTTGTTCGGCGGCTGACTGTGTCTGATAAAGCACTGGTTAGGAGTTGTGCAGACCTGGGTTAGACCATACTGCTTCCACCAATTAGCCAAGTGACTTTGGTGAGTAACCTTTCTGAGCTTCAGTTTTCCTTGCCTGTAAAATAGAAATAATTTAGCCTACTAGGCAGCACTGATAGGAACACTCAACAGGATAATGTATGTAAGTAACATTCTTAGCACACTGCCCACTAGGTAGATGGGCTTTTGAACTCAAGTTCTCATTCTTAGACTCATTGTGGATAGTGGAGCGTGTTTCCTCTGTTGATAGCCTTGGCTTCCCCTCTCGATGTAGTTCTCTTTCCCTTCTGTACCAAGCATAATGATGATTGTCCTACCTCTGCTCGTGGGTAGCAAGGCTTGAACCTTCCCTGTCCCATCACAGTGACTGGCTCAGGGTAGGACACCTGACACCATCAGGGCTCACCTATGGGTAAAACTGAGGCAATTAGACTTTCTGTTTCATAAACGTGAATGAAAGGCACAGAAGGAGGAACCAGTTGGTAGTGACCTTGGGTACTGGGAAGCCTTAGGAAGCTTATTAGAATAATAACATGAACACATATTTAGTAGGAAGTGAGGAAGATGGAACCAATAGGCTAGAGATGAGCGAATGGCCCTGAATCACAAAATCCTTTGGTTTTCTCATTGCAGGAGCCTATGATTCCATGTTATTGCTGATACCCTTTCAATAACCCTTCCATCCTCCTGAACTAGTTGGAGAGGATTTCTGTTCTTTGCAATGCAAAGAGCTTTTATGGATTGAAAAATTTTCAGTGGTCTTGGGTTGTCATTGAAATCCTCCTTCACACCTTGAACCATGTTGGGGATTGTGCATCTTCATGGAATGTTGATTCTATGAGGTACCATGTGATAAGGGGTTATTATCCTATCAATTTTCACACACAGAAATCTTTCACTCTTAGGAAACTCCTGAGGTATCAAACATTGGTCCTTTTGCTTAAGTTTGAACTTTTCTTTCCATCATTCTTTTTATTCCCTCTGGGAGCTCTTTTTTTCCCTTCAAATTGTTTGGTGTCTAGGAGAACAGAAATCTTTTGTTTTTGCATCCCCAAAACTGAGATTCTTAGGGGAGAGGTCCTCAAGAAATGAAATCTCTTTTGAAAGCTTTAAACTGTAAATCTTTCAAAAGATGCTTGATGTTTCAAACCTTGACTTTATCCTTCTGACAATTCACTATATATTTACAGGTATTTATCTCTTTGGTGCTCACAGTAGTACCTGGCTGGCTAAATGTACCCATTCTATCAACCTAGAAATAGAAGCTCAGAGGGAGGCTGGTTGGTAGTATGTATCTCTGAGAGAAATCAGCTTTGGGAACCTGGGGAGAATCCCTCCTTCCTCCACTCTCCCAGGCTCACTGCCAAGCTGCCAGTTAGAGCCCTGAGCCTTGGGCAAAGCTTATTTCAGGCTGAGTCAAAAACACAGGGAGTCTTGTTCACACGCGCCCAGCAAGGGAAGCCCTCCAACAAAGAGGTTTCAAGGAACCTCATCAGGGACTTAGGAGGCCTTTGCTCTTCTCCTTTAGGAGAGAGAGCCCACCAACTTAGAGTGTGCCCAGCTCTCCAGGCAGTGAGCAGGGAAAGAGCTTAGAGATGTCCTTAGATTCTGTCTCCATGGCCACAGTTCGTCTCTATGGGGGTCAGGGTTGGGGGCCATTCATAAGAGGCACAGAACGCACTTCTAGCCTTTTAACCACAGATCTGTTAAGACATCTCCACCTCTGACCTGAACACCTCTGTGACGTTACCTTAGAAACCAGCTAAGCCACTTTTTTGCTTTTCTCTAACACCTGGGGGTTAAACTCTTTACATGAGCTAATACTTTCAGCCTTTTCTCAACCCACACCAACACTATTGGGGAGGGAAATTTTAGAATGAGTGAACTAAAGACTTTTTGAGATATGCCTATACTCCCAAACTCTGAGGCCCTGACCACGTTCCTGAGTGAGATCAGGAGTAGGAAAATAGTGAGGCTGCTGCTTCTTCAATTCCCAGTCTTAGTGTTTTTCAGATGACTATATGAAAATAGGGGAAATTCACAGTCTACCAGGTTCATGTGTACAGTAGAATGTCTCTATGGGGCTAGGTGAGTACTTCTGTGGGAGAACTTAGAGGTAGATGTCTTAGGGTTAGGAATGCCCGAGAAAACATAAGATGGCCAGTTAAATTGGAATTTCAGATAAACAATGAATACATTTAGTATGCATATATCCCATAAGATACCTGAGACATATTAAATTTATTTGTTGTTGATCTGAAAATGAAATTAAACTAGGTGTCCTGTATTTTTATTTGTGAACTCTGGCAACTCTACCTGGAATGGGCACAATCTCTGGCATCCCCAGGTTTGTGTGGAGGTGGCATGTGCATACGTTTGCATGTAGGAGGCATGGGTACCAGAACAAATAGGATGGGCATATGTGTGAAGATGTATCTGTATCTTTGGAGGAAACAATATCTGAGGTCAGAGGTCATTCCAGTGTTTTTATTTTTTGTTTTTTCAATAATTCCAAAATTATTATGTTTTTATTTCTAAACATTTCCTTGGAGAATTCCAAAGGCCCTCTTGAAACTTTGAACGATTGAACTTCTAAGTGTCCCCAGTAGGCCATTTGGAAGAAGGAGCTAGCTAGGATTTTTAGAGTAGTATGTAAACCTTTCCCCCCTTCTTTTTATCATTATTTAGAGTTGTTCTCATCACACTTCTCTTTCTTCTGTTTGATGAGCCACTGAGGAGATAAAATATGAAGACAGAAGCTGTAGGAGCTTAGGCGTGGCTGGGGAAAAATAAATTGACTCTTAGAGGTTCTTGCATCCAGCAATGGCTCTGTGGGTGGGGTGAGGATAGGCCCTGGGCTGGGACTCAGGGAAACCTGGCTGAAGATGAGTCAGCCCTCTGCGGGTCTAGGAATGGGAGACTCCACACAGTTGGCTCTAGGCTGTGCAAAGGGAGTAGCAAGTGAGGCCTTTAGTCCCAGGCTAAATCCTGGAGGGGAAGGGGTGGGACAGGCAGCATTACTGGTTGCAGTAAACTCCAACGCACTACTGCTCTGAGCTCTTTGGGTGCCCTGGAATGGAGGTGTGAGCTCAACCACCAGTCTGGGATGTCTGGATCTTTTTGTTCAAGGCAGATTTGCCACGGCTTGATGCTGGTTGTCAGAAGGCTTGACCAGGATTAAGCAGTGTTAAGTGCCAGGCAATAGTGAGGAGGTGGGCTGGCCCCCAGGTTTCCAGCCCTGGAAAGGTCTCCCTGTTTGCTTGGGTGCACTCTGGAACCAAATGTTCCTACAGCATACAGGACCCAGGGCGAGCATCTGCTCCTCTCTGTCTTGGCAACCTTGTTCTCAGCTCTAACACCTGGGAGTGCATACCCTGTCTCAGTGAGGACCACCTGGGTCGGGGGAGGCTGTGCAGCTCCACCAGTGTCTCATTCCCTAGACCCATAAAATACACGTGGCTGCAGATTCTGGAAAACTTGGGTTTGATCAAGCTGGAGACTTGACCTGTTAGTGTAAGTGGGAGGACAGGATATCCGTAGGCTTCTTTGTGCCTCTAAGTTCCTGGGCAATGTGGGCACCAGTCAGTTCTCTGCAGACCTTGCCAAAGCATTTGCCTTCTCTTTGCCAAAGTTTTGACTCCCATTTAGCTAAGGGCAACAGACAAACAGATATATCCATTTGGCCTCAGTTTCCTCATCTGTAAAGTGGGTGGCACCTTATTCATTCCCAACCTCAAATTAGGACATCCCTTTCTTAAACCTATGATGATGTAGATTAGATGTCGAGTTAAGAATCTCTTTGTAAAGTCTCTTCGGGTTGTCCCTAACATATCCATTCCCTTAAATTTGGAGATCTTGAGATACAATTCTCAGGAATGTCAAGGGTTTACTGTACATCAAAATGTTGATAGTGTGTTTTCTCTGTTTGTTGGGACAATGGACAATCTTATGTGTCCTCTTTGTACTTTGTGTATGAGTTTGCATTACTTGTACAAGAAGAAATAAGCATTACTTTTAAAGGTTGTCTTCAGAGGGAGAAGTCCAGGCTATTTCCTAACCTCTTCTGGGAGGATACTGACAGGTGAGCAGTGATTTTGTGGAGGGAGGCAGGAATAATTCTGTGACCTCTGGAAGGTCCTTCCAGTGTGTAAATCTGTGTTCAATGCTCACAGCCAGCTCATACCTATCTGCAGGAGCATGTTGCCAGGAACCAGAGAAGGAGGAAGACGAGGAGAGAGAATGGAGAAGGGAGAATGGAGGAAGAAAGAGAAAGGAGAGTAAAAGAGAAAACTGCATTGTCATGAAAAGCTTGAAACTTCTTTTCAACCTTTCCCTTGTAATTAGCTGGTGCAGCTGGAGGGGAAGAAGTCTTGGTGAGTTGCAACTTGTTGGGCTCCAGTCCTCAGGATTTTGGGGGTTTGTTCAGTGTTTGGGGAGAGCTTAGTTCTCAGATGGCTCCTCCTCCTTCTCTGCCTGTCTTTTTATTTTAATTCCTTGCCTGGAGCGGGTGGTGTGAAAGCTTGGAAACTTTCTAGAGTCTTGGCTAAAAAGCCTCCCTCCCCACCGCAACCCCCTACTCCCCCAGAGCTGGCCCGGAGATGGCAGGAAGAACTTGGTTGAAGCAGGTTTCTCTCCACCAATGATCTGGGAGGCGACTCTGCGAAGTTCCTGTGGGGAGCAGTGCAGAAGGAAGCAGGGGGTTCAGGGTCCAGCAAGGGCAAGTGCAGTCTGGTTGGCTCCCCCAGGCAGGGCATGCGAGCATCTGCCTCCTGTTTGCTTTGCAGGGTCCAAGGCTGTCAGTGGTGCACTGCGGGTCCCCAAGGCAGCATGCCTGCATGGCCTGGTGGAGAAGAGCTGGGCTTCCAAAATCAGATGAATGGATTTGAATCCTGATTCTCTGTTTACCACTTGAGTAACCTGCAGCCAGGTACTTAATTTCACTGTGTCTCAGTTTCCTCATCTGTCAAGTGGGTGTAATGCTAATATACCTTCTTAAGAAGGTTGCTCAGCATAGCCCCTTGATAAGCACAGATAGAAGCTTCTATTATGACTGTTCTTTCAGAAGACCACACGGCTTTGATTATGGACTGGGCATATCTGCCTTTTCACCCCACCCAGAGCCCAGTTTCAGCAGGAAGGATGGGGAATCCCCGCAGGTAAAAACGTCTAGCTGTAACCAGGTAGTGTGTTACAGGATTCCCAGGATTCGCCTGCCTGCCCTGGGTGCCACACTAGGGACCCATGGGAACCTGCCCGTGTCCCCCACCAGACCATAGACTCATTAAGAGCTGGGACTGAATCACATTTGTCTAGTATTTACACTCTTCATACATAGTAATCCCTTACCAAATGCTTTCTCAATGAAAGTGGTCACCGTACTAACAGCTAACATTTATTAATTGCTTGCTGATGTGTAATCCTCATCATAATCTCATTTAACAGATGATGAAACTGAGGCTCATAGACAAGAAACTGACTTTCTGGGTGTCATTAATCAGCAAGTGGCAGAGCTTGGGACAGAAGAACATTTTCTGTCTCCAAACCTTGTCCCTGTTTTTTTCCTAGGGTCCATCTGTGGTGAGCCCCTCTCTAGAGCCTCCTTCTTTCCCTCTCCTTTTGTTTCTCCAGTATTGCAGGAGATGGTTTCTCCTGGCCCCTTTTTTGGGAGAGAAAGACGTTTGAAGAATGCCCATCTTCAAGCAGCGCCACTAAGGTCATCAGGAACTGGCCGATGCAACTAGCCACGCAAGAGGCATCTCCAGGCCAAGCCGGTCATCTTCAGAACTTCTCGATCACTCTTTGCTTTCTGTCTATCCCTACCCCTGCTTGGGTCCTGAACCCATGCCTCTTGCTCAGATAGCACCAGAGCCCACGGAATTAGGACTGTCACTGTCTTAGGAGAAGGTGATGGGTTTCCCTCGATGTAGTTCAGTAATGTGCATCTTTCCCTTCCCTCCTCCCTTTATCCTTTCTCTCCCCATCATGCTGCCCTCCAGGCTTCAAGTGCCAATTAGTTCCCCTCGAAGGACTGTGTTAGTTTCCTATTGCTGCTGTAACAAATAACCACACATCCAGTGGATGAAAACGACACAGATTTATTCTCTTAGAGTTCTGGAGTTCAGAAGTCAGAATGAGCCCCAAGGAGTCTCGCATCATGTGATGGCAGGGATGGTTCCTTCTGGAGGCTCCAGGGGAGAATCTGGTTCTTGTCTCTTCCACCGTCAAGATGCTGGCATGCCTTCGCTTCTTGGCTCATGGCTGCATCACTCCAGTTTCTGCTTTCTTCATTCCATGGCTTTCTGCCCTCTATATAGCCACTGCCTGCCTTTTAGAAGCACTGTTGTGATTACATCATTGGGCCCACTTGGCTAATCCAGGACAATCGCTCCCTCACAGATCCTTGGCTTGCATCTATAAAATCCATTTTACCATATAAAGTAAACTAATCAGAGGTTCCAGGGAAGAGGTCGTGGACGTCCTTGGGGGCCATATTTCAGGCTACCACAGGCATAGTTTGGGCTTCTCCACCCACCTGCTTGTGCATTGTACAGGTAATCAAAGCTACCCTTTACCAGACACAAACTCTGTGCTTGGAGCAGGACCATGAGCTCTGTGCACAGAGCCTTGCTGACTCCTTGCCACTCTTTCTAATGCTGGCACTATTATTTTTATTCTCAACTTACAGAGAAGAAACTAAAGCCTGAGATTTAAGTGGCTTGCTTGAGGTCACACAGTAAGTAAGTTAAGGACCTGAGATTGAACCCAAGTGCGTTTGCTTCCAAGATCATTCTCTTCAACACTTCACTCTTTCTGCTATGGTAAGCTAGCCCCTAAGAAGGTCCCCCATGATCCTTGATCTCTCCCACATTGTACAAGGATTGGTCAGATAGACCAATAGAATACCATGAAAGGGAGAGCATGTGTCTTCTGAGGCCAAGGCATCAAAGACATTGTAGGTTTGTTCTTTCTCTGATATTGTAGCTTTGCTCTCTCTCTGACACTGTAGCCTTGCTCTCTCTCTGACGCTCTGGGGAACTGGACGCCATGTCATGAGTGCTCTCAAGCAGCCCTATGAAGAGGTTCACGTGGTAAGTAACTGAAGCCTCCTGCCAACAACCAGCACCAGTTTTCCAGCTGTGTGAAAGAGCCATCTTGCAAGTGGATCCCCGGCCCCAGCCAGGCTCTCAGATGACTGCAGCCCCGGCTGACATCTTGACTGCAACCTCACGAGACACAGTGTCCAACCACTCAGAAACTATGATATAATAAACATTTATTTCGTTTTTAGCCACTTCTTGAAGTAATATATTATGCAGCTATATATATGACTGATACGAGGCTCAACTTCTAGAAAGCTGGTCAGGGTTTGCTGTGAGCTCTAGCTGTGTCAGATGAGATGGTAGTCAGGTCTTGACCCTTTGAAACTGTGTTACATTCCAACAGATTAGCTGCCCAGCCCTGGAGTTGCGGACCCAACAATTTCAGAATGTTCCCCATTCCTGAACCACTTCCCATAAAGAACAGAAATACCTTGCATCTGTTATTCCCTTGATCATCAATGGCTCCTAATGCTTCTCTCAAGCCTAAACTCTTTAGTCTGCTATTCACTCTCCATCTCCCCCACTTCACAGCCCTCTAGTCTCATCTCTCATTGCTCCTCAGGCTGACCCTTCAAGCCTGGTCAGACCAAAGTGTTCGCTGCTGTTATATTTCTTCTGGGTCTGTTTGCTTGCACTGCACTCTCCTCAGCAGTTGCAAATGAATGAACAGATACACACTGAGGACCAGGAGCCAATGATGGAGGCTTGTATGTATGATGTCTCTCTTTGCACAGTAAGCAATTTTTACAGAGAAGAAACCTGAGGTTAAATGACTATCCCAAAGCCCCAGAGGAAGTAGGAGACAAGAGTTAGTACTGCTAGGGTAAGGCTCATCAGCCCTGTGGCTGTAAGTTCAGTGATTTTCCACTACACCATATTGTATCTGACTCACATTTCTATGGAATTTTACAGTTTATAAAGCCCTTGCTTATTATAATTTTTATTAAGCTTCATGACAACACAGTGTGATAGATGAAGCAAGAATTGCTCACCCCATTTCACAGACAATAAACTTGTTGCAAGGAAGAGAATTTGTCCTCATAGAGGGAAGTATCAGAGATGTAATTCCAACTTAGTCTCCATCTTCAGACCCACCATTCTCTCCTCCACCTTCTCTTTATACCTATCCCTAAATCTACCATAGCTTTATGCATATAACTGATGACCAGTGCATATTTGTTGGGCAATCAAGGTTTTAATGTATTTTTTCCTAAATGATGCCAAAGGAGGTCTGGTATCTGAAGAGTTATCTATGATGACTGAGACTAATTTATAAAAGAACTTAGAGGTATAGCAGGAAGGTATGAGGGTGGGCTTCAGAAAGAGCTCTCTGATGGAAAGGGCTTGGTGGTATAGTCACTGACTGTTGAGCAAAGGAGACATGGATTAACTGTGCTGGGAGTCTCTGAGAATGACCCACCCTTGCCTGGGGCCAAAGAAGTGCTGTTTATTCTTAGGGGAAGCAGGGTGGAAAAATGAGCCACAGAGGGCCCAGAAAGCCCAGCATCCATAGCTCCGTGATATAGGTCATTATGCAAGTCGCTGAAGCAGAGCAGAGGAGGAGGAAGAGTGTGTCACTTCGTTGGATACTTCCTGTCCCTAGTGCTTGGGACTTTAGCTGATAGAGAAGCTGTTCTTTAAAGAGGTTCTTTGAGGACAAAGTCATACGAGATCAGGCACCTTGGGCTTTTGAGGCCTCACAGGTTGTCCTAACCATGCACCTGTCCTTAGATATACTAATACTCCAGTAGGTACTCAATAAATATTTGCTGAATGTTTGAATGAATGTTACATAAATGGATATCTGTGGCTTTCTCCTGACTCTGCAGGCTGTTAATAATATGTCACCCCATCTTGGAAACCCTTCTCAATTCTAACTGCCTTTTGTTGTTATGATTTCCTTCTGCCCTCTAACCCCATGCCAATCAAATCCAATGGACCATTGTCCTACCTTCTGGACATGGTCCATGACTAGTCACCACCAGCCTGTGATCATCTTGACCTAGTTTCTTAAAGTGACTTTACATTCAGATTTAGAACCTATTTGGAATAATAGATGTGAAGAGACTCAAGTACAGCACAGAAAGCAGTGTGGGTGCACGGTGGGCTTTTTGTGGCTAAGCCTTTTTTACAGAGTCCACCCTGGAGTGTGTGTGTGTGTGCACGAATTGTGGGGGTGATGGAGCCATTACCGAGATCACAGTGTCGAGTGGCACCAACGCCTCCATCTGGGAGCCAGGGATAAGTTCAAGATCTGCCGCAAGTGAGCCGGTGAGTGTGACCTTGACCAGTTCTTCAAGCTCTGGGTCCTGGGTTCCTCACTGTGAGTGGGAGGATTGGCGTCCTTCATTCTGTCGTTCACTCAACAACCGTTTTCTGAGCACCTAGTATGTACCAGGCACTTCGATGATACAGCAGTGAACAAAATACAGTTTCTGCAGTCACGGAGCATGTATAGAGGTGGAGGCAGATGAAAACTGAATAAAGCAACAAGCAAGGAGGTAACAGATATCACATTAGATGAGATGAGGGAGATGAAGGTAAGTACAGCAGGGTAAATATGCGAGGGATGAAAGGGGCCTGCCTTAGATAAGGAAGTTATGGAAGATGTCTCCCAATGGGCAACATTTGAGCAGGGACCTGAATGCAAGGCGGGGGCAGCCCTGCTTGTACCTGGAAGGGTGGAGTCTCAGAAAAGCAAGAGTAAATACAAAGGCCTTTAGAGGAAACCCATTTGGTATGTTTAGGAAACAGCAAGGAGGCCAGGTGGGACAGAGGGCAGAGAAGTGGCCAGGAGAGCTGGGGCCTGGGAAGGACCTTGAATTGTATCCTGAGTCATTGAGGAAGCCAGCAGGGCATGGAGAGCAAGGGACTGGCATGGTCCGACTTGTGTGTTAAAAAGATCAGTTGATCCCAAGTTACATGGAATTGGGCTTCTAGCTCCAGGCTAAGTGAATCTGGTTTGGTAGGGCCGCAGGCAGGACAGTCCCAAAGCCAGGTTCTGCCCTAGAGGCAGACTTTGTGAGCAGCGCCAGGACAGAAGGAGCATGGAAACTGCTTGCTCATGCTCGCACCCGAGCTTCAGCTCCAGGCCTCACTGGTGTGCAGGAGCACAGAGCTCGCTGATGGCTTGAACCGTACTCCCAAACCATAGGCCATCGCTGCTGCTAGATTGGGGTGTGGGAGACTAACTTAGGGGTTTCAACATTTGTCGTCTCCATCACTCACCAATGACACGTTCTTTCTTCATTGGAAAAATCTTTCCTCTTTTTCCGCCTCTTCCCTCTGGCATTCCCCATCCCCATCTTTATTTACTCTTCTGTGCAGCTGTTTTTTCTTCCCTATCTATCCATCCTCCAAGGATTGCATAGCATCCCCTAGAAGCCAGAAGCTTATCAAGCAGAACCTTATAACACAGACCCCCTGACCCATAGAAAAGCTCAGACATTGGCCTTTGGTCTCAGGATTAGAAAGCTGTAGAGTCTGTATCAGAATGTGACTAGAATCCTGCTAAGATATCCCCATTTCATTGTCTTCCTGGAGGTCCCAGCAAATTGCATGCTGTAGTGAGACCAACAATGCAGGTCTGTCCAAGGCTCTCTGGAAATGAAGAAGGGAGCCCCAGTCCTGCTGCAGAGGTGGGAGGCGCTGTCCAGGAAGTCTTCCTGGAGGAGGGGCTATCTGAAATAGGTTTAGTAAGGTGAGTGGGATTTTTCTGGCGGAGAAGAGATATGGGAGTTGGGGTGGGGGAGTGTGAGGAAGGGCTGAAAGCAAGAGTGCTGGGAAAATATGTGGTGTGTTTTTGGGGAGCAATCAGTCATTTATCTAAATTAAATACCAAAAGTTTTTTTTCCCACCTCAGTGGGAAAAAATCAGATACACTGACCCAATTGAAGTGCCTGGCCAAGATTGTTTGACCCAATCTTATAGTTTTTATTTGTTTTTATGTAACTATCACAAACGGAATAAATACAGATCATTTTCAGGTAATAAGTGAGATTAAATATTAATATTATGTTCAGGTCAAAGGGTAAATAAGATGTGGGGGAAATGGGAGGAGAAGATTGGGGTCAGGGCTGGGAATTTCCTGTTTAGACAGAAAGGTGTCTGCTCAGTCAGTGGCATCTGATCCTGAGAGGGGGAAAAAAACAGACTGCAAAGCCTGGTTGAAAGGCTCTAAAACACTCCACTCAACTGGAAAACCACCTCTCAGGTCTTCTACTCCATTTTCCTAGAGATGGTTTGTTAAGAGCATTACGTGAAGAAGGGATTTAAAGAGAAGAAATTCTGATTTATAATAATAACACCTGGTATTTATGCCACACCTTTCTCCTAAGATGCTCAGACTGCTGTAGGGGAATGACATCACTCATTCCTCACAACTCCATCCCTGCCTTCCTTGCCCCCAAACCTGCACAAGCTGTAGGCAGCCCTAGGCACAGCTTCCATGGCCGGCATGGAGCTCGGTGGCATCGGTCCGGATATTTAGGCCCTGATGGCCAGGTCAGGTCTGCAGACTCTGCTGTCTCTGCTCCTTTGACCCAGGCCTGCAAAAGAACACTAGACATCTGTCCACTTATCATCGTACACGAGCCATACTAGAAAGGGATCCACCATTCCTAAAAATCTCCAGAAAAGAAACCATCATGATCTTCTTTGAAAGTATATAACAGCCCCAGTAGAGTAAGGAAATTCTTCTTGATACCTAACTCAAATCTCTTCCGCTGTAGTGGAGCTCCATTCTTTTTGGACTTGTTTGCAGTTGGCACCAAGAACAGCTACTGTGTCCCCATTACTTCAAAGAGCTACTTGTGTGCAGATTGAAGGTCAGTGTTATTTCAGTGAAGGAATGTGACCACCGCACTGTAAGCTGTGTAAATGGTGTTAAACACACAGGTAGAAAAGATGTTTCTAATAGCAAGGAAAAAAAAAAGATTGAAATGAATCCTTTTGCTTTACTCCTTAGCAGCTATATCATCTTGAGCACATTTCTTTATTTCTCTATTACTGCTGTTTCAGCTTTGAAACAAAATAATGCCAGCCCCACCTATTTCTCAGGGCCGATGTAACAATTGGGAAGGATTGCATTAGTGAAGATGCTTTTTAATCTGGTCAAGATGACATACATGAAAGGATTGCTGCTATTTTTAAAAAATCTTGGAAACATTGGGTCTGTCGGCTCTAACATCTGAATGCTTATCATGCAAGTATCATCTCGATTTTAAATAGGAAGTAGAGGAGTGGGAAGTGGAAGGGAAGATTAATTGGGCAGGGCAATTTAGGAATGTCATGAAACGACTCTTGAGTCTTAAAAATTAGGAGGAAGATGATTGATATCACAGTTTGAGAATAGAATTTCTTCTCGAAGACAATAGTTTCAAAAGAAAATCATCCTGGTTTCTTACTAACATGCAAAGCCACCTTTTGGTCTCTGTCCCATCATCTCTCTCCCCCATCACCACTCTGCTTCCCTCCCCTCTTCTCTCCCCAACTACCCTCAAAAAATTCTTAAGCTATTCTTACTACCTCTGCAATCACTTCTCTGGTGCTTTGGCTCAGATGTCCTGGAAAGAATCACCAGTCATTGGTCTTTGATAGTTGAGGATAAAGAGAATGGAACTAAGTTCCAACAGGTTCCCAGAGCTCAGGACTCTCGTTTATGCTCTTCTCCTGTGATTTCAGCACCCATCATTCTTGACAGCTGCTTGCATGGGAAGGCCTCTTCCAAAACTATAAATCCCAGGTGCTCCAATGGGGAGGGCAACTTGCCTGCAGCATCTCAACACGTCTAGATGTCTGTCTTGATATACACTCCTATAACACTGGAGGCACAGCTACACATAAATTAGACGTTACCCATCCAACCTGAAGTTGGTTATTCCAACAGCTCACCCCATCGTGGCCCCCACCCCTTTCACCACCACAGCAAAAATGAAATACTACAGTTTTATACTGTCTCACACAGGAACGATATACTAAAAGATGACATCAAACCTTCCAGGCTCACTCGGTTGTTCTGAAATATTGATTCATGTAGATCTGGAAACAACTAAAGCTGTTACCTAGCTTATTCTGCTATTTCCAGTTAACATTCCATTCAAATAATCTTAGGAAGGGGTTCACATATGATTTTTCTTAGAAGTCACCACAAGAGACTTTGCAGTGTCCTTGGGTCATGTGTTCTAGTACTTTGCCTTCTGACATTTCGGCAAAGCTTCATAATTATAAGGACTCTTGTATGTTGGTATGTATTTGCTCTGTTTCTGATAACACCACCTATATTCATATGGCAGCATTACCTCTGGTGCAGCCTTGGTCTCAATAAAATTCCATCCTGGTCTAACCAAGAGTCAGGCCCACGGCCCAAGGGGCGCGAGTGGATTTTCTCTCCCGGGACTTAGTTGAAGTGGGTTGAGCCATGTTGGTGTGTTTTAGAGTTTGCTTCTGTCCTACTCCAGAGACACCCTGACCTATTCTGGACCCAGCCTTTCTGAATCTGGCTCCCAGCTTTTCTCTGACCCACCGAGCCACCTATGTCAGTCCCCCAAATAATCCCATTCTCCCACTGGGTTTTCTTTTTGACTGTGTGCTTTGGCTTTATTTTTCTTCTTCAAGAATAGTTTTCCTAGACAAGAATATTCCCACCTATTGGAATTTAAAAATCTGATTTTAAGCCTGATCTTTTTCCCCAGTCCAGTTCCATAAATCCAAGTGGACCAGGCTTCTCCACCAAGATGTGCATAGCCATGTCTCATATCTAAGTCCCATACATTTCTTCAACAGATCAATTTTTATTTTTTTCATTTTTTAAAATATTGTTTATTTTTCCATTATAGTTGGCATGTAATATTATATAAATTTCAGGTGTACAACATAGTGATTAGACATTTATTTAACTTATGAAGTGATCATGCTGATAAATATAGTACCCATAGAAGTTGCCACCATACATAATTATTACAATATTATTATTGACTATATTCCTTATGCTATACTTTACATCACAATGACTTTTTGTAATTACCAATTTATACTTCTTCATCCCTTTCCCCTTTTTCACTGATCCCCCCCAACCCCTTCCCACCTGGTAACTCTCGAAATGTTTTTCATCTCCATTTTTAGGTTTTCTATCTCTTTGTTAAAGTTCTCACTGAGTTTATCTCCTCTCCCCTAAGTCCATTGAGGATTCTTATAACCAGTATTTTGAATTCTGCATCGGGTAGTTTGCTTGTCTCCATTTTGTTTAGTTCTTTTTCTGGAGCTTTGTTTTATTCTGTCATTTGGGACACGTTTCTTTGTTTCTCCATCTTGGCTGCTTCACTGTGTTTGTTTCTATGTATTAGGCAGGGCTCCTAAATCTCCTGGTCTTAGCAAAGTGGCTTTATGTAATAGGTGTCCTGTGGGGCCCAGCGGCACAGTCTCCCCTGGTCACCTGAGCCAGGTACTCCTGGTGTGCTCTCCTGCTGTAGTTGGCCTTGGTTGCTGTTTGCATGTATGTGGGAGGGATTGACCCTTGAGCTCGTGGTTATGAGGATTGGCTGGTAAGGCGCTGACCTCATGGAGAAGGATTTACTTTAGCAGGGCCCTGGTGCCTGCCCACTCTGCCCTTTGGGTGTGTCCTCCTCAGATGCAGCCCTGCATGCTGCTCCAGCTCCAGCACTGGTAGAAGCAGTCCACTGGGTAAGCTGGCCCAAGGGCTTCTTGGGAGGAGCACAGTTGCAGGCCAAATTCAGCTGAAGCCTGTGCACTTCCAGAGCCACCTGGTAAGAGTCATCATGCAATCCACAGATGGCTGCCACCTGTGCTGGGCTTATAGGTGTTCTGAGTGGCCAAGCCAGGAACCAAGGCTGGTTGCCACTAGTGCTGGGCTTGAGGCTGCTCGGCGAGAGGTACGGGGTATACTGAGGCCAGATGCTGCTACTTTGGGTTTTGTGAGCCTCTGAGAGATTTTAAGTAAGTCCTCAGTATGAGCTAAGACAGGCCATTTGTAAGGAAAAAAACACTTGAGGCAGCTTGGGTGGGCCACAGGTTGGGGGAGGCGGAGTCTCAGGGAACCACCTGGGCAGGGCGACCTGTGTTAACCAGGCTGATGGAGACTCAGATATGGCGGCCGCCTGCATCTGACTCTGGGAGGAGAGAGAGCTCACTGGATACTGCTAGCACAACTGGGAGAAAGTCACTCCTCCAGGTCTCACCCGGAAGCCAGACAACTCAGTGTCCCTGGTACTCTTCGAGCAGCTGCCCCAGTGCGGGAGCTCAGAGCGAGTGAATCCTTCACAGAGTAAGTTCATGTGGGCCCTTTCACAGGAATGTCTGTGACTCCCACAGCCCTCCATCTCACTCAGCCACTGTCTCTGCTCGTTTTCACAGCCAGAGGTTGTGGGGACTTCTCCTTCCATCTCTAGAACCCTGGACGGGGGTTCTGTAGCCAAAAAAACTCTCCCAATTCTCAACCACTACATGCAGTTGTGGAGCCAGCCTGTTTTACATCTCTACCCCTCTTGTCCCCACGTGATCTCTTATGTGTGTCCCCAATTGTAGGACTTCTGTTCAGCCAGACCTCAGGCGACTCCCAGTGATGGCTGTCCTGTAGTTTTGTTGTAATTTTGATGTGGTCACGAGAAGAGGTGAGCACAGCGTCTGCCATCTATGCCATCTTGACTGGACCTCCAACAAATCATTTTTCAGTCACCACACCGAGTACCAGAGACTGACTTACTAGCAGCCCCTTTCCTTGGTGAGCCGCGGTCCAGTGTGGTGTGTGGAGAAGTAAACACTCCGTGGGATACAGTGTGCTAAGTGTTGTGCCAGGAAAACCAAGGAGGGGTCCTAAGCCCAGTGAAAGGCTTCAGGAAAGGCTTCCTCAAGAAGTTAATATCCAAGCAGAACCCAAAGGTGAATTGGAGTAAGCCAGGTAAGTGTGGGAGTAGGGTTAGTTCTGGCCATCTCTGGCTCTCATAGCCTTGTTTACTTGTTCATGGTCTGAGATGCCCTCACTTCCTGCTAGAACGTGAGTGGTGGCTTGTTTGTCTGTTCACCGCCGTATCTCAGAAAGGGAGCCTGGCACATTGCAGGTGCTTAAAGAGTTCTGCATAAACATGTTCCACATAAGGGTCACCTCCTGGGGTGGGTGCCCTGGTCCTTCCCGACAAGCCCTGTTCTCCCTGCCTCGTGACACCCTGGGTGACACTGATGCCAGCAGTTCCCAGAACACACTGTGCTGTTTCAGACCCTGGGCCTCTGCATACGAGGCCCACAGAACTCTTTCCTCCTTTGTCTGACTGGCCTTTGTCGTTTTCACAGCCTAAGCATCGGGTTCTCTGTCAGTTTCTCCCAGGCACGTTGCTTGACCTTGCTCTTCCTCCCTTCTCCCAGGCTGTCCAGCTCCCCTATTCCTGCTCAGAAGACCCTCTCCAGCCCGCTGTCCTGCCAAGACTGCCAGATTTAGCAAATAAAAATACAGGACATCTAACTGAGTTTGAATTTCAGATTAACAGCTTTATTATTATTATTATTATTATTATTATTATTATTAATTATTTTTAGTATAAGCATGCCCCATGCGATATTTGGACATATTTGTACTATAAAATTATTCCTTGTTTATCTGAAATTCAAATTTTATTGTGTGTCCTATATTTTATCTGACAACCTGACTTAACCTCACTGAGTTCTGGCTTCTGGTTTTCCTGTGTCTCCCCATTTGTATCACTGCAAAACATTTCTTCTCCCGTCTTCCCATTGAAGGCATGACTCACTTGCTCAGATGTGTCCCTTATGCCCCTGACTGCTACCTGTGAGGTCAGCATCTTGTCCACTCCACAGAACCAGACTGGAGTCCACTTCCTCTGTGGGTATACTTGCTGCCTCCTCGTGGACCCCCTGCCAGGAGTGATGGGGGCACGGCTGTTTGTGGAGTGCAGAGAAAAAAGGGACTCTTTCACTTTATCTCTGGGAATGATTTTTCCTTCCTGCTTCTTTCCTTTCATCACCTCCTCCAAACTCAGGAACTTCAGGAAAGAGCAGTAGCTCCTATTGTTGTGACGGTCTAGTGACAAAGAAATAAGCACTACTGCTACGACTAACAGGCCTGGGTGTGTCTTAGGTTCTGGACACTTTACTGAGTGCTTCTTAAAACCATCTCATTTAATCCTCATAAGAACCTTATGAGGTAGGCTAATAGTATCTCCATTATACATATTATTATTATTCCCGTTACTCAGATAAGGAAGGTATGCTTAGAAAGGTTAATTTTTGGATACGAGTAATGCAGCTGTGAATCAGGGGTGGGATGGGAGCCAGGCATGCTCAACTCGAGCCCATGCTCTGTCTGCCCTGTGCTAGGCACTGTGCTAGGATGGGGCTAAGGAACACTGGGTGCATTTTGGTGCCATTCCTTCCTATCCGTGCAGTGGGTGAGCCTTTCTGGGCTGTGACTCTGGATATATAAATTCTTACTTTTGCTTGTCTTTTCCTTGCTGTCTTAGCTCTTATACACTTCATTCTCCCTCCTTCAGTTATGACATTCTCAATGGTTTCCCAAGGCCTGCAAAGACGTTTGGGAAGCCTCACTGGGAGAAGACCCTGCCTCCCAAATCCTGTAGGAGCCCAGAGCCATGCTGGTGGATATGCTTTCTGAAGATGGAGCTTGAGTGGGAGCTCTAGGCACCCTCTCCCTCAGTCTGACAGCTCTTGGGCAGGTGGGCCCCTCCCCTCAGGTGGCTTGGGCCCTGGCCTTGTTCAATGTACCTAGAGCCTTGGGCAGCCATCAAGCTCTCAAGTGCAAATACACCAACTTTTCACATTTTCAGTCTTTGTTAATTTCCAAGGCCATTCAGACCCGGAGCTCGGGTTTGACCCCCACATAAATGCTGAGTACCTTCTCTTTCCCCGCCTGCCACTTTAGCGGCACAAGCAACCACAGGATCACAGTGGTCTTCTTGGAGTAGATTTCAGTGAGAGAGCGTGTGATCTAATTTCTCATTTTCCAGATGAGAAAATGGAGGCCTAAGAAAGGTTAGAGATTTAATCAAGCTCACACAGTTAGCAGTGGTTTGTCTTATTTGGCAATACGGCTTGAAGAAATGACTCAAGCAAGCATCCCAGAGAGCATGGGACAGTGGATTTGGGTTATTCTGATGAGAGGCTACAGCCCCAGTGGATAGGAGAAAGGACAGGCTTGAATCTCACGAACATTATGGCTTGGCTATCAGCCAGGCTCTATATTCTAAGGTAATTCAGGGCATTTGTCTCTCGTGTGGTCACCATTTTCAGAAAGGTTTGCTTAATGCTCTTTGGAAGATCCGATCATAGAATGTGCTCTTTGGGAGACTCAGGAAAATGTGGCTACGTGGAGGCTTGAGGGTTGCCAGATGGTGAGACTGTTGGAGGGATTTGCACGTGGGCTCGAGAGGGTGATGGGAAGACCCCTGAAGCCCCACCAATGCTCCAGATTCTGAAAACTTTTGTGAACTGGGACTCAGACCCGGGCCCGAAGGTGTTCTGTTTGCTTGTTTGTTTCTCAGCGAGGGCATGCTGCCTCTGCCCAGGCCATGGGGGTCACAGAAAATCATTGTGGCCATTGCTTCACTTCCTCATCCCTTCAATTTGACTTTCCACTGCTTCACCTCTCAAGCCTATCATAATGCGAAATGTCTCCAGGGAAGCAAATTCGAAGCTGGAGCCCCATGATTTGGTTTCACACGTTTTAGAGTTAGGAAGTCCTCCCAAACATCTTCCTTGAGGGCAGTTTTTATTCTTTTCTTCTTTCTCGGAAGAAAATGAAAATCACATTAACTCATTACTTAATTAAACATTTCCTGAGCACTTACCATGTAACGCCATGCTAAATTAAGGGGGTGCTGAGAGGGACAAGTCAGAGACTCACGTATTCTTTAAGCTCTAACTGTCCACAGGCTGCCAGGCCATGACACCAGTTTCTGATTCAGCAGGTCACTTGGCCCCACCTCTTACCCTAACACTGGATTCAGTTACAACTGTGGTTCTAAACATGGTTTACTACATGGGGAGGGTACCATCCCTCAATTCTCTTTCTTCCAGGGGGCTCTGCCAGGGACAACAGCTATGTCCCAGCATTGGTGGGCAACAGGGTGACTTCAGAGTCCAAGCGATTTTCCCTGTCCTTTCTAGCAATCCTCAGTCTGCTCCTTGATGAGAAATCTCCCTCCTTTCGTTCAGGGATTTGCACTTATTAAAATGTAAATCCTAAGAGTGGCCTCATTTGTGCTCTGATCAGTTGTAACTGCTTTTGTAATTTGATGATGTGATAAGATCCTTTTCTTATTTTCATGCAATTATAAAAGTGCCTCATGATCACTAGAAAATTCACAATATATAGAAAATGCATAAATAAGGAAACAAAAATCACTCATGTTCTTATAACCCAGAGATAACTGTGGGTGAGGTTTTTTTTCTGATTTCTAACAGGCATGTTGCGTTGTTTACTGAGAGGCAGAGTGGTGTGTGGAGCCAAAAACAAAGTCTCTGAGCCAGGTGCTGAGCCAGTTACTAGCTCTGTGACCTTTTACAAATTACAAACTTCTCTCTGCCTCAGTTGCTTCATCTGTAAAATGGGGTTAATCGTGGCGTCAAAGCTATAGGCTGTTGTGAAGGTTTAATGAGCGAATACAGGTAAAGTGCTTAAAGCACTGCCTGGGTTAAGAAATGATAGGTGTTAGTGTTACTGTGATTGTTGTTGTTGTTTTATAATTCACAAATAACACAGCCGCCTGAGCTGCCTCAGTACTTCTTATCCTGTGCTGTCTGGAGTCCAATCACTGTAGTCCCCAAGCCCATCCAATTCCAATTTCCAAAGCATTGGTGAGTACTGTAGATTTTTCTAGAATTTTTTTTTTGGAAGTTGATGGAGAGGTTTTCATCACATCATGCAACAAACCCCACCTCCCCTCACTTGAAACATCTGTGTGCTTTTGCCAAAGTTTCAATCCTGGTGGAAATTGTCTCATTCTTCCTTCTCTCTCTTTCTTAAGAAACTCTTCCTCAGCCTCTCTACCACCCCCATGAAAAATCTCTTCAGTTTATGAAGCTAGCTAGCAGCTGCACTCACTAGAACTGAAGAGCCAAGCCCTGATCAAGCACACCCCTTGGCCTCATTCTGTCTAGCCATGTACAGGTCAGTTTACACATGTGTTCATGCTCATGTCAGTGCATCTAGATAGACCCCTCAAAACTAGAATAGTACATGAATGCTTCATATACTATTTAGTGTCTTGCTTTTTTAACTTGCCAATTTATATGAGCACTTTGCCATTAAATTATGATCCGCCACATGGTGGAATAATACACAGTCACTAAAAACATTTTAAGAAAATTTTTTTTTTTCTGAATGAAGCTTTCTTAGTTTGTTTGTTTTGATTTTTAGTAGGGAAGAAGCTTGAGGCTTCAGGCACTGGAGGCAAGAGGCTAACATAGAGGCTGCCAGTAATTGGCTTCTGTGCTCACACTCACAACCCTCTAGAATCTGGCTCACACACAGCCACTTCGCCATCATTATTCCCTTCCTGAATGCTCTCAAGACCAACGATTGGAACATGCCTTCCTAGCTTCCTGGCAACATCTCTTCATTTTCTTCTGCCTGTCTTTCTTCTTCTAGCCCCCCTCAGGGTTCTCCCTGGGCCCTCCCTCATCTGTCTGTACATCCCCCGGGGCTCCGCCTTGACTGCAGAACCTTCAGACACCGGTCACATACTGAAGACTCCCCACGCGTCTCCTCTCCCGACCTCTCCACGTGGCTGTCTCCCAGCTCCCAGTCAAACTCCACATGTCCAAAGAGGAATTAAATGCTTCTGACCCAAACCTGCTGCCCAATCTGGGTCTCTCTTTCTAAATGCCATCTTCTTCCACCCACTTCTTAAGCTGGATACCATCGGATGTCTTCTTTCCCTTCTCTTTCTTTTTGTCCAATTAGTGTAGTAAGTTTTCATAGAATTTTATGTATTCAATTACAACCACCACCTTTACTTTGAAATCATGTCATCTGCTGTCTTTGATATCAAAAAAATTTTTTTAAAAGAAATGTAGGAGATGGTAGATGGCAGATGTTTTTGGTTGTTTGCATGATTTTGTATTAGTGAAGGAGACACCAATGATTACTACCAAAACCCAGACCTCTTTCCCCTTTCCAACAGGATCCAGTTTTGTTGACATGTCCACCCCATCCCCCACTTCAGGGGGCAATCTGATTAGTCTAAGCCATCACTTTCCAACGTGTATCTGTGGAACTCTACCATGGCATCTGGGAGGTCAAAACTATTTCATACTAAGCCATTATTTGTCTTTTTCACTTTCATTCTTTTATGAGTATGCACTGGGTTTTTCCAGAGGCTGTCATGTGATATTGCAAGATCAAATGCAGAAACAGATATGAGAACCCAGCTGTCTTCTATTAAGCTAGAGATTTGCAAAAATATGAAACAATGCCACAATTCTCACTAAATATTAAAAATAGTTATTTTTAATAACAAGTACTTTATTTGTTTTATAAGGTTTTATTTTTATAAGGTTCTTATTATTATTTTAAAATAAATTGGTAAATAAATATTTAAAAAATTTCCCAGTATTAATTTATAATGCAATACATATCCATAGATATAATCCACCTAAACAAAAGTTCTCTGGTGTCCTCAATAATATTTTAGAATTTTAAAAAGATCTCAAGTTGGAAAAGTTTGAGAACCGCTGGTCTACTCTGGTGATAGCTATTGGTTATGTAAGTGACCCAAATTAGCCCAATCAGATTAGATCATGGAAAGATTTATATTCCATGTCTGGGAAAGAGATTTTTCTTCTTTTTCTTGTTGAATGTGGAAGCTTTTAGTCTCCATAGCCTCTTGCAACCACGAGGAAAAATACAGAAGGCATGGATAGCAGTTCGGAGAGAAGGAAGGACCTCAGGACCTCAGAGATGTCATTAGGCTGCTGATGTCACCTTGTCTGAAATCACCCTCCACTCTTCCAGTGATGTGAGAAGATAAATCGTCTTATGGATGGATCCAGTTTGAGTAGAGGTCTCCATTACTTGCCACTGAAAGCCTCCTTAACTGATTTAATACTTGGAAAACAAGGAGTTGGCATTCCCATGTTGATGCCAAACTTTGGAGGACATTTGACTATTTCATATAATCTCTAAATGACCACATTAGGTAATCTTTGGTGGTTTCTCCAAGCATGAGAAACCACCAAGAAGGAGGAAAGGGGCTGAGAGGAGGGGGTAGTAGTGAGTCAAGGTTGTGGCACATCGATGTTGTACCACATGTAGGTTTTCTGCTGCAGAGAGTGAGAGACAGACTAGAAATACAGATCCCATGCAATTCGTAGTCCTGATGTGTCCTTTGAGAGCCAAGCTCCTTGAGTGACATCTTTTCCCTTGCCCCCAGCCCACCACATCTCTAGCTCTCATCTTTGTGAACGTAACTGTCAACATCTGTTTGGTGAACTGACTCACGGTGACAGCTGGAAAAGTTTGCTTCACTGCTTGACGAGTGATGGATTAAACCTCAGAGCCCTGAGACAGAGGAGAGGCTTCTATTCCCAACATTTATGCCACCAAATGGAGGACAAAGGGGATGGGTATAATGAGAAGAGCCTATAGCACTTGGGTGACTATCTTTGGTACCTTCTCCTTCCATGAGCCATTGTGCTAGTCTCTATTTTGTCAGTTTGTTCAGGGCTTTCAAAGGATCTTGCAGATAAATATGGGTGCAGTGGGTGGGATGAAAACATAGTACATAAATCATTTTCCATACCTTTCAAAAGAGTATTCTTGCCTGTTTAGCATTCTTGTCTGCTTAATAGAAGTTTAGTTTCAAGGGGCAATAATTGATGCTTTTCTTAATTGGATAGTTTCTCTCCATGGTGGGTATTTCTTGGAAATGCTCGAGTGACTATGTGCAAATTTACAGGTGTCCTGGGTTAAAAAATGCACAGTAAGATTATATAGAAACTGAAAATCATTTGTCTTATTTTTTTTCCTTTTTTAAAAAATTTATTTATTTTTTAGTGGGCAGCAAAATGGAGAGGAAACAGGAAAAGAGCTTGGGGACGTAAAAGGACACACAGAACTTTTTTCTAATAAATTACAAGTAGGACACTAACGGTCTTTCTTGCTTGAAAGAGATCAAAGTAGAATAAAAGCTTTTTTGCAAATTTTTTTTAAACAACTGCTACAAAAACACAAAGCATACTAGACTTGGGATAAGCCCTGGGGAGACTTTATGTCCAAGTTAAGATAATCAAAAAGAGTTTAATTTGCTCAATTCTGGAATGTAACCAAGGCTGCATTCCATAATATTTGAAAATAGTTAAAGGTTATTAAAAGAGATACCTAGTTGTATTTAGATGTTTGCATCTATTTATTTTTTATATTGTACTCTAAATCATGTACCTTCTTTTTTAATTAAGAAAAAAAGATCATCATTGTAACTAATCTTTTTATCGTAGTTTTTAATTTTTAAAAAGGCATGAGGAATGGAAAAAGCATTTTCTAATCTTCGTGATTTACTTCTTCACCCTCCGGGATCCTCAAAGCAAAAAAGAGTGTTAGTGAATTAGAATAAAACCACAGGATAATTACTTTCTGGGCTACCAATGGAACATGAGTTGCTTTCTGTTGTGAGAATGCTGAAAAGTTGCCACAAAATTAAACCAATTAGGATAATAAGGGGGAAGGAGAAGATTAAATTTATTTCCATCTGATTTAATTTATTAATTTCTCAAGGGAGAAGGATTTTCCTGCCATTGACCTCTGTGTTTTAACCCAATGGGCCCCTTCTGTTCTTAAGATGTACTTGAGATGTAATTCATACCCCAAAGCCTGGGCCTTGTTGGTTGACTCAAACACCTTGGATCTTAGGAAGCAGGTTTGAGGAATGAGAGTTAGTGAACCACTCAGTCACAGATTTGTTTGGAGCCCCTATTGTGTGCCAGGCATGTTCTATAGTCTGGGGATTCAGTGTGAACTAGTAAGGACTCCTCGCCTCCAAAAGATTGTACCCTATTGAAAGAATACAGATAATAAACACATAAATAAATCAATAAAATAATTGATAAGTGCTACAAAGATGATAGGACAAGGCAATGTGGTAGAGAGTCACTTCCCAGCAGATAGGACAGCACGGCTCTGGGACAGAAAGGCTCTGGGACAAGGACACACTTGGTGTGTCTGAGAGAAGTCCCATGTAACTGAGGGCTAGGATGGGAAGAACACAGCGCTGTGCCCATTTCTTCTTCTTTTGCTATTCCATCGTGGCCTTGCAGCCAACACCATTTAGACTTTTCTGCTTGGTGAATGAGGAAGCTCACTATTAAAAAAAATGCCCAGGAGGGATTTTACTGAATCTCATCGGTGCTGGCCAAATAGTAAGGAAACTGGTGTCTCTTCCTTCTCAGCACCCGAGGGAACACAGTTTTCTCATGAGGTCTAGGCCTTGGCTTAGCCATGGTTACATTATTGTGGGTGGTTGACTCTGGTAGGTTCTCTTACTTCTCATTGCAGACAATGTGATCTGCTTCAGCTGGTATAGGCTGAAAGGGAGAGCCCTGTGAAAAGGTACAGATAGATCATGGACCAACTGGGAAGGCTGAAGAAAAGAGATTCTAGGCTGAGCTTCCAGGAATGACTCGCCCCCCAAAACCACACAGCAGAGTTGGGCCTCAGACAATCTGCTGCCTTTGCAGTGATCAGAAAGCTGCTCGTGAATGAGGAGGCCATGACCACAGCTGGTTGCTCCAGGCCTGCCAGCCACGGCTCCGGTCTGCTCCAGTTACGTGGGCATCCCATACTCGTCCTCTCTTCTTTCATATCTTGATTCCAAATAAAAAAATTTTTTTTTATTTTTTTCCAAATCAAAATCTTGAATGAGTGTATCTGGTTAACAGATCCCAAGTCACTTCCCAGACCTTAACTGCTTGGGTGTCTGAGAAATGTAGTTTTGGGGGTTCTAGCCTCTGCAGTAGAGGAAAGTCTGCTAGAAGCTGGAATGGGTACTGAGTGAGGCAGCTGCCACCACAGCTAAGCTGGGTCCACACCACCTGTGTTCTAAACACCAGGCTCATTCCTACAGCTCCAGCAACATTGTCTCCTGTAAACAAGGCCTGGACAGCTGGGAAACCACAAGCAATTCTCCTTTACAGACCCTGCATTCGGGGCCGTGTCTCCCTAGGCAAAGTCTGGCCTAGGTGGGGCCGGTCAACCTGACAAAGATTCCGAGGCGCTTGGAGGAAAAGC
Source organism: Macroglossus sobrinus (assembly GCA_004027375.1). Classification (NCBI taxonomy): domain Eukaryota; kingdom Metazoa; phylum Chordata; class Mammalia; order Chiroptera; family Pteropodidae; genus Macroglossus; species Macroglossus sobrinus. The sequence goes on along the minus strand of PVKZ01002786.1, from coordinate 50,010 downwards.
TCATCAACAAAGCTGACAAGGAGGCTCTAAGGCCTGAGAAGGGGAAGGCCGTGCTTGCGTTTGCTCATTTTCACAGCTGCAGCATTAACACAGAGCTTGACACTCAATAAATATTTATTGAATAAATAGATGAATGAAAAAAGAATAGGATGAACAGCCCTTTGGCATTAAATACTGGGTGGATTCATTTGAGCCTCTCCATATTTAACAAATGCTAATAATGCTTGATATGTGCCAGGTACTGTTCTAAGTGCTTCACAAATACTAACTCATTGAAACCTCATAACTACTCTGGGAGTATGTACCACTATTAACCCTATTAACACTACCTTCTCTGAGGTACAGAAAAGTCATGTTACTCGTACAACATCACACAGATGAAAGGTGGGCGGGCTAGAAGTCCACTGGACTGGGTTGCCCCAAATATTTTCCATTATTATAATACTTATCTTTTACTGATTTGGTCCATGCAGGCAGCCCTACGCATGCCTACATGTGATAATATGAAGGTAAATGTGTATAGTACGGTACATAACATTGTTCACACACTGACATCCCCCTGTCCTTATTCCCTCTTTATACTGCCCTCCAGCCTCATCCAGTCTCTTCCAGGCCATGCCTGCTCGTGTCTCCTTTCCTGTAGCCCTCTTCCATCCCTGTGCTGAAGAGGGTTTGGTATGATTTTGGTTCCCCGGTAGGCCAGGTGGCCCACTGAGCTACTAGGAAGCTGTACCTGCTTGAATGAATCCCAATGCAGCCGTGGGGTCTAGGGCGACACCCACAGTCCTCTTGTTCAATCTGTTGCCCGGATGGCAGTGCCATCCCAGAGCTCTGTGGTTTCTTCTGGAAATGCTGCAGTGTCCACGGCAGCAGCACAGAGCATTCTCTCTCCCGCCATCCAGTGGAACTGGCTGCCAACCTTCTCCTCGTCTGGTTTATTTTAAGATAATGGGTGCCTCAAAAAGGCGGAGATGGAGTGCTGTCAAAACTTTTCTGGCCCAGGAGAGCATAATATTTGCAAATGTTCTGGAGATCTGGCTCTTTTTACAGGGGTAGTGTAGATTATTTGCAAAAACAACAAAGACTCCACTGGCATTCTCACAGATAACACTGAGTGTGGGGAAAGCATCCTCTTTGCCAGCACAAACAACAGGGAGGAAGGGTGTGCTGTTTCTTCAGAGTTCATTCGATCCATCCCCCTGTCTCCTATCAGGTCAGCTGTTCCCGAGCTCAGACAGACCTCTTGAGGCATCTTCCTTCCACAAAGGCACCTGTTAATGGTGGCCTTGCTGCCACAGGACTGCCTGACCCAATGTCCTTCAGAAATGGTGGAAAAGCCAACCGTGTACCCATCACTGTCCCTGGCAAAGGACTTCTCTCACTGTGAGGGAACTGAGGCTCCCTGTGCCCGGGTTTGAAGGAGCCTCTGCGACCCTACTACATACCCAGTGAGTTCAGAGCCCATCAGCTCTTTTGGAAAAAAAAAAAAAAACCAACAACATTTATTTAGTACCTACAAAGTGCCAGACATTGTACTAAGTAATTGGGAGACACAAATGACTAAGATATAGTCTCCTGCAGGGAAATTTGGCAGTATCTATCAGAGTAAGAAATGCACCTTTATTTTGGCGCACAATTTCACGTATAGGAAACTTCTACAGAAATACACACATGACAACTATCTGCAAGCATGTTCATTTGCAGCATTGTCTCTAATGCTACAATACATTACTTCTGAAATGGACACTTTAATCTCTCTGAAACTGGATGCTTCTCATAGTGGAAGCATAGATTTGATGAAATAAGGAAATGGAAAACTGCACAGTTCTAAAAGTTTGTCAGTAGGAGAATGACTAACTGAATTAAACACATTTATTTTATGGAATATTTTAAAAAGGAGGGAAAAGAATTATTTCAAATCTCAAAAGCAATGACAAAACAATAGAGGTTAAGAGCATGTGCTCTGATGTCAGCCTGCCTGGGTTCAAATTCTGCCTCTAGCACTTAGTAACTGCCCCCCTGGTTTCCTTTTTCGTGAAATAGGGAATAAAAATAACACCTACCTTATAGGCTTGTTTTGAGAATTAATTGAGAATGTGCACTAATGAGCCCATTAGCTTTCTCTGAGTCACAAAACTACATACTCTGCTCTGTTTCTTTGGAGCATATTTTTTTTCCTTGAATTTTTTTCTCCCTTTGGTGTTTACATGAACTGGTTGAACCTGTCACGTGGTGTGTCCGTGTTTATATTTGCAGAAGCGCTGCCCAGGGAAGTTCTGTTTGCATAGAGGTCACCCCATCTCTTGGGCTTGGCTGCAGCCCCAGCTGGGGTTTCAGCAGCAGTAGCTGTGCACATAGCAGGGCCCCCCTCCCCCTTCTCACTGCTGTCCCTTCCCCAGGTGTCAGGCTCCTGGTTTCAATGGTCCCATGCCTCCTGGAAGAGGAGAAAGAGACAGACTCTGGGGGAGAGTGGGGCCTTCTTCTCTTCCCCTCATCTTTACCCCAACCCAGAGTTTTTCCAGGACTTGTCTGTCTCTTTTCTTGGAATTTAATTGTCCTTCAACCCAGACCTGAGTTGGTAGACTTGGGTTAGAGTTGTGCTGCTCTATGGCCAACCTCCCTTCTACTGGGCTGATGATGCAGTTGATATTCTAGGGTGGTTGAGACTGTGGACCTTGGAGCCAGAGGGAAGCGGGCTGGAATCATGCCTTTGCCAGTTGCTAGTTGTGTGGCCTTGGACAACACCTCTTACAGGCTCAGTTTCATCATCTTAAATGAGTATAATAGTACTTAGCCCTTAAGATTGTTAGGAGGGTTAACATAGGTCATGCATATAAAATATTTTTAATTATGGTGATGATGATGACAATAACTATCGTTGACAGTTAGAATCGTCTATTTTCCCCATCCCTGTTTCCCTCATCTATTAGAGAAGTGTTTCTCAACATTTTTCTCCCTAGGAATTCTTATGGGTATTCAAATTTAAGTGCATCATACTCATTTTTTTTCATCTTTCCTAAGGAAACTTTTTAGGTATCGATTTCCTTATCATTTCTCCTCCTCCTTCACATACTTTGTATCTCTTCCTGCACTGTGACCCTTTAGAGCTATAAATCATTGTAATAGTCAAGTTATTTTTTTATCCCTCCAAGGAGCAATTTTTACAACATCCCCCTGTGGAGTTTGCATGTATTATAGAGAGGATCTACTATCTGAAAATCATGCAGGGTATTATCAAAGTCTTCTGATTTGATGGAGAAGCAAGGAAATCCCAGTGTAGCCACTTTGTGGCCATGGCTGCCCATAGGAGAGAGTCTCAAAGAAACCAAATGCTTGTCATATAGTAATGGGCACCAATCGACCATAAGGGTGGGGCCAAAGCCTTACCCATTATGGTTTAAATTGTACCCATTTTTCTCCTTTCTCACATTTAATGTCTGTCTTTGGGACAGGTCTCCCTGGTAGGGAGTCAGAGGATCTATATTCACTCGTGCTCATGGGACTGAACCCCATTCTTCTACTGGTGTCTTTAAGACTTGATGATGACCAACATGCTGATATTGACCATATGGCCGCATCTATAGTTCTGCACGAGACAGTAAAACATAGGACTGATTTAGGAAGCTGAGACCTCTTTATATGGAGAGGAGGGGTCCTGAAGGAGGGTAGCATTTAGAGTACAGAGACTTGACAAAGTGGGTGCCTGAGGTCATGTAAATGATCCCAGTGAATCAGCTTAGGGATGAAGCAAGGCCACCTTTGTGGCTACGTACACCAGGACCAGCAGATCCAAGGGAGTTGTTGTACAGACTGTTATGTGAATGGTACTCCAAATAGTTGTGCAATACAGCAACCCTGTACAGATGACCTCTTCCTTGTGAAAGTCTACACTTCAGATGCCTTCCCTCGGGAGCTGATTGAAAGAGTTCATGTTCACAGTTCACCAGAAGTTCATCCAGCCCAAATGATCATCCCCTTTTCAGTGTTCCTTAATTCTTTAACAAAGAAAATTGCAGATAACTAGCCCTTTGTGTGTTAGTCTTGTGGTGGCAAAGGCAAAGGAGAGGGACGCATTGGCCCATATTGATTCATCGTGAGTTCCAGCAGAGAAGGGGTAATGACTTCTTGGAAGGAATATGGTTCCAAATGTTTGGAGTGACCAGAGTGTGGCCCCAGGTGAAGCCTGTGGCAGATTATTCTGAAAGTACATATGAACAAAATAACATTTGATCCAGCAAATACCTACATAGGTTGAATGCTTTTGAGATGGGACGCATTATTGGAGTAACTCTTGAGGTATAGTCCTTTGCCGGGGGCTTGTTTATACCAAGCAGGGTGCTAAGTGCTTATATTTACAATCTTGGCCCATAATATAGATGATGATGATGATGGTGATGATATGCATGATGATATGTATTATTTAGCTTCTAGATTAATTTTTCCAGGCTGGCTTGGCAATGTCATGTCTTGGTCCTTTCTAGCTCTGACATTTTATGTAATCTACCTGAGACAATTTTCAGTCAGTGCTGCTTCAGCATAGATGTGCTCATTATCTTCTTTCCTCTAAGAAGATGTTACTTATGAAGAAGAGGGGCTTGATGTCCAAGAGAGGAAAAAGCAGAGAAAGGAAGGCTGGGAACAGCAGACACAAATACTTGTATTTGATGGCTCAACCTTAAGCAAAAGATTTCTTAGCTTTCCCTCCAATACCACTATGGGCTTTCGATCATTACCATTTCAAATGTTTTGAAGTTTTTCCTCCTTTCCCATTTCTCAGCCATTTACCCCTTTCCTGAAATTTTTCCTAGACATTTATGCTTGATGTCCTGCCCCACCACCCAAAGCTTCTCTACCTGCTACATGGTGTCACAATAAGAACCAATAAATATACAATAAGAATCAAGGCAGCCTTGATGAGAAATAATCCCCATTTCAAAGCAGGATGCATCTGGGTGCTGTGTAGGGGAGAGGGGGGATGTCAGTGAAGCTGGAAGGGCTCACAGCCTGGGGGAGGGGGTGAATATGAACATGGAGTCATGCAAAGATACAAAGAACACTAGAGTTAGATTCAAAACACCAGCTGCAGCCTTGGCTCTGCCCTAACATGCCATGACTTTGGGGCAGGGCATTTAGGCTGAGTAAACCTTGATGTCTTCACCAGCAAAAGAAAGAATTTTCAAGATGATCTTTGAGGTGTTTTTTCTAACCATTGATACGTTAGAATTTTAAAAAAAATTGATTGAAAGAATCATCGACTCCTTCTCCCCAGTGTCTGTATCTCACTTACCAACCATTTAGTGCTCACAATAGCATCTTTCTAAATGGGGGTTTTCACTGCTTTGTGAGTTAGAGAGGACACTGGCTTTTCTCTTTAACTTTGGCTTGGCCTTTTATTGTAACAATTCTATCCTGCTTCACTGCACCCCCACCTCAGTCCCCACCACCTGCTCACCCTCAGTGTTGAGGGCGCTTCCCCATGAGCAGCTGGGTGAGGGGCCTAAGAACTCACTCAGGAATGAGTTCTCCAAAGAAGGTAGGGGGAGGGCACCGATCTTTAATGGTTGGTATCAGTCAGTTCTAGAAACCTCCAATAATAACAGCATAACCATGACAAAATTCTCCTCCATTCTCCTCCCATCCCAGGTCTTTAGGCAACTAACCTTGAAAAACTCCAAACTGTGACCACTCAGTTTTGCTTTTTTTAGCCCATTCACATCTTTATTCTTCCCTGAGCTCTGTGGACTATGGCAAAATTGACCCAAAACAACTAGTGGTTTGCTCCATGAGGATCCCACAGACCTGGGGTCTTTTGTTTCTTTGGACCCAGCTGGAGGTAGCTTATGCCTCTCTGGAAGCTGAAGAGTGAGGAAGGGTGGGTGTCTCTCTTGGTCTTAGTTTGCCCTCCCTGCTCTATGGCCCAGAGAAAGGAGTTGATTGACAAGATGCATTAACTCTTCAAGCTAAGTTTGATAGCCTCTCTGCTCCATCCTGCTGTTACTCTCACCTGGACCTTCACTTCTCTGGTGGTTACCCCCTCAACAGCAATATCTGTTCCACCTAAGAACTACCTCTTCCTTGTTTAGCTAACACATTTCTGCTTCAGACATTATATCAAGCCCTTCTCTGGATCCGTGTCTAGAGAAGAAGAAGGTAGAAGCTAAGTACTGGCAGAAACAGAATTTGCTAACCCTTGCTAGAAGTTACATTTGCCAACAAATCCCCAATCCCATAGAAAAAGCAATTTATAAAAATTAAATTTAATGGGGATAACATTGGTTAAAAATGTTATATGTTTCTGGTATATAGCTCTATAACACATCATCTGTATATTGCATTGTGTGCTCACCACCCAAAGTCCAGTCTCCTTCTGTCATTGTATATTTGGCTGCTTTTACCCTCCTTATCCTCCCCCTGAACCCTTCCCCCTCCGGTAACCATCACATACTGTTGTCTGTGTCGATGAGCTTCTTTGTTTTGTTTGTTCATTTTTTGGAAACGTGATATTTTTAGGACTCCCTCAGTGCCACCTATGTGGAACATGGCTAGTCTGGAGAAAATGAGGAAGAGAGGGTGTGTTTATTTAGGAGGTGGGAGAGGGTGGTTCTAGGAAATGAGAATGTATGTGAATATATTATACAGAGGAAAGCAGGAATTGAAGAAAGGTTCCACTGAGAATGATCACATACAAAACCCCTTCGGTTTTTGCCACCTTTCGTGCATCTCTTGGCATCTGGGAAGGACTGACCACAATTCACTCTGTGCAGAATGATCTGGGGAACTTTAATCCACTTTGGGGTATAATTATCTAACAGTCAGCAAAATTTCTCATACAGCTTCAGTTTTCATGGCTTTCCTCTTATTTTATTTGGACCGTGTTGTATTTGGAAGTAGCCTTGCATGAGTTTAAACACTACAGTAACTCAGGATCACCTTTAGCCTACCCTGCCCTGCTGGGAATCACCTCGAACCCCTTCAACAATCAAAGCACAAACCGGGTTCCATTCTGCAAGAAGGCTGGATGGCAAGAATGGTGCAGCATGGGAAAAATGCTTGTGGTATAATATTAGGGAACAGTAGACACCACAGGACCTGAGAAAATGTGAATTGGATGATATATTTATTTTAAAAGATATATAGGGGAAGAAATACACCAAAATGCTACCCATGATAAAATTGTGGGTCAGTTTTTTTCTCCTTCAATTTCTCCAAACTTTCAAAATGTACCTATTTGCAGCGTGAGTATGTGTTGGAAGTGGGGTTGGGTTGTATCAGTCATGTAGTTGTCATCCTCCCCCATCAGTGTCTGTCTTCTGGATTTAAGAAAGCTGGGTGAGAACCAGGCATTTTTCTGAATAGATCTGTGGGAGATTTTCTAGTTCAGTACCTATCTCCTTTACCTCAGATTTTGTCCTAAGCAACCTACACACACACACACACACACACACACACACACACACACATACACACACACACAAACACACACACACACACACACACCACACACACTCCCTTCTACCCCAAGCTACATGCACAGAAGGCATTGAAATGTCTCTGGCAGAGGCGTCTGTACGCACAACGCTTAAGACCAGCCAGCTGGTCTCAACCCTCTCTTTAGCCACTTGAGATGGTGGGAACTCCGCGGTTGCTGAGTTGGACGTGGGAGAATTGCAGGAGCCTCTGGTGAATTACTCTTTGTTCTCTTCCTAATCTCCTAATCCTGAGGAACAGAGAAAGGAGTTTTCCTGGGACTTGGGGCTCAGCCTTCCAAATCTCTCTGTCTTTGACCCCGCCCTGAGGGTTGGGATGAGGGAGGGCAGGTGGGAAGACACCAAGGAGAGGGTGCAGTCAAGGTTGGGAAACATTTAGCAGTGACCCACCCATCACCTTTCTCAAGGGGCTGGAGTTACGTTGACCTCATGTCAGGACCCCTTCCTTTACTGATTTGGGCCGTAGCACTGTCCCAGAAGTCTCTCTCTGTGACTCCCTTCCCATTTCACCTGTGCTCCACCCCACACCAGTGCAGTGGCAGGCCTTTCACATGTGTGTTTAAATGTGAAATTCTCTTCACTTACTAGCCAATCACCATTCCATTAATCAAGTTATCCCTTGATCTATACACTCTACAAGCACATGATTTCCTGTACTTATCTGGTTAGAGATCCATCAAAGGAGGCCAAATTCATGGTCTAGTTCCTATGAAAACCATTTAGCTTTGCTCGGGTCTGTGGCCATTGGCTGCTTCTCCCTTCAGCTTGGCAGGGACTTCCATTAATGTGTGCGGCCAGCTGCAATGATAACAATAACTAATGTTTATTGAGCGCGTGATGTGTGTCAGACTGTGTTGAGGGCATTACACGTGTTGACGCATTCAGTCCTCATCTCCACTCCGTGAGGGAGTTCTGTTATTATCTGCATGTTGCAGGGGAGGAGGCTGAGGCACAGAGATGAGGAACTTTTCCAAGCTGGAAAGCACAGAACTCTTTAGGACGGGAGCTGTCTGGCTCCAGACTCCACTTGTACCCCTGTGCATTGGGCCTACTGACGCCCTGATGAGGGAGCATGAACCACTTAGGGGGACCCATCGCTGGAGCCTGGAAAGCAGTCGCCTTGCATGGCAGGGAGGAACAGGGCTCACAGGCCACATTGGCATATGAAGGAACTACCTAACAGAGACCACATTTTTCATTTATGTGTCCCCGTTTATCGCCACGGTGCCAGACTCATAGTCAGCATGTCTCATGTAACTGAGTGAATGAATCGCTGAGTTATTAATTGTCTGAGTCAGACATGGTGCTTCACATTGCTGTAGGGACAGGAGCAGGTACATCTAACATACTCTGCACAGAAGAAGCCCTTTTTGGATGATGCAGAGCGTGGAAGTCATGTTTTGGTCACTGTTTTTATTATTATTCTTTATATCCATCTCTTCCTGCCCACCTCTTATACACACACATGTTCATCACCATTCCTTATGATTATTCTCCTGAATATCGTCTTGGTGCTGATGTCTGGCTCTCCTTCTCCCGGACCTGGGGAAGTGGGCTTTTCCCAAGTTCTTTTCTGGAACCGTGAACTGATCCCTCTCCTGCTGTTGCTTGGGAGAACTCCGAGATATGGGACCCAGGCTGGAGGCTCATCTGGCTTATGTGGTTTTTGGCAAGTTACTTGCCCTCTTTGAACTCAAGGAAGAAGCTGCTGCACTCTGGAATTATGGAGGGAGGTAGAAAAATTCTTCAAATCTGGGATTTGAAAAATTTCTCTTGTGTCCCATGGTGGTAAGAGAGGCTGAACTCATGGGTTGAGGGCTGGGCTGAGCTGGAATGTGAGGGGCTGTGTTGGTGGATGGACTTGGTGAACAGCAGCATGGGGACCTCGTAAGCTGGTCAGATGGCTTTAAAAATTGTTTCTTAGTGCATCTCGGTTTCTTTTTGTCTTGTGCCAACTTGAACCATGCTAGCCGAACTCTGTCAGAGGACCAAAGCTGCAGGTGAAGCAGCTCATTCCCAATTTTAGTTGGCATGAAAGCAAATGCGTTGCCCTCCAAGGGATACCAGCTCTGCCAACTGCAGACTTCAGACGCTGGCCATAGCCATTTACTGTTTCTAATGGCTCTGACATGGGCCAGCAGGGCATTCTGGGTATTGACATGCAAATAAGTGGAGGCAGGATGAGTGTGGGTGGGCAGAGGGATGGTGTGCTTCAAGTTTAGGGTGTTTTATGCCCAAGGGGTCTGTCAGTTTTTCCCTAATGCAGTGACTGAAGAGTAGGAGGGTGGTGTCAGGGAGATGAGAGTTCAGAGAAAGAAAAAGGAGAAAGAGAGAGAGTAGGCAGTGGGAAGCCAGCTGCTGGGACACAATGCCAGCTCAGGTTTCAGAGGGCTGCTTGAGAAAGAACTAGGCCAGATCTCAGATGAAGCCTCTGGCCGCCCAGGCTGCCAGCCACGCAGGCCATGCGGGCTTTCTCCCACACCTGGCCAGCCAGCACCCCCTTGTCAGGAGCCTACACTCCTTCCAGTTTTATAGGTGTCCTCAACTGCTCCAGTCAGTCCTTGTCACAGAAGTAGCCCTGCTCTGAGAACCCTGAGGCTCGTCTCCTCTCTCCCCACGCTTGCCTCCACTTCCACAGTCTCTGATTTCCTCTTCATCTCTCATCTAGCTCCTTCACTCAGATGAGTCAGCACCCTGCCCTCAAGGTGCATGGAGTCATTGGATGAGTAGATGTCAAACCTTCTCTAAACATGCCCGGGGACCCTCCCGACATACATAAAACACCTCCTACAATCTCATCCTCCTCCCCAGATATTGTTTTAAAAATCAACCATCTATCAAGCACTGTTTCAGTCAGAGTAGGTTAACATTTTCAGCAGTTTACACTCAGATCTTAGTGGCTTAGGACATAAGCATTGATTTCTTGCTCACATCTCCAGGGATAGAGGGTGGAGATGTTGGGAGTGGGGGTGGGTCTCTGCTCCATAAGGTCACTCATCCATCTGGTGGCTCTTTTCATGTATAGCTCCAAGTCTTCCATGGAGCCTCATAGCCACATAGTATTGGAGGTGAGGGGAGGGAGAGACTGTGCAGGACCCCATAAGAATCTTTTTATGATTAGTGTCTATAGGTGGTTATCGCTTCCACCAACATGTGTCAGGCTAGAAATGGAGTACCCTGGAGGCAGAGGCCAGTGGTTTGGTGAACAGATAGATGGTCTCTGCCACCAATGCCTCGTGTTTGAGAGCATGATCCTCAGCATCAGAAAGACTTTGGCCAAAAGCTGAGCCCCTCCACTAAGTGTGTGCTCAGAACTTTGGAGAAGTAATTGACCTTTGGAGTTAAGTGAGGAGAAAAGTGTTCAAACTGTCGTCATTCTGACTCCAGGGTTGTGAGATTTGAGGCTGGTTGCTTACTCTCTATGGGTCTCCTTTTTTTTTTTTTTTAAATCTATAAAGTGAGGCTAATGAGGCTTAGTAAGGTGGTTGTACAGATAAAATGAGAACGTGTTTAGGACCTTGGCACAAGACCCCACCCATAAGGGCTTGGTGAATGTCATCTGTTACTGTTACTACTGGTTAGTGTCATTGTGGTTGTTACTTCATACTAAAGCCTATAACAGAAGCTGGGGACAAAAGTTAAGCCACACAGAAGTTATCCCCTACATAAGGGTCTTACAGTCTTTTAAGGGAGACAGCATGTCAACCAGTAACTTCAGTACGTGGCATTCTTTCATAAGGGGGGTCGATGTGGCATGGAGAGGGACAAGGATCTCATCTCAGTGATTCAAAGGACTTGGTAGCTTGAAGAGAGGGGAGGATTTTGAGTGGTGGAGAAGTAGAAAGTGGGTAATTGGGGCTGGGGCTTAGGAGGTGGGTAAGACAATGGGAATGAAGACATAGGGTGAGGCAGTGCCAGGCAGCTCGTGTGGGGTGATAACACAGAGAGCAGCACATACCCCTGGAGAGGTACTGGGTCATAGAGGAGGATAAAAGATAGTTAACTGGAGCCAGATCAGGAAAACAAAATGAAATGAAATGACTTTGGCCTGCAGACAGTAACTGAGCCTCCTTGGCTGTCTTTGGCCTTACCTCGTGTTTGCCCTGAGGCTGGCCTCAGCATGTTGTCATCTTCAAAACCCATAAATTATGCTCTTAAAGTAGGGGAGATGCCCAAAGAGGGTACAATCCTTTCCACATAAAACTTCCTAACCTTCCTCTTTAATCATCTCCACTCCCCCACTCCCCATTGGCTACTACATGCTTTTTCTCTATCCTTCTACAAACTCAAACTCGCTTCTTAATTTTTATATCTCTGCCTCCAAGAGGCTCCAAGCCTTTTCCACCCACTTAGGACTCCTGGGCCTTCCCCAGGTTCACGCTTTTTTTACCTAGAACAACCCAGTACTCATTGGCCTTCTCATTATGCATATGCATGCTTCACCTCCTTTTCCTTACAAGAGTCTTCCCTTTACCCTCACCCTAGGAGGCAAGAATATAAGGTTTTCCTCCCTGTGGAACAGACTCTGCCCGAACTTGACAGGAGACACAGTGTGTGGTGCTCATTAGGGCTGTTCACACACATTCCCTTCCCTACGCCCTTGAATTCAGACATGTCTGCTTTTGGCCAATGAAATGTGAGTGAAAGTGATGGCTCTCCTTCCTATGAGAGGCTTCAGGAGTTACTGTGGGACAGATAATCACCGTGTTCTTTCTCTTTTGTCCTCTGTCACTGACAGTGATAATGTTTGAGATGATGGAGGTCTGGGTTATCTCAGACTGCATCTTGGAAGGAGGGGAGATTGGGACTGCAACAAATTTGCAATGAGCATGTGATGTAAAACAAACCCTTGTTATTTTAAGCCTATGATATTTGCAGTTATTTGTTATAGAGCATAACCTACCTGTCTGTCCTGGTGATTGGTTTGGATCCATCACAGACATAATTCATCTACCCTCTGCGATCGCTGTGACCGTGTAATGCCTTCTGATGAGAAGAAGGAAGACTGTGGGAGTGACAGTAGGAAGCATCCCCGGCACCCTACCAGAGGAGGCTCCCTAATGTGTGTTCCAGATAACTTTGGGGGTTGCTGTCGGAGGAAGTGAGGTTGTGGGGCAGCCAAGAATGCCCTGTCTTCCAATGACCTTAACATGGAGGCTTTTCTCCTCTGTTTATTTCCTGCATTCCTGCACGGTCTGCACAATCTCTCTGTAGCTGTTTATCTATGCCAAGTGACTCTACTATGGGGTAAAGCCAGCTTTACATAGGTAGATGGTTTGCTCGGTTAAAAACCATGTTATGTGGGGGGCTAGAGAGAGGATGGGAATGGAGAACAGTGACTAAAGGGAATAGAAAGGAAGAAACCTTTAAACAGAGAAACATAGTGTAGGGAAGAGTGATCCCGTGAGGATGGTATGCAGTGTGGGAGCATGGTTAATTTAACCGTCAGTGCCCCAAAGTGCTCCAAGAGATCAGTTACATCCAGTTTGAACTGGGCTCAGTGCTTGTTCGTTCATTCATTCATTCATTCATTTATTCATTCAAGCTAATACCTGTTGAGAGTTGCAAGCACTGTGCAGTCAAAGACAATCAAAACACGGTTCCAGGCTTCCAGCAGCTCTTTGAGAGAGAGGTAAATTCTTGATTAACACACAGTGGTTTGGGACTATTGGTGTCCACAAGCAAATGAGCATAAAACGGTTAAACAGTAAAGCTCTCAAATTGCTATGGGTCCTGAGAAATGAACAACTGATCCATTTCTCTCCAAGTCTCTAAGTAGGAACTTCTCTTCCCACCAAAAGCAATTTGAAATGATCCTCCAGGCTTGGCACAGAGGACACTGGGAGTCTGAGATCTTAGTGTTGGATTAGAGAGAAAGCTGCTTTACTGTATGAGAAGGCCCAAGCTATTTGTACATTTTATTACTAAGGCAAGTTAGCCTTTTATTTTTATTTTCTTTTAAAACAAACCGAGCAAATTGAGCTTCAGTAAGCTAGGACTGAAGATGTGGAGAAGGCCGTGGGATGCACGGGCAAGGACAGAGGAGCTGTGAGCATAGGCCAAGCCCGAACGGCCTGTTCCATAAAGGCTTTTTACCAGGAGGGGAGACGGGCAGATGATATGAGAACACCCTCCTCTGTCTCATGGTTGCACTGGATAATATAAAGCTAACTTTCTAGTAAAATATATGTAGAGCTCATTGCAGAGTTTGAGTTCTACCTTTTTCATTATCCTTTTAACATCTTCAAAAAGCTAAGAAGAGTTAAAGTGTTACTGGTTCAGGATATTGTTTCCAGACCTTGAGAATCCGGCTTGACAATCGAGCAAGAGTATGGCTCCCAGAACCACAGTACAACGAGGAGCTCCCTCGTTCAGGTTCCGTCAGGGCCTGGCCAGGCTGGATCTGAGAGGGAGGTAGTCAATGCAGGAGCTGGTGTGCAAGGTCAGTAGTGGGTCTGAGAAAGAACTGGTTTTCTCCTTCGGTGGTGCTGGTGACTCCATTTCCTCCTGTTGAAGGTCCCGAAGGAGGTGAGGCTTGAGTCGTATTTTCTGGTTGAACGCAGGTGTGTCAGGCAGTAAACACTGTTTTTGCAAAGGCATAGGAAGATGAAACCGCCTAGTGCAGTCAAGCTGCTGTGAGAGGATGAGAATGACTAAAACATCGTGTGCTCGGGCTGAAGGCTTATTTTACTATTTCAAGATAACATGTGGTCCAATAAAATGGTCACAATTTGGCAATCTCAGTCTGCTTTTCCCCAGGGAGGTCAGCTTGATTTTCATCATAGTCATGGGATATGTGTTCTCAATATTCTAACTATAGCTCTTGGTAGGGTGAAACTGCCTTATGCTCAGCCACTCACTGATTCCTTCCAACCCAGATTCTCCTCTGTCTTAGTATCTCTTTAGTGAGACTTTCTTCCTTGGGACTTTGCTCTTCTGAACAACCTGAATGCTGATTATAAGTGATGGCATCATCTGATTTTTGCTCCCCCCTTTTTTATTTTCTTCTTCAGTGGAACCTAAATGAAATGATGCATCTTACAATAAATGCATTTTAGAGTAAATTACTTTTGGTTGGTTGATATACTTCTCCACATCCACTGGAGCAGCATCACCCTCAGGCTTAACTTTGAGTTTTTCTAATTTCCCTTGGTTTCTATCCTTGCAACTATCACAGTTATCAGCTTATGTGGATGTCAATTAGCTACTTGTCAATAATCATGAAACTAGTATGCTTAAGGCTCATTTTACATTTGGTAACCTTTTGTTTTGTAGTGAATTATGGATTAAGATTTAATATGCAATTATTTTTAAGAGGATAGTTTGAAGCAGTGAAAAATTAGAAACAGACTAAATAATCAACAATGATGGTAAGTTTAATAAATCATAATTACATCCATATTATAGGATGCCAACTACCATGAACAATTATGTTGGCAAATATCTATATAAATTACATGAGAAAAATGTTCACATATTATTAATATATTTAAAAAAAAACTCCACAGGTTAGGTACAGGTTAGATACATGATCCTGCTATAGTAAAAATATTTGCATACAGATCCACACTCAAAATATGAGTTTTGTTTACTTTGTACTTTTTCTCAATTTTCTAAATTTATACAGTGAACTTATATTGCTTTTATAATAAAAAATATGTTAAATTCACTACACACATTTGAAAGGTGGGAAATTCTTTGCCGGGACTTTTTAGGGTCAGGCAAGACTTCTTCAACTTTTATTAGAATTTTGCAGCCCTAAAACTAGAAACTTAAGAGTTTTTGCAGACTGTTTCCTAAAGATAGGGCCATTAGCTGTAGCAGAAGAGCCAACACAATGTTTTGTCAAAAAGGATACTGAAAGCAGAAGTCACTACCCTGCCCTCCTCATATGAACTGTGGTGCCAACACTTTCTACTTACTGGGTCTTAAATAAAAGTAATAGAGAGGCTCACCCTGTGGTCCAGCCTGTGGGAGACATTTCATCTGTGTTTACAGAAGATTCCTCATGCTGAAAATATGGAGGCTGAGGAGTACGTGGTACCTATTTATGAAGCTATCTAGGCTTGGAATAAGCTAAATGTGGATATGATATTCAACTCCTTCCCTGTCAGGTGAGACATCCCTAGAAGCATGAAATGGGTAATTTTAGAAAGAATTACAAAGAACACGAACTTTATAAAGTCACTAATAACTTCTGTAAGAGTATTACTTTCCAAAGGTGGTACAGGTGGGTCACAAGAAAGCTTAAGTAAAGTTAGTGAAGTTGGGGGTGTGTCCCTAACCTGGTGGCTTCCAACATTTCTACACTTGTGGCATAATATTGGAAGCACACTTAATATGGTTAAAGAACCCAAGCTAGCCCTTAATAAGTCAGCAATTATTACAGTGTAGTCAACAGCATATCATAATGTCTTTCAGTATCTATAAAAGCATCTAGTTTCCTTATAAATCACTGTTTCTTTCAATGCTGTGGTCCTTCCGAGAAGAACTCTTTATTAGCCTGATACGTTATCCTATGTTCCCTCTGGTGGGTTCTCATGTCTTCCACTGAAAATGTGCTCCTTCTTGGGAACTCGTCTCTGCCCTGTTATGGTCTGAGTGTTTGTGTCTACCTAAAATGTATATGCTGAAGCCCTAGCCTCCTGTGTAGTTCTGAGTGGGGACTTCAGGAGGTGATTAGGTTTAGATGAGGTCAGAGAGCTCACAGCCCTGAGCTGCATGCAACTTTGGTCTGACCTGAGGTGAGACCTCTTATGTTTTTGCAGAATGAATATTTATAAAGCAGATGAGTGAGGTGTTCCTGGAGTTTCAGAGGTCTCATTGTCAGGAAGGTATTTTCCTTGGTTGTATCTTTGAAAATCTCAAGTTGTGACAATTCATCCATTCTCCTTTTCTAGCTCTCACTGCCCAACCTCATGTATAAAATGAGAAAACAGGCCAGGGTGAGGAATGCCACATCCAGGTGAGAGAGGACTTGGGGGAAGACCACCAATTAGAGGAGTATTCCAGCTCAGACCAGTATCTCATTCTTGGCTGCATGGCAAAGCCTAGCTGGATCCTAAAACAGTGGGTCAAATGAAGTGTGCATGAATGTGTGTTAGAGGGGGAAGTTTCATAGGTCTGCATCTGCAATCTTGGTTAAGAGCTCACAGATTAAGCTCTCTAGGCCATGGTCCTCATAGAATTGTGACAATTCTAATGAAATAGAATGTGTCTATTTTGCACACTTGTGGGTGAGTGAGGGTGAAGTGTGTGTATAGGTTGAAAAAATTCCCCAGATGATTTTGATTCACTCCTTAGGTGAGAACTAGTCATTTAGGGAATTTTCACCTCGCTTTTGCTTTCTCATGAAAGGGTCATTTTGACATCATTTTTCTGGATCCCTTTCATCCACCCCCTGGACTCATTGCTTTCTGGGGTCATTTTCAGAAGGAGCAAAGCCCAGATCATTAATATGCTCATGAATCAAAACCAGTTGCCTGGCTTTGCAGAGCAGTTTCTGGCCGCAAGAGAAGACACGTGGATTTCTGTTCATTAAGTGCTGACTCCCAGGGAACAGACAAATTCCAGATCCCAAAACTTCTTTAAGTCTTTTTCACAGCTGAGGCTGGGCTGAGGTTTGTGTTTGCTGGACGGAGCTTCCAGAGACCTTGATGCTGAAGGTGCAGTCTGTGGAGGGGCGGGCAAGGCCCAGACAGGCTGGCGGGTCCGTTGGAAAGGAGCAACCGGCAAAGGTTTTTGCGTGAGAAGAAAGAGGCCTGGGCCAGTGACTGATGAGGATGTGTGCAGATATACAAATGAAGACCGGAGGCCTTGAACCAAACATGGGAGGAGTCCCCTGCTCCCTAATCTCCCTCACTAGACAAGCTGGTGGACTCTCTTCAGGAGCAGGAGTGGTGAACTCTGAAGGCTGGAACCAAGTCGAGGTCACTTGGTATATTAGTTTTCTATTTACTGCTATAACAAGTTATCCCAAACTTGATGGCTTAAAATAAAGTGAATTTATTATCTTATAGTCTGTAGTCATAAGTCTGACATAGGTATTACTGTCCTTCAGAAACCAGTACTGTGTTTCTTTCTGGTGGCTATAGGGGGAGAGAACTTGTTTCTGGCTTTTTCCAGCTTCTAGAAGCCTCTTATGTTCCTTGGCTCAGGATTTTCTTACCCTACCTTCATAATTAGCAACATCGAATCTTCTGGGAACTATCTCCCATAGGCATATTATTCTCTGACTCTCCTCTTCTCCCCCACTTCTACTTTTAAGGATCCTGTGCTTATACTGGGCTCCTGTGGGTCATCCAGGTTGCTCTTTTATCTCAAGAACAGCTGGTTAGCAACCTTCCTTCCCTATGCAATCTCCATTCCTCTTTACCATGTGACGTAATGCATTTCTAGGTTCTGGGGATTAAGGCATTAGCATCTTTGGGGAGCCATTATTCAGCCCGCCATACTTGGTTTCGTTCTTGGTCCCCCTTCACCATCTGGTAAAGGCACAGGTATGTATGTATATTTTGGCAGTAATAGCTCTATGAATTTAGGTCTCAAAGACTCTTCTACTACCAGCCCTCCCTCTGCTCACCTCTCAGCCAGGAACACTTCTAGAAGTATGTAAGGAGTACTTCTAGAGGAGAATTTTAAAAGCTGAACTACTGAACATGCAATTATCATAGGACCCAGCAACTGGCTCCTGGGCATTTAGGCCAGAGAAATGAAGGCGTATCTTCACTCAAAATGAACGTTTATAACAAATTTCCTTGAAATAGCCAAAAACTGGAAACCACCCAGGTGTCTTCCAACAAGTGAGTGGTTAAATAAATTGTAATACATCCAAACCATGGAATACCATTTAGCAACAAAAAGGAGTGTGCTATTGATGCCTGCAACTACTTGGATGGATCTTTAGAGCATTATACAAAATGAAAAATGGCAATTGCAGATTATATACTGTATGATTTCTTTATATAACATTCTTTTTTTTAAAAAATAATATTTTATTATTAGTTTCAAGTATACAGTACATTGGTTAGACATTTATATAGTTTATGAAGTGATATCCCTGATTGCTCTTTCTCTCCTCTGGCTCTACATCTAGCCATTATCGTACTGCTGACTGCATTCCCTATGCCGTGCTCCCCATCCCCATGACCATCTATCAACTACTAATTTGTACTTCTTTAACCCTTCATCCCTTTCTCCCAGCCTCCCAAACCCTTCCCCTCTTCCCAATACTAGATTGTCCTCCATATTTGTGAGTCTGTTTTTGATTAGTTTGTTCTTTTTGTTTCTTAGATTCTACATGTAAGTAAAATCATATGGTATTTATCTTTCTATGTCTGACGTATTTCACTCAGCATAATAAACTCTAGGTCCATCCATATCATTGCAAATGGCAGACTTTTATTTTTTTAATGGCTGAGTAATATTCCTTTGTAGGTCTGAGGCCATGCCACCCTGAACAAGCCCAATGTCTGATCTCAGAAGCTAAGCAGGGTCAGGCCTGGTACTTGGATGGAAGACCACCTAGGAAGAATAGACACTGTAGGCATAAATAATAATAATAATAATAAATATCCATTGTATATACAAACTGTAACTTCTTTATCCAATCATCTGTTGGTGGGCATTTAGGTTGCTTCTATATCTTTGCTATTAAAAATTGTGCTGCCATGAACATAGATCTTTACAAATTATTGTTTTGGTTTTCTTTGGATAAATACCCAGAAGTATAATTGCTGGTCAAAAAGTATATCCATTTTTAATTTTTGAGGAACATCCAGACTGTTTTCTATAATGGCTGTACCAATTCGCAATCCCACCAACAGTGAATGAGAGTTCCTTTTTTTTACATCCTTTCCAACACTTGTTGTTCTTCAATTTATTGATGATAACCATTCTGACAAGTGTGAGGTGATATCTCCTTGTGATTTTAATTTGCATTTTTCTGATGATCAGTGACCTTGAGCATCTTCTTATATGTTTATTGGTTATCTGCATTTCCTTTTTGGAGAAATACCTATTCAGAGCTTCTGTCCATTTTTTAATTGGATCATTTTGTTGTTGTTGTTGAGTTGTATGAGTTCTTTATACATTTTAGATATTAACTGCTTATCAGATATTTAATAAGTGAATACCCTTCCTATTCAGTTGGTTGTCTTTTCGTTTTGTTAATGATTTCCTTTGCTGTGCAAAAACTTTGTAGTTTGATATAGTCCCATTTGTTTATTTTTTCTTTTGTTTTCCTTGCCTGAGGAAATATATCCAAAAATGAATTACTAGTATTAATATCAGAGAGTTTATTGCCTATGTTTTCTCTTAGAAGTTTTAAAGTTTCAAGTCTTATATTTAAGTCTTTAATCCATTTTGAGTCTATTCTTGTATACAGTATAAGAAGGTGGTCCAGTTTCATTTTTTTTGCATGTATCTGTCCAATTTTCCCAACACCATTTATGGAAGAGAATGTGTTTACTCCACTGTATATTCTTATCTACTTTGTCATATATTAAATGGTCATATCGGCATGGATTTATTTCTGGGCTATTCCATTCTACTGATCGATGTATCTGTTTTTTTTTTTTTATGCCAATACCATGCTGTTTCGATTACTGTAGCCTTGTAGTATAGTCTGATATCAAGTAGTATAATATTTTACTTTGTTCTTCTTTCTCAAGATTGCTGTGGCTATTCAGGGTCTTTTATAGTTCCATATAAATTTTAAGATTATTCATTTTAGCTCTCTGAAAAATGCCATTGGTATTTTGATGAGGATTCCATTGAATCTATAGATTGCTTTGGGTAGTATGGCCATTTTAATGATACTGATGATACTGATTCTTCCTACCCATGAGCATGGTATATATATATGTGTGTGTGTGTATATATATATATATATATATATATAACATTCTTGAAAAACAAAATTATAGAAGTGGAGAGCAGATTGGTGGTTGCCAGAGGTTAAGGAGAGGGTTGTGGGGGAAGTGGGTGTGGCTATAAAAGTGTAAGACAAGGGACCCTTGTGGTGATGGGAATATTCAGTACCCTGACAGTTTAAATGTCGATATCCTAGTTGTGATTTAGTACTATAGTTTTGCAAGATGTTACCCTGGGGGAATTGAATGAATACAGGAGATCTTTCTGTATTATTTCTTACAATTGCATGCAAATCTATAGTTATCTCAAAATAGAAAGTTCAACTTAAAAAACAAAACAAAACAAAGGCTTTTGACTTGTAGAGCCAGCAATAGACTCGGAGATGTTGTTATCTTCCAGGGCAGTCCTGGGGAGTTCTAAGAAGTTTCATGTGTGCCATGAATGGCAGTTAGTGGGCTGGGGCCATGTCTCTAACTCGTGTCACTTTGGAAACATTTCTTTCCCTCAATTTTGAATATGGGCAACTAATTCATTTCCTCCAACACCAAGAAGTTATTTTTACACGCAGCATCAAGTGCATGGGCCACCGAGGGCTCTGGCCAACAGGCGGGCACATCCCTTGGTAAGGTGCCACTTGTCTGTCTCTCACCCTATGTCCCCCTCACACCCTCTCTTCTCGAATCTGCTGGGCAAGGGTGCCTGGGTGCGGAGGCTGGGGGAGGAGTTAGAGACAGAATGGGAGAGGATGGGTGAGTTGGGTGCTCTTTCTTGAGAACTATCGGTCCCCCCTTTTTCTTTCTCCCCCACTGACCAGACACAGCCACATGCAGGCTGCGGGTGGGGCAGCCAGGGAGAGAGCTGGGTCAGCAGCACGAGCCTGTTCCTGGCTGGCTCCCGGGTTGGCTTTGCTCAAGGCGAAAGCTGTCAACTCTGCCCTTTTGAAAATGAGCAACAAAGAGGAAAAGAAAAGAAAAGAGAAAGAGAAATGCGGGGAGGGGGGAACAGAGGGTGGGAGTGGGGGAGGCAAGGGCTGAGAGAACAGGTGGGGACTATTTAAACAGAAGGCCTGACTCAGCCGTTTCTTTTCACTGAATTTCCAAAGGACTGTTTGTTTTAGTCCCCCAGGCGGGTGACAGGAGCAAGGCTGGGGGCCTATCTCTGGGCAGAGAAGGAGCCAGAGCTTGGGGGCTGGGAGTAGGTAGGCAGCAGGCAGCTTTGGGGCTCACAGCAGCCTGTCCTACTGGAGGGACTGGATTAGGGGTTCTATTTTGCCTGTGTTCTCTTTTCTGAGCTCCAGGGTGACTTTTCATCACAGGGTTTTCACCTAGGAAACTGGGCACCATGGAGCCTGGGGAAGTGGGGACGTGAAGCTTGGGGAAAAGTCGTGACTGCTCTTCACTCCTAAGATAAAAAAGAGAAAACAAATGCCATATGTTGGAGATTCTCAGTTTTGATTTAGAAAATGTGCAGATGAAAAGAATGATAAAGAGCGAGAACAACAGGGAATTCTCAGGCTCTCCCTCATCTATTGTAAGACACCAGAAAATTACTTCTCTCTTCCCTGAAGAATGCCTATACTTTCTGAGTCCTTAGTTCTGCAGTCATATTCACAAATAAGGCAGAGCTTGGGACTCACAGTTAGCTCCTGATAAATGACACCTTCTACAGGAAGGTGTCTCGGTTACCTTAAAGGGAATTAGTTACATTTGGATTTTGTCTCCTCAAGCTCTCTTTCTCTCAATGAATTCACCCTGAAACTGCATATAGAACCCCGGAGATCAGCGACCTGGTATATAGCAGAGAAGCACAGTTTGTACATTCAGGGAGGTGTTCTTTTGTTTAAGCAACCATTTTGAAAGTTAATTGCTTTCAAAAGGTTCAGCTTTATTGGGCCACCATGAGTGCCTATGAATAAGTGAAGCAGTTAGAGGACTTGATAGATTTCTCCCTGTGAATAAGGCTCAACCTGAATTCAAGCTTAAATACATTTGGTAGAACAGAAAGCTTCAGGTAAACCAACAAATTTAGCGTTAAAGGAGAAGTGTAAACAGGTCTCTAACTCATGAATTTGCTAACTTGCCCCATCTTTACACAGCCTACAGGACTGTAGCTCAGCTCAATCTCATCAGGCACTGTCCCTATTCTCTGTCCAGTACTCACTTCCAGGCTTTCCTCTGTCTCTTCTATTCCTCCCTGGGGCTTTCTAGAAATAGCCAAGCAAGGCTTTGCCTTAGCATGTCCACCCTTGAGGTCAGGGGATCTTGCATTCTCCTTGCACAGAAGCCCATGCAGTGTCAGGTATATGTGTTCATTAATAAATGCCTTTGACTTTGATGACAGCCAGCACGAGAAACAGGTGGGTCTGGGGCAGACCCACAATATTTTACCTGGTTGTTTTGTTCGACATCAAATCAGATACAAAAAAACAAAACAAGACAAAACAAAAAGTTGGGAAATTCCACATTTGATCAAATTCTTAATCCATCCAGAAGAATATTCTCATACGCTGAAGGTGGGTTGGATCTAATGCCTATTCTCATTGCTCTCCTTTAGCAGTGAGTTGGATGAGGGGAGTAGGATCTAAGTCTTACAAGTTGTCTGGTGACTTTGGACAAGGCATCTCTCCTTGGACTTTGAAAAATTAAGAGGTTAAATTAAATGAGAGGTTCTTTTTCTTCATCACTGAAGATTCCATTGTTTCTTTAATTGTCACATGAACTCAACATCATGTAATATTTGCAATTAAGATCTTTAAGAAGAGTGTTCTATATTCCAAATCTTTAAAATCTAAACCTTAACTGCCTATTAATGTATAATTGATATTTATCATATGGAGTTCATTAATTTCAGGATAAAACCCCTGTGAAAAAAGTGCTAGTGCTGGTTCTATACTAAGCTCTACATGCTTGTTCTTATTATGTTACCTTTTCACCCATTATACCCATTTTACTAATGTTTTGAGGAGTTAAGTAACTTGCTTAAAGTCACACAACTGGTAGACAGTAGTAGAATTGGTATTTGAACCCAGATCTGTTTTAATTCAAGACCTTTATTCTTTCCTACCATGTAATACAACCTACCTTCATAAGCACAAAATATTCCTACCATTTTATTTAGCTTGTGAACTTTTTTCTCAGATTCAGTTTCTATATTGCCTCTTAACATCTAGAATGGGGTTCCTGAACCCTCATTACAAACCTTGTTGAGATTACAAGACAAACAGAAACTTCGAGGACCAGCTTGAATTGTTCATGCTCCATCCCAGTGGGGAACCAGGACAGAGGGTCTATGGAGTAGGGAGAGCCCTGCAGGGCATTAGGGCAGGGCTCTGAGGAGCTCCTGCCAGAGGGACAGCTCAGTAGTGGCCTGGTGGAGCATCGAAGACAGGACAGGACTAACATGGGGCATGGCACAGAGTGGAGAACTTGTGGAGAACCTGTGACTAGGAGGGCTGAGAAGAGAGAGGTTTAGGGCCTGGGTTCCATATCTCTGTCCAGAAATGCCTTTCAGGGGTGTGTCCTGGAAGTAGGCGCTGTTAAGGAGCCAGGATGGGCTGGACAACATGTCACTTCCCTGGGCTCTTCTTTCAAGACACATAGTCACTTCCTTCTCTTTGCATTTCTGTTTGTCATACCTCACATTAAAGTGTGATGTTAGTACTTGCCCATGTCTCTGTCTCTTCAATTAGACAGTAGACTCCTGGAAGTGGTGACCTACCTTTTATTACTCCGTGGTTCTGCCCAGATCCCACTATTCTGCCTGACAGTTTGTTTATGCTTAGTAAATGCTTTTTTTTGGTCCTTTCAATCTATGCTTACCCCTCTAATTATCCTCAGGAGGATAATTAATGGCTTTGGGATAACTCTGGCCAATTTGCTCAAGTTCTTGCAGTTGAAATGGTCAATATTTACTTATTTAAGGAGTTTAATTAGTGACATGATGACGATGTCACCAGTTGTCTTCTGCCCTGGCTATCATGACCTAGTTCCAGCTGACCTCCAATGGTAGAATATCAGGAAAATCATAATATTAGTACCTCTTTATTTTCTCCCTGATGACTATTTCTTGTGATGGTGGCTCTGACTCACCTACCTCTTTATCTGTTAGATGCTCCTTTTCAGTCACTGTGCAGCGAACAACATTAAACTGGAGTCACATTTTGATAATGCGAATAATGTGAATTCAACAATGTGAATTCAAATATATATAATTAAAAGAAAGCAAGATAGAAACAACAAGCTAAATGGCGTATGTGATGATGTGAGCCTGCGATGGTGCTCTCAATCTGCCACCACCTCCTAATCTCTGTCCCCAAGTACCTCCCCCGATTCGAGCAGCTCACCAGGCAGAGGGCAGCTCTCATGTTAACATCATGATCCCTAACCACAGTTCAATGACTTCACTTGCTGCACAATCAAAGAAACTCTGATTTCTACACTGGATTTAACACAGACTATGCTGGACCTGTTGAGAGGTGGTGTACACTCTGCAGTGGAGGGAACTGAAAGTTTATCTTAGTTGCATGAGAAAGTTGCCTGAGACTCTGACTTTGGAAACAAATCCCTATGTAAGATGCTTCACTGTAGCCACTTGTGCCTTCAGTGCTCATTTCAGTGATGAAATAAAGTAAGGATGAGCCCTAGAGGAGCTCACAGTCACTGCCCTGGACCTATTCCACTCTCTGGTGCTGCTTACTATGTCTTTAGAGGTGACCAGATGACTGTATTCTGTCCTTCTTCTATTAGTGGCCTGCCATGTGAGAGTGAAGAGGGAGTTGGCCTGATCCAGTAAATAATTCCCAACAGATGGAATTGTAAGCTTTTGATAGCTCCTATTCCTTTTATTTATTACAAAGAAAGAGATATTGCCAATTCCTGGCATTGAAAACAAGGTTAAGCCACTCTCTCATTATATAGTGGCTGGCACACCAAAGCGAACCACAATAGTGGATTTAAGCAATTGCTTTAGATTATTTCTCATTTTTCATTCATCCATCCATCCATCCATCCATCCATCCATCCATCCATCCATCCAACCATCCATTCATCTACCCACCCACCTACCCACCCACCCCCCATTCATCCACCTGCTTATTTATTTATTTATTTTAAATAAAAAGTCGTATACCCATGGCAAAATTTTATATAACATAAAAGAGCTTATAGTGACAAGCAAACTTTCTCTTTTCATGCTCATCCCTATTCCTCAAGTTCCTTTTCCCAATTTTTAAGGTATACTTTCATAGACATTCTTTGCATAAAAAGCTTTATTAACTTCAATATTTCCTACATCCTCAGATAAGAAGCTCTTTCTTGGGGGTCTGACTCTGCCTTTCATACTTGCTTGGGGTAATAAAACTCAGACAAGATCTAGAGATGATAAAACTGGGAGTTGGGAAGCAGCAGGTACTCCTGGAGGGAACTCAAACATTTCTACGTCATTCCCTTCCAGGGTGGTACCTGACTGGGGAAAAAATTGGATCATAGCAAGTCCTTAAACATCATTTCTCTGCTGACTGATGTGGTTTTGGAAACTCTATCCCATCCTCCTTCTAACTTCTCCCGGCTAGGTTTTGAAACTCTTGAAGAATGCCTCATGTGTGCTGCACAAATCAGTTCCCTTGACCATCTCCTCTAGAAGTCACCGTCTTTCAGCTGTCTGTCCTGGCTTTCTGCCAGGGTGCCTCTGACTTTGCAAATGCCACAAGAGTCAGTTACATTTTGGATGGCTACCAAAGAGAGGCTGCCACCACTGGTGCCTGCCTGCTCTGCCGCAGGAGGAGATAAGTGTCTTCCAAGAGCTCTGAGCAAAGTGCTTGGAGAGGGCACTCTGAGGTGGGAGAGAGCCTTTTGGATCTGGGTATTGGGGGCTGCGTGCAAAGGGGCACCTTTGATCTGGAGACTATGTCAGTGGATGAGGGCAGACTCTATTCTGGGCAAGGAGAAACGAACAAACGAGACACACAAATCTGTCGTCCAAGACTATTGAACTGCATTCTGTGCATAGCCCTGGACTCAGCTGGAGCTGCCTTTGCTTTGCTGCTAGTTCAAATCCTGACTACACAGGGCTCAAGTGAAGCTCTGCCTCCACCCAATCCAGCCCATCATGGATGTTAGTAGCATTTATCATCCAGAAAAAAA
Source organism: Macroglossus sobrinus (assembly GCA_004027375.1). Lineage (NCBI taxonomy): Eukaryota > Metazoa > Chordata > Mammalia > Chiroptera > Pteropodidae > Macroglossus > Macroglossus sobrinus. The sequence continues at coordinate 23,510 of PVKZ01002786.1, read as the reverse complement.
ATCAACAAGTATTAATTGAGTGCCAACCATTTGCCTAGCATGGCTTTTGATCTGGTGCAGATCAAGAAGCTCTCTCCCTGACCCCTTGTTTCACTGGAGTTGGGTGATGTTGGGGTGAGACAGGACCCATGTCTTTTGGAATTCTGCCATGTCTCTTCTCCTTCTCTCTTTGTCCTAGGTTGTAAAGATTTTTTTCATTACTTAGCACCCATTGAGTGGTTGGCAGTCATGGTCAACACATAGCCTCGAGCTGGTTTTCTGGAATCCAAATTTAGGTTAGGTATTGGAGGTGATGTGACAGAGCATGAAGGGGAGAAGAAGATGGGTCACTGGGTCTTGTGGCATCAAAATCTTTTCCATCTCAGGGTCTTGACAGGTGTTTGGTAGATGCAAAGAACTGTCCAGACTTTGGATGTTGAAAAACAAAAAGAAAAAAGGAAAGGAAAAAAAATAAATGAGAATGCTCTTGGACTGTATGGCAGAGAAATCTGAACAGTTAAACAGCTTTCCTAAAGAGGCAGGCAAAGTGAAAATGGGACTAGACAGAGACCTCAAAACCCTGGAACCCAGACTGCATACTCTACTTCCTAGTGTCTGAGATTTCTTGATGCTGCTTACTTGGAATTCTCTGAGAAAATCTGAGCCTCTCCACATGCTGGGGAGGAGGCCTGCTCACAGGGTTTTAGGCTATGTGAGTTGTAACTAGGTTAGCAACAAAGGAAACCACATCACAGCCCCATAAAGAGGCACCACGACCGTGCAGGCGGGACTGCCTGCCTTGGGAGAGAAGATTGGAGTTCCTTGATATTTGAGAACAGGAGTCAGTCCTTATTTTCTGAAAAGAAGTAGGGTAAAGATAAAAAGGAATCAGTCCATGAGTTCAGTGTTTGGAAGGGTGGTTAGAATTCTCACCCCATGAGCTTTTGCAAATGATGAGAAGAGTTGTAGCGCCTTTAGAGATTTGGGGGAGTTGTGGGTTGCATTGGAAGTTCATGCAAACTGAGTGCGATGGGGAGAGAAGTGGTGTCTAAAAATACTCCGTGGAGGAAGGGCCCATGAGGTTATCTCCCCAGGGTATTCCATCCACCCTGGCTAGACTCTGGCTCCAGTTCTTCGTCCAGTTCTGAGTACAGTCATCTGAACAGAGCTGGAGCTCAGTAACAGTGTTGACTGATAAGCAGTTTAAGAAGGACATGGGGAACCTGGAAAGGGTTCAGAGGAGAGACCCAGAGGTGATGAAATGGCTGGAGACTAGAGCTTAGCGGCAAGGTCAAGGCAATGGGACTGGCTCCATCTGGACAGGAGTGGGATGGGAATGAGGGCTGGGGAAGAGCCCCTCCTAGCCCCCTAGAGCCAGGCCTTGGCCCTTCTCCAGCAGTGCAAGGATGGAATCAGAGTCGCAATACCACTTAGCACTCGGGGGTGGCATTCAAAACCCCACAGCAAAGCAGAGCTGCATTTTCAGATTATCTATAAATGAGAATGACTAAGACTTACAGCCATTGTAGCTGACAGATCGCCAAGGCCCTCCAAACCTGGGAGAATGACTTGTGAGTGGTGTGTTTCAGACAGCTGGCATGGGGTGGGAGGTGGGGGCGGGTGGAGATAATTTTGAACAGGTGAGGAGCCTGTCTGTTACCCATCAATCACCCTTGGCATGAGGTCACTCACTTTTACACTGGGCCCTGGAAGGGAGGATGGAAGTGAGGCCAATGTGGGTGAGTAGACTCTTTCTCTGGGAGAAGTGAACAAATTCACATTTATGGAGGCCCTACTGTGTGCCAAAAACTTCCCACGTAATTTTTCAATAATCCTACAGAAGGAGAGGGATTATTTTCCATTTTACAGATTATTTTTCATTTTACAGGCAGGAAAAGGTTAAGCAATTACCCAAACTCTCATAGTTGGTCATACAACTGGGGTGTGAACCAGGGCAGGTCTAACTCCAGAGCCAATCTGCAGTTGGTGAGGGGGATGTGGAGAATGCCGTCAGGTGTTCCTTTGGCTCCAGGGCTCTTCACTGGTACCCAAAAGAGCATCCCCAGGGTGAGCTCACTTCTGACTCAGAGTCCATTTCTAAATTAAGAGGTCAGTTGAGGGGTTCTCTAATACCCTCTCCCCATCTTTTAGCTTTGGATCTGCTGTGAGTGAAGGGTCCAATCTGGAGCATCCCTGAGGTCGCTTGTAGGAAAGCTGTGTGGGGAGGAGGAAGGACATAGTTTATGTGTCTGGAAGCAGCAAAAGAGATACAATCCCCAAGCTTGGATTTACAGTAGGTGTCTGGTTGCCTCAGCCTGGAATCTGATCCGGACTATTTTCCATGGGCGAATTAGCCAAACAATCCAACCCACAAAGGGAGCAGCTCCGATATGTCAGTTACCAAGCTCAGAGGGGTGGACATGGGAGGGGGGTGCACGGAGCTAGGAGGGAAGGGAGGAGACTGCTGGCAAGAATTCGACCTTCTCTTGTCTTGCTGCCCCGAGTCCAGCCTTTCTGCTTGGGAACCTGGGAGGGAGGCTGGTCTGATTTCCCTGTGGTCTCAACGGTGGGAATTTTTTTTTTGGTGGCAGATTATATTTTCCCGGGGTGGTTTGAATTACACCTGCCCCATTTCATTTAATTAGGTCTGGTGCTGCTGTCTATTGTGTCCAGTGGACCTTCCTGCATGAATAAATAGTAACATGTTTGTTTTCTTTCAGGTGGGGTATTTTTTTTTAATGATAGGGTTGGCAAAAGAGGGGAGAGAATAAGGAGTGATGACGATGAAGTCATCAGTAAAGAGGATGCTAGGAGGCAAATTCTCACCCTGCTGAGCCTGTGGGGGTGACTCTTTCCCCTCCACTTCTTCTTGGACCAAGTACTTTTATACAATGTATTCAGAGCCTCCTCTGTTTTCACTTCTATTCCCCAGCCAGCTCTCTTTCTTTTTGTGATATACCTGGGAATCAGGCATTTCCTCCCTCAGCATTACCTGTCTCTCTTGTCCCTTCTCATTTTACTGTAGTTTTCCATCCAATCTCTCTCTCTCTCTCTCTCTCTCTCTCTCTCTCTCTCTCTCTCTCTCTCTCTCTTCCTCCCTCCCTCCCTCCCTCCCTCCCTCCCTCTCCTCTTTCTTGTTTGTGTGTGCTTCTGCCTACTACAAGAAACTTGTCGTATAAGCCATGATACACTATTGCCATGGAATGTTAGGAAGCCAGGAAAAAGAATACAAGGAACTCTATAAATGTTGTTGAAATGGTTGTCAAGAGATATTGTAAAAAAAAAAAAGTGTTGTAAATAAAATGCTCCCTTTGGACAATAGAAAGATGCTTGTAGATGCACATAATATTTCTGGAAATATACAAAAGAACTGTGGTTGCTTCTGGAGAAGGGAATGGAGTGTGGATTTGGAGAGAGATCTACTCTTATTGCATACCTTTCTGTACTATTTGAAATTTTTCATTATCATGTGCAGGTATTACTTTTTGCAATGAAGAATTGATTTATTAAAGGAAAACATGAAATAAGAAAACATAATACAAGATGGCACATGCTTAAATACCAAGCAAAGCAGTGATTAAGATCTGGCTTAAAAGATCCAAGTTTAAATCCATGTTCCACCAAATATCAAATATATGACTGTATGCTATTTATTCAATCTTTCTAAATCTGTTTCCTCATCTTCAAAATGGGGATAATAATAGCACTTAGTTTATAAGGATTTAAATCTTATAGTTTTCAGGAAGGCTGTTGGTTAAGTATATAAATAAATGAATTTGTTTAAATTTTTTACACAATTTTTCATGTAAGTACACAAATCATAAATAAAATTATTCAGACCATGATCTTGACTTTCCATTTAGAAACGATATTGCTAGATAATGAAAGCTCTCAATTCCAAGAAGCGTGAGAACAGTGTTTACCTGGGGTGTTTCTATAGCTTTAGAGAGGAGGCACAGAGCTAAGCTTTGAGGTCAAAGGGATAGGAGAAAGAAATGAGAACATTGGTGCAACAGTGAGTAAACCAATTTGGTGGGAATGGAAGTTTCCTCTAGCAGGTGATACATGGGGACAAAGAAGTTGGAACCAGGTGGCTGAGGTCCTTGAAGGCCAAAACAAGATCTCATACTGTGTCCTAGAGGCAAGATCTCACACTGTGGGAGGCTTCAGAGGTGTGAATAAGGGAGTGGTTGGTTTATCTATTACAGGGTAACAAGTCATCCCAAAACATAATGGATAAAACAACTAGTTGTTAAGCTCACAGAGTTGATGTGTCAGGGATTTGACGTGGGTACAGCAGGAATGGTTTGACTCTGCTTCCTAATATCTAGGGACTTCAGCTGGAAACTGAAAATTGCCAGTGGCTTGATGGCTGGAGCTGGAATCATCTGAAGGCTTGTTTACTCATATGTCTACAGTGGATGCTGGCTGTCAGCTAAGTCCTTGGCTGTGTCTGTCTGCCAGAACACATACTCATGGCCTCTCCATGTAGGCTGGGTTTCTCTGTAACACAGAGAATGAGTTCCAAGGATCAGTGTCCCAAGAGAGCCAGGAAGGCTTTTCAAACATAGCTTCACAGGTCATGTATTGTCTCCCCAATGGATTTTGTTTATTAAGGTGGTTGTGAAGTCTTGCCCAAGTACAAGAGATGGGAAAGGAGAGTCTACCTCTTGATGGAGGAACAGATATAGGACCAGAAATCTTGTTGGGGCCATTTTTGCAAACTACAATTTGTTGTAGAGAGTGACACAGGAAAAGCCATTTATTCAAAACGAATATTTATTGAGTATCTGTTATGTCTTAGGTACCATGTTAGAGGCTGAAGGATGGAGTGAGGAGCAAAACAAGATATGGTTCCAACCTCCTGGAGCTGACAGTCTGGTGCAGACATTAATCAAATCATCATACAAAACATTTAAAATTTCAACTATGGTAAGTTCTGGAAGGTAACATGGGACTATGAGCTCAAACAGCAGGGCATGGACTTTACAGAGCCAGAGAAGGCGGGAAAGGTTCCTCAGAAGAAGCAATGTGGGAGCTGAGAGCTGAAGCAGAGGAAGTAGAGGGGGAAGGACTCCACGGCAGGAGGGAAGGGCTTTGTGATGACCGTTTGCATAGTTCCACTGAGAGGACAGTGGCAGTGAGAATCAATAGCCATTTATTCTACTCAGAGAGCAATTATGTGACAAGCATTAGCCGACTGAACCTGCAGAGCTTAGAAGAGATGAAAGGTCAAATGTTTCCACGAAGTTTCAGGTCAGGTTGAGAAGGAGGATGATGGTACCATGAATAGAGGTCAAGAAGTCAGGACAGGGGACAATTTGGAGAGTAAGCAGTTGTGTTCAGGTTGAGAGATGTTGAATGTGAGGCAGTAGTGATACAAAATAACAGAAATATGTGTAAATAGCTGGTTTGTTTGAATGCATAAAAGATGGAACTATGGATTTTGGAGCAACTGATAGAAAACTGAGTGTTGAAACCATGGAAATGAGTTAGGTTTCTAATGGAGAGAAGCTGTAGATAAAGAAGGGTCTGAAGTCTAGGGGAATGTCAATGTTTAAAGGGAAAAATGAGGCATACAAGCAAAGAAGGGGGCCTGGAGAGTGGTCTGGGGCAGAAGAACTGGGTTGAGAGTCACCTGGAAAGTTAAAGGAGGAAAACATCCCAGAGGAAGGAGGTGGTCTGTGATGCCACATATGTCAACTAGGGCAAGAAGAGCTGACACTGAACAAAAATTCATCTATATGGGGCCAGATGGCTTGGTATAGAATTTTTCCCGGGGGGCTGGAGATGGACGAGATGAGAAGGGTAAGTCAGGGTAGGAAGGGTGGTGAGGAAGTGGAAGTGGATGATGGAAGAGGATTGAAAATTTTGTCAGTAAAATGGAACCAAGGTATGAGAAGAAAAAAGAGACTGTTAGGTCAAAGAGAGGCCAGAGAAGATTGGGGAGACTCACCATCATGATAGAACATGAGGTAGGAGCTGGAAAATGCTGGAGGAGCTAGGAAGTGTGAAATGGCTCTCCCTTTGTCTAAAGAGTTTTTACTTATTTTTTTTTGGATGATGACTCTATGGAGTCATAGTTAGAGAAGACAGTGTCAGCTAGTAAGAGTGAATCCAGTAGAGATTGATGCACGCTTTAAATCCATGCCTGGATAAGCAACTAATATAAGGTTATACCTGGTAACAATTGCTTTGTTATAAAATTTTGCTTAAAAATTTCCTGATTATGAAAAAAAAAATGAATGTTTAACATTTCTCCAAAGGCCTATTATATGCTCTATCAGAGCATTTACAATATTTTCAAATAGTTTTTTTTTATGTACCTCTCTTTACTGGCTAGACACTGTGCTCTAGAAGACAGGAGTTGTGTTTTATTTTTTTTGGATTGCCAAGATCAAGGTGTCGGACATGTTGGCTGCTTCTGAGGACCATGAGGCGGAATCAGTTCTATGCCTCTTTTCTAGCTTCTGGGAGCCTCAGGAGGTTCATGGTTTATAGATGACATTCTCCCCATGTCTTCACGTCACCTTTCCTCTATGTGTGTCTCTGTCCAAATTTCTCCTTTTTATAAGGATGTCAGTCATGTTAAATTTTAACTTGATTATCTGCAAAGACCTTATTCCCAAATAAGGTCATGTTCACAGCCGGGAGTGAGGACTTCAACACTGTTTGAACACAATGCAACACATGATAGTACTCAGTAAATATTGAGGGAGTAAATAAATGAGGTCCCTTCCTTTACTTAGCAAGAAAATGGATGATTTGAGGGTGGAACCAATCTTGATATATCTCGGTGGACATGTGACAGGCATTTACTGAAGATAGGGTGGCTGAGGAGGAAAGCAACAGAGAGGAAGGCTCTCTGAAGCTGAGTGGTAAAAGGCAGGGACTGTCTGCAGCCAGATTGGGGTGGGAGTGCCCTATGCACTCAGCAAAACAAAGACTAGGGTAGGACTCAGAGGGACCTGGAGGGGCCAGGACAGTGGCCAGAGGAGATGACTGGGGAGAGATACCCAGAAGGAGAACAAGAAGGAAGATTTCAGAAGGGTCTGAGAATCCCACCAAGCTTGGCAGCCGAGAAGGCCCGATTTTCTCTTGAGCTAGACAGATGAGAAATTTGGCTTAATGTTCTACCTGGGTCACAGGTAAGTCTGGGCACTGGGAGCTGAGTGCCCTGTGCATGGTCTTGCATGGTACAATGATAGAATTCTGGGCCATGTCACCTGCCTGTTTCTGTGCTTAGATATAATATTTTTCTTTTTTCTTGGCTTCTTTTTTCTCTTGACAAAAATTACTTTTGCACATTCCAACTTTTCTTGGCTTATCTAAGGGGAAAGGGAATTGCTGATGGTGAGGCCATTTGGGGATGGGAGGTCAAAGGCTCCACATGGCTAGGCAGCAGCCAGCCTAGCTTGAGAGGAGAAAGACAGATAGTCAAAGCTTAGAGAGGGGCAGACCTGGTGGGCTGACCACCAAGCCTTTCCTATTTGAGAATTCAATTCACAGGATACAGAAGCAGAAGAAAATAGCTCATCTTTGACCTCCTGCTGATATAATGTCACTGGACATAAAAAGCAGCTATACACATACAATCACACAGGCACAGACTCAATGTGTGGGCAAAGGAATATTAATTCAGTTCAAGGAGCAATTGTCGATCACCAACCAGCAGAGTCTGGACCCTGGGGATACAGAGATAAGCTGGCAACCTAGTTGCAGAGACAGATATGTTAAACAAACAAAAAAAGGTTTAGTGCAATAGAAACAGTGTCAAATGAAATGCAGAGGCCACCTGTATTATTTTTCTAGGCTGCTGTTAACTAAGAATAAAAAATTGAGTGGCTTAAACAATAGAAATTTATTGTCTCACTATTCTGGAGAACAGAAGTCCAAAATCAAGGTGCACACTCAAAGTCCACGCTCTCTTTGACTGCTCTGGAGAGACTCTTTTTGCCTCTTCTAGTTTTTGGTGTTTGCCAGCACTCTTTGGCATTCTTTGACTTGTAGGTGTGTCACTCTAGTCACCTGGCCATCTTCTCTGTTTGTATTCACATTATCTTCCCTCTGTACATGTCTGTCTTTCATGTCCAAATTTTCTCTTTTTATGAAAGACATCAGTTATGCTAGATTAAGGACCATCCTAATCACCTGATTTGATTACCTCTGCAAAGACCTTACTTCTAATAAGGTCACATTCCAAATACTGGGGATTAGCTTCAGCATCTTTCTTGGGGAGACACAATTCCCATAACATTTCCCAGTGAAGGAGTAACTACCTCCAGGTATGTGTATATGGTGTATAGAGGGTTAAGGAAGGTTTCCCAGGATGACAAAGATCAAAAGAAAGGCACCTGGGCAGGCAGACTAGAAGACAAGAAGGCATAAGATAAAAAGACTTGGGATCTTGGAAAAGAAGGAACTGATAACTCTTGGGAAATTACTATATCAGGTGTTACATAGATACCGTCATTTCATTGAATCATCACTACCCCATTTGACAGATGAAAACTGATGTGTGGTGTCAGGAAGTGACTGGTCAAAGGTCAGACCATAGTGTGACACCATAGTGGAGACGAGAACCCACACCGTGCACCCTACATCCAGTGACTTACCTAAAAAAATGGCACAAAGCCAAAGAGAGCTCTCAGGCTGTGACTTACAGGTGAAAGAATGTTTTAGGGTGGGACTTTCTCTAAGGAGTACCCGATATCATGGCATGTAGATGGGAACCCACTCCATTGTGGGAATGCTCCTGGGTCCAGCATCACAGGAAAGCCTTCGGCTGACTGCTGAATCTCCAGGGAAATCAGATGACTTCCTGGAGACTTATGGATCCAGGCAACAACCACGGCGATGGGGCTGAGTGATCACACCCCATCACAGAACGTGGCTCAGTCTATATTCCTGGGTAGAGTAAGCTTTGCCCTTGATGAAAAACTAGCTATCTATCTGTGTGTCCATGGACTTAAGGAAAATAGGTAGCAAGATCGTCTTGCCTCTGTGCCTTTGCCCAGGTGCTTGCCCTCACCTGCTGCTTGCTCAGTACTTGGTTTTAGTTCCCCAAAGAAATAGTAGAAGAATCTCTACTTTTGGAGGTGGAAAACTGTGTTTGAGCTTGGGTCCTTCCACTTGCTGTGTAATCTCAGCTATGTCAGATCTGACCCTCAATTTCCCCATCTAGATGTTGGCATAATAGTACCTAACTCACAGGATTGTAGTGTTTATTGAATAAGACTGCAGACACATTTTGTTAACATTAAAGTGCTATGTACATGTATGCAAGCTATGAGGACCCGTCCTGAGCTAAATCAGATAATCTGCCCTGTAATTCTCTCTCTTTCAAACAAGACCCTCTAAAACAGAGGTCTACAAGCTCTGGCCCATGGGCCAAATCTGTCCTGTTGTCTATTTTTGTACAGCCCATGAACTGAGAATGACTTACATTTTTAAATGGTTGGGGGGGGGGAATTTTAAACAGAGTAATATTTCATGCTATAAAATTTCATGAAATTCAAATGTCAGTGTCCACAAATAAAGCTTTATCAGCATATGGCTTGGAATATGGCCATGCCCGTTTGTCTGTGGCTGCGTTCACAGAGGTGAGCAGCTGTGATAGGGACTACATGGTTGGCAAAGCCCAAATTATTTACCATCTGATCCTTTATGTAAAAAGTTTGCTGATCCCTGCTTTAGGATAACAAAATTGAGCAAATAAAAACCCTGAGCTAAGCCTCAATCCTGAAGCATTCAAATCTGCAATGTCTACAGTCCCTAAACCTTCGGGTCCCTGCGTCATTCACAGAGATCCCATGTCCAAGAGTCTGTGAGTGTCAGCCTGAATTTCTCATGGCTTGGGCTGGGTTGACACGGGGGGCTCCCCTCCCCTCCCGCCCCGAGAGATCGAGGAGGACAGCCCGGCCCTCAGGAGAGCTGCCGCTGTGTGAGACCAGAGCCACACAAATCCCATCCAGCCTGCTGCACATTAGACACTAAATGGCCTCACATCGGCGGGTAGAGTGCTTTGCCTGGACAGGTCTCCCTTTAGATCTAATCACCTTTTTATATCTGTGTCACTCTCTGAATTCTCTCCCAATCCAGAGCTTTTCCTGATGAGTGAAAAGAGCTAAACGAAAAAATGGCATTATCTTCTCTGAAAGGCCTCAGTTTATCACCAGGACAAGGCTAGAAGCTTCCACCCTGAGCTTTTCTTTGTTGTAGCAACAGGTGCTCAGGAAGAGGGTGGGGGTGTGCAAGGGGGAGGATGAGTTTAAATACCAGAATGAGGCCAGAGGAGGAAAGCTGTGGAATGCTCTTTGGGGGAGATTTTTAGAAATGGGCTCAGTCACTACCCCAGAACAGGCTGGGACAGAATCCTTGCAGGACTCCTGGGTGGCAGGTGACATCATAATCTTTTAAGGTTCTGAGAAATGTTCTATGACAGACCTGAGAGCTTTGTAAACAAATGAGAGTCCTAAAGAATTTTCCTAAAATATTCTCAGGGAAAAAGATGCCCAGGGAAGATTCTTTTTTCTTCATACTTTTTAGTTCTGTACGTAAATATCCCCATGGCTTGAGCCAGTTTAGAGACCACATTGTCTGCCCAGTCTAATTTGACAAGGGCCAAGGAGAGCTCTATACTTCCTGAATGTCGTTTTTTTAGAGGTATTAAAATATTTAAACATACTGCAAAATTTAATATTGAGAAATCTGGAATTAAAAGTCAAATGAAACAGTACAGTGTCTGGAAGGGGTTGGCAAACTTTTTCTGGAAAAAATGAGCTAGCAAATAGTATAAGGTAAAAGCCATGATGTTTCAGCTGCAACTATTGGACTCTGTTGTCGTAGTGCAAAAGTAGTCACAGATAATATGTAAATGAACGATCATGACTGTGTTCCAATAAAACTTTATTTACAAAAACAGGTGGTGGGCCAGATTTTGCCATGCATTGTAGTTTGCTGGTTCCTGGTGTAAAGTCTTAGCACTGTCTGTTTTATTCCTGTCAGGTGCTAAAGAATAGGGAATGTGTCAATTTATGACAGGAGGAGGCTTAATGGGCCTAATGTGAGCTGAAGTTATGAGTGAGTATAACACAGCAGAAGAGGGGCAAGATATCCAGAGTTCTGGTGACATGGTGGTCAGCAGCAGAAGGGATAGTAGCCAGGCAGGGATGAGCTAGGTCTGCAGGGCATCTGAATACAGACGCTGAGGTTGAGGTGAGCAATAGGTTAAGACATCTAGCTCCTTGTGCTACCTACGACCTTAAATAACCTTATTCTTCCAGGCTCCACAAGGGTCATGTCTAGCATTGTTCCTGTTCTTTTTGGCCATCTCTGAGTCTCCTGGGGTTTCTGTCTCCTTTATCCCATCTACATTCTTCTCACAAACTCCCAACCTCTGCACTCGCAAAATTGCTCCAAGCTCTCCTGTAATAACCCTGCCTCCATGGTACCTTCTCAGCCTCTTGACATTTAGAATGAATTAGCCCTCCTCCTCTATGCTTCCTTGATCCTACCTGGTATACACCTCTATCATGTATGGATTTCATCACAGTGCAAGTTATATTTAGGGCTTTCCCATTGCTCAACCATGAGTTTTTCGTGTGTATGTTTTACTTATTTAGTGGCTAGTAAGGGAAAAATTCTTGTTAAAGAAAGAAATGGATGCAAGGAGTTAGTTCAGAACTACTCAATCTAGTGCTATCTTGCATGGCTTTCCAATTGTTTTGCTTATGGTGTTTTCTGTCCCAGAGAGATACCTGTTTGAACAAGGGCAAGATTGTAGTATACCACTTACAAGTGCATCGTATTATAGGTGGTATATTATAGGTGGTACAGGCACAAGTGGCAGAATTTCCATAACCAGTCCAGGCTAAAAGGGGATTTGTTCATTTCTGAAAGCAAAGCAAGGGAGAGCAGAGTGTAGCTGGCCTCAGGGAGACCTGGAAATGGGCAAAAGAAAAGGGGGACAGGACTCACTGCCCCCCATCTTAGTTTCTGCCTCTCTTTTTGAGGGCACCAGAAACCTTTAAGTTTCACACCTGCCACTGTTACCCCAAGGTGGGACTGCCCTGTTTCCTGAGGTCTAATTTAAAAAGTCTTGGGGAAGTATTGTCTTTCCCTGGACCATTTGCCCATCCTGTGATTAGGGAGGCATATTTTCATCATTGATAGCTTCAAGTAGAATATAATAGTCTTGGGATGGGAGGAAGACACCCCTAAAGGAAGAGGGGTGCATCTTGTAGAAATAGGGAGAAGGTGTGGCAGGCAGACTGAATGAGAAGCCACTTCCCTTCCTCAGTGCTCGGACTGGAACCGGGCAGTAGCACACGTGGACCGATGTGAGCCACTTTCCTTCCCAGGTGCTGCCTCTCACCCCTTACTCAAACTTTATCTCCAGCCTGAGTACGTCAAAAATGTATGCCCTCCCCCTGATGGATTAAGGACTCAATTTTTTCCCAGACTTTATAGAAATGCTGTCATCAACTTTCCTCTTCTTTCCTAGTCTTTCAGTGTTGAATAAATGAATCCCAACCATCTATCATTCATTCAACATGCTTTTGTCCAACATTTTTAAAAAAAATTAATAAACTTAATTTTTTTAGAGCAGTTTTAGGTTCATAGCAAAACTGAGCAGAAAATACAGTCCCCATCCTGCACTTAATTTTCATAAGCTTTTATTGACTTTATCTCATTTTTTTCCCTACTCAACAACTCTGTGAGGTAGAAATGCATTTCCATCTGCATTTTTTAGATAAGAAAACTGAGGCCAAGAAAGGTAAAGGGGCCCGACCAAGACCTCGCAGCTTTTGAGGGGTCGATCTGGGTGTTACTGTGTGTTTTTGGGGGCACTTTCAAAGGGCAGAAGTCTTTGTGGCAGGAAGGGCTGACTCTTTAATGGCAGAATTCTCCTTACCATTTTAGATGTTGGTAGAAATAGTATGGATCTTGAAAGGTTTTCAAAAACCCTGAGCTCAGCAAACAGATGAGATTCTGTCTGCCCAAATCCATTCTAGTCGTCCACCTAAACTCCCCATTGTGTTCCTGGAAACGAGTCTGGCAGTTCAGTTTCGTGGTAGGGGTCTCCTATGTGGCCCCTCCTCAACATGAATGCAGACACTTTGACTCCTCAATGCCCATTTTATTGGCACCAAATGTCAAAGTCCCTGGCTCCGAGGTTACCAGGGACTGGCAGTGGGGGTGGGGTGGCTGGCAGGGTTCACCAGATGCTTCCAGTTTGTCTCTTGCAGGACTAGTTCTCATGCCCAAAGTAGTCTCATGGCTCAGCCCATGAGGCCCACAGGGCTACAATTCCAGTTTCTTCTTTCTTTGGCTTTAGTACTTCCCAGCTCTGGTCTCTTGGGGTTAGGGTGTATATGGCTGGGAAGTGGAGACTGGGGCAAGGGAGGGGGTAGTTGAGTGGAGTGGGTGGTTGGTAATATTTTCCAGTTCTTTCTAAAGTGTCTGCCTTCCCTTAATGGATACGGAAGTGAGCCAGCCGACTGACTGCTCTGACTGCAAGATTGGTTACTGCTTACATCATCCGGGCAGCCAGACTGGGCACGGGGTGGGGGGAGACGGGGGAGAAACTGAGTAGGGATTAATCCAGCCCCGAGTGAATTGACAGACAAAGGCAGTGGTGATCAGGTAACCTTTTTCCCAAGCACAGGCCTTGGGGAGGTGGAGAGGAGCCAGACAGTCACATTAGCGCACGCATGGGGTGCTTCACGGCTGCTCCGCCCTCACCGGCGGTTCAGACCCCTTCTGTTCTACCCTGTGCCACTGCATCCTACAAGCTTCGCTGAGAACCTAGGACATCCCAGGCATGTCCTGGTAGAGGAGTCGTGTAGGAAGGTCAAAGACCAAGAGCCCTTCTTCAGGCTCTCCCTTTTCAGTGGGTGTCATCGCATGTACTGGCTGACTTTTGCTGCATCATAAACCACTCCCCAAATTAGTGATTTATGATATCATTTCTTTACTGCTGCTTATACATTTGCAGAAAAGCTGGTCGTTCTGCTGAATCTGAATGGGCTCCGTGGAACTCCACTGGGCTGGCTCATGTGTTTGTGGCCTGGCCGGTGGTGTCAGCTGGCTGGCTAGTGATGGCCTGGACAACCGGAGCCTTTCTCCACATGCTCTCTCATCCCCTCCCGAGCTAACATGAGCTTATTCATGTGCAAGGGCAGGCTTCCAAGAAAGTAGGGGCAGCATACAAAGCCTCCTGAGGCCCAGGCTTGGAACACATGTGAAATCACTTCTGGACATTTTCTGCTGGCCAACGCAAGTTACAAAGCCAGCCTGGATTGAAGGGGTGGGGGAAGGGTCTCCACCCCTTGATGAGAGAAGCAGCGGGGAATAGAGATTTTGCCCTCCGCTTGAGACACGTGCGCCCTTATTCCTTACATAAGGCTGACGGCGCTCTGCTATTGCTTTTACCACAGACTGCTAGGCAGGGCAGAATTGATGTGAATTTTGACAGTGCTGGGTGGGTGGGAAGAAGTCTGGAGAAAACTTCACAGAGAAGGGAGTCTTGAAAAACAAATAATATTTCCATAGGAGCAGAAACACACACCTGTTTCTCCTCCTTTTCTGTTCTCTTCCTCCTGCCATAGTCTGGCTCTGGACCCACTAGCTACTACCTGGTCCATTTGTACCGATTCCATCTGTGGCCGGGTGGGCTATCGTCTCTGCTCCCTGCTTTAGGAGACAAGAAAAGCTCCACCCAGCTCTTCCGGTGCTTAAAAAAAAGGGAGGTTCCTTGACTTATGTTTTTGCCAAAGTGTGGCATTTCTCTGCTATCTTCTTTTCTTGAGCTCATTCCCTATTTCTGTATCTTTCTCCCACGGTGATTCCTAAAGGGTATAGATCATTGGACATCAGCAAGGAAAAAGATAAGTAAAAATTGTTTTCATTCCATTGCCAGTGAAAAACAAATTCATGTCTCTTATTCTGTGGCAGGGTCATGCAGACTATCCCATGTACTGGTCTGTGGATTCCACGGATGGCACTTAGCCCAGTGCTGGGCATGGTGTAGGTGGGTCAATCAGTGGGGTGAGGGCGGCAGGAGTAGTAGCGATTGTTGTAACTATTGTATCTAATGAGGCGTGGAGATGGCAGCAGTATGTGAGTGGACCCTTACTGTCTTAGTAAAATTTGTTGGCATGCTTTACCAGTACCATGATTAAAAACAAACAAATAAATAAGCTATTTTCTGTTTTAGTACATGCTTTGGGAACTCCCTTCCCTTGAGACCAAAACAAAACAAAACAAAATTTGAAAACCAAACCAAATAAAACCTCAGCCTGGGGTGGGTCCTCCCCTGGTGAAGTCTGCCCTTGGCCAGGACCACTCCATCTGCAAAGAAGTAGGTGGTGCCCTTGAATCCTGGTTTGTCTTTTCTTTGCCTCTGCTCTGCCCATAAATTTCCCAAGGGTCTTGTGCTTTTCTTGGGTGCTGATAATGGAGTGGGATAGGGTCTTTGGTGGGGCTTCTGGATGATGTGGCTGAGAACGGGTGTGAGAGATGGGAGCCGGGCAGCCGCAGCTCCCTCCGTTCACACATGGATGTCAGACCTTCCTCCTTGCTGCTCTTCCTGACACAAGCAACGTCTAAGTCTGAAATCTTTGGTTGCAAGGAGCAGAAATATAACTCTAATGAACGAAGACAAATGACACATTTATTCCAGAACCGGGCAGGGTACTGAGGTGCCTCCTCATAGAAATAAAGGAAGAGCTGCAGGAATCAGAACCTCTTCTCATCCCCATTTGCCCATCTCTGCTTCTTAGTGCTTCTCTCTACTAGTTAATTTTGACCATTTTCCAGAGGCTTTCATCTCCTCATGGGTACACGGCCACCAGCAGTCCCTGCTTAACAACCTCTGCTGAAAGAGGGTGACTTTTTCCCTACGATGTTTTTAGTTCAATCCCAAGGAAGGAATCTGAGTTTCCCTACTTGGGTTATGAGCCACTGCTGACAGTACATAGACCACTAAGCATTGTGGTCCCTTGATCATGTGTCCATCCTTCTAAGTAGAGCTTCAGGTTCTGTTGCCAGAAGAAAGAGGATGAGACTGTTTGCTGAGCAGACAACAACCAGTAAGTTCTCTCTCACACACAAAACCTAAGGCGATACACTCTTTTTTTTTTTTTCTTTCATTTTTGGCAGAGCCCATCAATGTAGTTGTTCTAAACCCTTCTAGGACTGATTGAGAAATGTGGCAAGAATTAGTACTGTGTGAAATTTGGAGAACAACAACTACAATAAAATTTGTTTGGAAAAACTGACCAGAAGAAGTTGAAATCCCAGCCATGTTTAGGTAATGGAAATAGATGCTTTGGTTCTCTGGGGTGAGGAAGTGATTCCTTGTTTATATCTGTGCTTAGAAGACAGCTAGAGATGATAGTGAGATAAGAGTGTGGAAGGTGTGTGAACAGTAGGTGCTTAAGAGGAGTGAAGAGATGAGGTGGGGGAGGGAGGAATTGGGAAACTATTGTGTTACCTAATCTAGGACTTTGGCATACTTGCAAATTTCTGGTATTTTGGTTCAACCAACAATAGGGTCACTACTGCCCCATGCAGGGCCCTAACCATCCCTTCTACTGACAGGTGAGGGCAGCCCCATAAGACCTAGCCTCAAACCTTGGGGAATTCTGCTTCCCAGAATGGTGGCAGAGTGAGTCTTGGGGTTTGTTCTGTATCGGTGAGGGGGCCCAGGGCTCAGAGGACAGATATGGAGTTGGATGAATTAGAGGGTTTATGTCCTGGGTCTGGGAACAGGGTTAGACTTGGAGCCATCACAGCCCTTGGGGACCCCAGGTCATGTATTTTGTCTTTTCTGTGCTCAGTACATGGGAGGAATGAGACCTCTCTATCTTGAAGAGACTTTGAAAAAAACAAATAATGATAAATAAATCATCAGAAATAACAAGTAAAAACAACTAGTAATTTACCAAACTACACAAAATGATCTAATTCCGAAGCAGAAAAGAAAAAGAAAAGGCAGGGGAGGTGGGCAATACAGAAAGCACGTAAGTGTGGGCTGCAGAAGGATGAAAAGAACCAAGATGTGTTAGCAGGAGAGACTACCTCTTCCCCCTTTCTCCTTCTCTCAAAGAAGCTCAGGTAACAAAAGTGGGTGTGCATATGTGTGTGTGTGTGTGTGGGAGTCTGTCCACGTGGCTCCTTCACTCTGACTTGTGAGGATTGGTTGAGGAGTCATTCTCAGGGGTGTGTACTGCTTGCTACCTCCTAGTCTATGAGACCTCTCTGTGCACAGCTTAAGGCACAAGCAACAATAATAGCAAAACCAACTTACCAAAGGAAATAAAAATACTTCAGTCATTTGCCAAATGCTCGTGAGCCACAGGGATGGGCATCTGACTCCTGAAGGGCCTTGCAACCTGAGGGGTCATTCTTGGGTGTTGCATGTTTCACCCTGAGCAGAGTCTGTCTCAGCAACACACAGAGAAGCCATGGATTCATAGTAATTTGCATTGTAGTGTGTGTGTGTGTGTGTGTGTGTGAGTGAATGTATCTGTGTGCTTGCTTGCATGGATGCTAGACCAGCCTAGGTGGACATACTTCCAAACACAGGGGCCTGGCCTGGCAGCAAGGTGATATACGTGTGGGCGTGAGTCTGACCTGACCCAGAATCCGTTCCCAAGGCCTCCGGGGGCCTGTCACCTGCAGGGCTCATTATAGAGGAGACCAGGTGCTTGGAGCGTCCCCAAAGTGATACAGAGTGCACTGTCATGAGTTTAAAAAATATCCCTGTGAGAGATATAAATAAAGACTCCAAGCCCAAGGCCAGGGTTTTAGAAAGCCATCCTTAAACACAAGATAATTTATAGCCACTGCTCTCCTGTCCCGTGGATGACTCAGCTTGCCTAGCCCAAGCAGGCCCAGCCTGCTCCAGTAACCTTTGTGTTTGGCTAAAAGAGAAGAGCTAAACCTGCTCCAAGGAGCCCAGAGAGCTAACCACCAGGCTACCTGACTTTTCCTGCTGTGCCTTCCTCCTCTCTTCTTTTGGGCAAACTCCAACAACGATGTGAACGACCAGAGTCAGGAAGCTGAGAAACAGGGCACTTGGGTCTTCCCAGCTGGCTGGGCTTTTGAAAACCTATTAAGCTGATTCCCTGGTACCTCTGGGATCCGGTGGGTTCTGCTACCCACAAAATCGGCCCATCATCCAGCCACTGTGCTTGCCCCCGGAGGCAGCCAGCTCAGAGCACCCATCCGCTTAAAGCTAGAGGTTGCTCTCAGAGACTCTCGAGCCCCACAGAAAGGCTAGAAACAAGAGTGCTTTTCCCTTTCCCTTTAAAAAATAATTTGCCCGAGGCAAGCGCCAAATGAGGACTGAGAAGCCGGGCAGGTGGTGATACCTTAAACGCTGTGGTAAATTTGCGGTGGGAGGCAATCAGAAATGAGCAGGGTTGGTTTTTTAATTCTGTCTCCCCTGCATTGCCAACCCCTCTTTCTTTCATTATATTTTTAGCAGACTCTCTGGCCAACCACGTCTAAAGAGACACATGCTAGTACAGAGAGTGCTTATCGAAACCAAAGGATGTTTCTTTTTGCTCTTTTTTCCCTTAAAAACCTTCCAGGAGTGTGGAAAGGACTGGAAGGGCTTGGAGGTCTTTTTAGCTTCATGCCTCACCCTGGCTTGGATCTCAAGAACATTTTTTATGCCAAGGCCCATGTGCCTGACTGTCCAAGTGTAAGGAAAAAAAAAAAAAAAAAAGCAAAACACAAACATTATTCAGAGCTATTTTAAAAATAGTTTAGCTCTTTGATTAAATTCCCTAACAGCCCTGAATCAAGATTTCTCTGCTCTAGCAGATAAATTTGTGCAATTGGCCTAATTTTAACCCAGGTTCCTGCACATTATAGATATTCAATAATTGTTAAATAGATAAACACATTCCTTAAATCTGTAACTGTCTTCATCCAACATGCATTTATTAAGGCTCTCTGTGTGTGTGTGCTTCTACAAGTGTGGGTCCATAAAGGGGTCTGTTAAAGATCTATGTGAGAAGGAATTAGCTGAGGTTTGGACATGAAGTGAGGCCCAGGGCACCCCCCCCCCCTCAGCAAAAGGGTGGTCAAGAGGCTTGACCTCTGGGCAGGGCAGTGGTCTGGCTGCCCTGTGCAGGATTTATTGCTAAATTGTATTGTCCAGCAGAGACACTGGTGCAGGCTCCCAGGGACTCATTACTATACCTAGGGCATTTGTGATAAGTAAGGTTTTCTTTCTTTTGTGTATGATAAATAAATACCTTTTAGAGAGAAGCAAATTTCTTCCAAGAAGGACATTTTGTCAGCCAATTAAAAATGCACAAAAGACACACACACACACACACACACACACACACACACACCAAAGTTACACAAACCAACTTCATAAATGATAGAAAACTACATAGCTGAAAGCACAGAATTCTGGCCTGGCTTCGATGGAAACTCACATGGCTTCCTTCAGACACTGTAGCTCAGTCATTTGAAGTCTGCCTTCTGTCCCTTCCTCTTCTGCCTTCTTGTCTTTTTGTCCGGGAGTTGTTTCCCACTTATATTAGTTCTTAGAGGCCCCTGCTCTTTTAGTCACCTGCTTTTCACATTACAAGAATGAGAAAGGTTGTTGCAATTCATTCATTTGCATGCATTGATCAGCACATATAAACTGATCATCGTATATTGATTGATCAGCACATATGGATTGATTAGAAGCATGTAAATTGATTAGACTTCTGCATTTTATGGGAAGGAAATAGACTAATGGTGAAGAGACTCCCAAGATCATATAGCTATTGAACAGCAGCAACCTAACCTCTTATATTGATTGAGAATTGATCTATAATAATTGTTGATTAAGAGCTACAGGAAAAATTCCACTGTCTGCCAATTAGGAAACTTGAGGTGGCCCTGAGGCCGAATCAGGACAGTCTTTCTGCCCTTTTGATAGCTGATCACTCTACTTGGATCAATATTGTTTGGTTTTGTTTCCAGTGGTTTCTTCTGCTCCATTTGGGATACACACACTGTGTTCAGAATTCTCAGACCTGGCTGGATCCCCCAGTGTCATCTGCTCTCTGAAATTCTCAGCCACTAGACAGAAGCGTTTCAGCCTGGCATTCCTGGTTCTGAAGGATAAGAGGACTCTTTGGTAAGAAGACAAGACTTAGATTTCTGGTTTATTTTCCAGGGAGGGAGGGAGGGAGGAATGGGGGGGAGAGAGAGAGAGAGAGACAGAGAGAGAGAGACAGAGAGAGAGAGAGAGAGAGAGAGAGAGAGAGACAGAGAGACAGAGAGACAGAGAGACAGAGAGACAGAGACAGAGAGACAGAGAGAGACAGAGAGAGACAGAGAGAGACAGAATCCACTTCTGTTTTGTTTGCAAAGTTAATGCTGGAAGCTCTCGTTGTACACACTCACCCTGAGCACCTGCAGTTCTTGGTTAAACATACCAAAGAAAAGGACACCATTTTGAGTGCAACAGTGGACTCCTAGAGACAAAAATGTACAAACCTTCTGTTTCATGGATTAGAGTTGGGAGAAAGACAAATACACAGGAGTATCTGTTGCTCAAACGAAAGGGACTGTGTGTATGCACATGGATGATGAGATGGCCTTTATCCAAAAGCAATACAGTTCTGACCTGACAGACTTGTAAGATGGGCTGCTCACGTGTATCCCAGCTTACACCAAGGTCACGGGGACCTGCACACATGACTACCCTGGGAAAGAAAGAGCTATCGTCTCTGGAGAAAATCCAGATGAGTGCAGAAGGAGAGAAGAAGGTAAAGAGCAGAGAAGGAGTGGCCCACCTTGCAAATAAATATCACAGCCACATCGCCTCCTGGCCTCCCTACCCCCCACATCAGAAGAGCCAAGGGCATGGGGCAGACCAGAGCCAGCTGCTTCTGTGGCCTGTTTATACCCTGTAACCAGAGTCTGTTCTTGCCGTGGCTGCCTAACAGCTGCGGAGATAAGGGGATGGGCCTTTGCTTCCAGATATTGGATGACTCGTGCTGGCGTCCATCTCGGGGGCAGCTTATCCTGATCATTTTCCCAAGCCTGGGGGTGAGAGTGGGAAGAGGTGGAGCTGGCTACCAGCTACTGCTCAGTGGCAGGGGGGTGATCTTCCCCAATCCAGGGGGAAGCTCAGAGTCCTGTGCTGAACTTGCTTGCATGCTGTCTCCAAACCCCTGTCTCCCGATGGGGTTGCTTGCTACAGGGTCAAGGGAGGTGAGAGAGGAGTTCTGCATGTTTCATCAGTTTGTTTTCTTCCCTCTTTATCTCGGTCATCACAGAGACAGAAAAGAACATGTAGTGAAGTTCTGGGTCAGGCTGAATTCTAGATTCCTTTGCCAAATGCATTTTTCCAGCCAGAGCACGTCTTGCCTCTGCCCCATCTGGATCTCTCCTCAGAGGCCAGCTTTGTCTTCCTTCCTATCTTGGTCCCTTCAGCTCTCTGAAGCCATGGCGGGACCTCCCTCCCCACAGCCCAGTCTAGTAGGCTGGGGTAGTGAGCCCCCCATGCCAGGGTCTGATGATGCTGAAAACTCTTCAAACCACACTCATCACACTGGTCTCTCAGTGAGCTGTGTCCTGATGCCCATATCCTCCTTCTGCTCTCCAGCCTTCCTGTCTTCTCTCCCATTAGTTGCCCTTTCAGTAGCTTCCTTTGACTGTGCCAGTGAGAGCACTCCGTGTTCTGGTTCTCAGTGTTCACACTTGTCAAGTGTGAGATTTGCAGATGGTTAACATGTTCTTTCCTTTGGTCTCCTGCTTCCTTGCCGCTTTTGTGGTGGTGAGAGGGTGAGGGGAGGGGGAGGCAGATTGAGCTCACCCTGGAGCTCAGCCGCTGGCATGGCCATGACCTGGGACACTTGGGCTGCCTGCCAAAAGGCTCTCTACTGTCCTGGCCTGTTCCACCTCTGATGGCTACGTTGGCAGGTGTAGGGATGGAGTTCATGGGGTTGGCTGAGTTTGTTCAATGGCTGCCTCAGAAAGGGAAAGGTGAGGGTAACATTTAGGGTATAGAAAAACGACAAAGAAACAGGGCATTTAAACTTAAAGGGACCTAAGTTCAAGTCTACACATGGCCAGTGACCAGCTGTGGGACATCAGATAGTTTTGCTAGTCATTTGAATTGGAGATGGTGATACTTCACACTTCTTGGGGGTAGATGTCAGGATCAGAGGAGATAATGGGAGAGAAGATCCTTGGGAAATTATTTTCTTAGTGTCTGGCTCATAGTCAGTGTCAGCAATATTGTCTTCATGAGTGAATAAAAGAAAGAAAAAGATACATCAAAATATAAAACTTCTGCAAAAGAAACCATCAACAAAATGAAAAGACAACCTATGACATGAAAGAAAATATTTGAAAATCATATGTTGGATAAGGGGTTAATATTAAAAAAAATATAAAGAACTCGTAAAACCCAAGAACAACAACAACAACTTCCCACCAAAACAACTAGATTAAAGATGGACAGAGGAGCTGAATAGACACTTTTCCAAAGAAGACACACAACAAATGGCCAATAGGTACATGAAATGATGCTCAGTATCACCGATCATCAGGAAAATGCAAATCAAAACCACAAGAAGATATCTGCTGACATCCATTAGAATGGCTGTCATCAAAAGGACAGGCAATAAGTATTGACAAAGATCTGGAGAAAGGTCACTGTTCGTGACAATGTAAATTTGAACAGCTGCTACAGAAAATAACATGGAGGTTCCTCAAAATAGAGCATACGATCCAGTGGTCCCACTCTAGTTATATAGCTAAAGGAAATAAAAAGAGGATATCAAGGAGATATCTACACTCCTATGTTCATTGCAGCATCATTCACAATGTTCAAGATATGAAAACAAACCAAGTAATGCCAACAAATGAATAGATAAAGAAATATGGTATATATATATTAAAATATTATTCAGCCATGAGAAAGAAGGAAATCCTGCCATTGGTGACAGTATGAATGGACCTAGAAGGCATTATGCTTAGTGAGATAAGAGACAGAGAAAGACAAATATTGTGTGATATCACTTATGTGTGGAATCTAAAAAAGCTGAACTGGTAGAAACAGAGAGTAGAATGGTGGTTACCAGGGGCTGGAGGGGAGGTAAAGGGGAGATGTTGTTAAAGTGTACAATGGGAGATGAATGAGAGATGAATAAATTCTGGAGCTCTAATGCACAGCATGGTGATTATAGTAAAAAATACTGCATCATGTACTTCAAAGCTGCTAAGAGAGTAAATCTTAAATATTCTCACTCTAAAAAAGGAACAATAATTATGTGACGTCATAGAGCTATTATACTACAGTGGTAATCATAATGCAATATGTGTATCAAATCAATATGTTACATGCCTCAAACACATAAAATGTTTTATGTCAGTTATAGTTCAATAAAAAATCTCTAAAGGAAGAAAGAAAGAAAAGAAGGAAGGATGGAAAGTTGGAAGGAAGGAAGGTCGGAAGGAAGGAAGGAAGGAAGGAAGGAAGGAAGGAAGGAAGGAAG
>PVKZ01002785.1:0-188133 GCA_004027375.1 Macroglossus sobrinus | reverse complement strand
AGAAAGAAAGAAAGAAAGAAAGAAAGAAAGAAAGAAAGAAAGAAAGAAAGAAAGAAAGAAAGAAAGAAAGAAAGAAAGAAAGAAAGAAAGAAAGAAAGAAAGAAAGAAAGAAAACTATCACCATTTTAGGATGAGGAAATATCAACTCAGGGAGGTTACTTGACGAAGGTTATACAGTTAGTAAGTAGAGGAGACAGCTTCAACCCCAAGCCTTTTTACACCAGGATCGTTTCTCATACTCCTGCACTGAGACTTGGGGAGAGAAACATGAGGAATATGGACCAGATGAAACTAAAGGAGCCTTGGCTTTGACCCAGCCTGCTCTGAACCACAACCTCACCGCCACACTAAGCTTCTCGGGATGGCTTAATTTCTCTTTGCTAACACCAGGCAAGATGGCTGGAAAGCCTAAGACACAGCGGCTTGTTCTGCACCTCTAACTGTCCGGGGCATTTTGGGAATAACAGGCAGCCTTGTTGGCAGGGTCTAGAGGATAAGCAGGGCTCCCTTCTGGAAACAGAAAGTTGTGAGGCAAATGGGTTGGCCACAGGGCAGAGCTGGGGCAATACTATGTCTACCCGGGAAGCCTGCAATGTGGAGGCCAACACTGTAAGGTTCCACTGTAAAGTGCTGAATGTCCGGAGGACACAGAGGAGGGAAGAGAGAGAGAAATATAGAGCTTTCAACCTTGTTAGGAGAAAAGGTGGTGTTTGGGTTCAAATCTGAAAAACATCATTTTCCAGCTCTCACCTGAGTCTACTTCATATTTCTAGGGTTGCTGGGCTAATCCAAGATGCTATATGGAGACATGTCTCCGAACACTTACTATATTCCAGGTACTCAGTGCTATGTCTCATTTAATCTTAAGGGCTCTGTGAGGTAGAAACTATTTTATCCCTATGTTACAATGACAATACTATCTCAGAGAAGGTAAGTAACTTGCCCAAAGCACACAGCCAAAAAGTGGTAGGACTGGGATAATAAATATCAACTATTTGTAACAATTCTAGTTCTAGCCTATGAGCTTCTTGTAAGCAGATAGCAGGACTTGGGTTTAGATTTGTTTTAATTATGAAAGATTTCAAACATTCAAAAGTATGTACTATTACAAATCTACAAGTAACAAACACTCAGCCTGAGAAATGAAACACAAAAATTAAGTTTCTGCATATCACCCTCACCTTTTCTCTCCTCACCCTCCCTGGAAAGAACGAGTCATTCATTCATTCAACAGTGTTTATGGACTCCTTACTGCATACTGTGAGTGGTTTCTAGATGAAATTGTTTTAAGCATTTTCTTGAATTGGGGGTTCACCATTTCCATACCTATTTCATAGTTTCACCATATATTCAGGTATCCATTAGCAATATTTAATATTTGTTACATGGCTCAAAACTTTATATAAATGGTAAAAATTTGTAATTCTTATTGAAATATTGTGTCTTGATCATCTTTCTTGCCCTTTTGAGAGAAAAAGAGACAGACACAAAAAGAGAGAGATCATTTTATTACTATATTAGACAAAGTAGTATCAATAAATGCATTATAAGAAAAGAAAATATAGGAGCTTCTCAGATTATAATGAACAATCTCAGATTACTCTGAACAATCATCCTAAATAGGCTTCTAGATAATTTGGTGGAGCTATTGGGGTTTCACAAGCTGATGTTGCAATCTGTTCTGAAAAATCCGAGCTAAGGTCAAAATGAAAAATGACAGTGATAATATAGTTTTACATTTGTATAGTGTGTTGTCATTTTTAAGGCATTTTCACAAACATTTCTATTTTAGGATGATAATAGGGTAGAGAGAAGCAAATGCAGGGATCACCCAGTCCAGAGGGTTTCAGAGTTCACTTTAAGCAGTAGAATACATTTTTTTTTTCCAGACTAAATCTTACCTGGGACTGCTCTAGTTTACATAAGAATAAAGAAGCTTTTCCTCACCTCAGCTTCCTCCTCACCTCCTCAGTCCCCGAGACAACTGTGGAAACCTAGAGCTTCAGAGAAAGAGCTGGTGCATACATTTTATTTTCCAGGTAAGGAGACCAAGGTAAACAAAAAGGGGGAACAGGGCTTGGTTCTGCTTATTCCCTACTATGTGCTTCATGTTCATTGCCCAAGGTCACACAGTTGTAGTTCACAGGTCCTCAGGAGAGCCAATAAGAGTGTGGCAGAGTCAGGATTTAAAATCAATTATTGGATTCCAAATTGAGAGCCGCTGGACTTGCAGTCAAACATTCCATTTCAGCCTCACAGCCTCTTCTCCACAGTCTGATTAGACCTGAGTTTATCTTTAAAAAGCAGGTTCAGTCTAAAGAGATGCCTCTGACCTTGCTGGATGCATTGGGTGAAAGTATGGTTGCCTTGGAGCCCCCAGTAGTTCAGTTTCTTGGCAAAGATGTGATGTGGAGAATCTGCCTTATGCTTCCTTCTTACCTTCCTTGGGTGCCCTGTCCACTTCCTTCCAGCTCTCTGCTCTATATCTCCAAGACTCTCTTGCTCATTGATAGGATCCACTGACAGCAGTTTTCCTTTCTCATACCCCTGTACGTGCCTTCAGTCCATTTATCCCACATTCTGATCTCTGCTCCCTGAAAGTGCTCCAATACAATCCAAAATTACTTACTGACATAATCTATCTTAAATATATGCATATCCTTGAGGCAGCTAACAAAGAGTAATATTAACAGTGGAAATTTTAGTTGTTAGATTAGGCCAGTGAGAGAGATATTTATGGAGAAGGAGATTTTTTTTTGCTGATTCACCAAGGTTGCCACACAGATATCTAGATTATAGTTCTGAATTCTTTAATATGCAAGGTGTCCAGTTGGCATTTAAGGAGCTATATTAACTTGTCTTCAGAGACTTTCATGGAGGGAAAGGGAGATAGAGAGGCAGGCTTCCCCCAACTTAGAACCCAAGTACTTCATCCTTTTACCATGAGTAATAGCAAGTGTTTACCAAATACTCCTCATGCTCCCTTAATTTCCCAGTTGCCTTCCAGCCAGGGGCTATGTAATTAGCTGCAGCCACAGACTATGTGTATAAGTGACATGGGCCACTCCAGAGCTGAAGCACTTAACAGCTGATGTGCCTCCTATACCTCTCTCTTCCTCTGCCTCAATGTCTTGAATGTTATTTGCTGTAGATGACATACTTATAAAGAAGGAAGGCCAACCAGCCTGTATCAGATATTTGATGAGTGAAAAAATCAGTGTTTATTATATTAATTCACTGAAATTTTATGATTATTTGTTTTTGCAGCATAACAGAGCCTATCCTGACTAACACACCATGTAAAATGATATTTGAACACAGAACCATTGGCACTAATTTTCTATTCCTTGTAACTCAGGAGCTACAAAAAAAGAAAAAGAAATAAAAAAAGAAAATCAACATTTCCTGGATACCCTTGAAATCATGGTTCTAGAAACAAATTAGACTGCCCCAATGATGCCTTTGTATAAAGAATTATAATAGAAACATAGAAAATTTACAAATGTGAGAAAATTAAACAACATACTTTGAACAATCAATGGGTGAAAGAAAAAATCAAAAGGGAAATAAAAAATATCTTGAAACAAATAAAAATGGAAATACAACATACCAAAACTTAAGATGTATCAAAAGCAGTTTTTGAAGGCAAGTTTATAGCAATAAAAAGCCTATGTTAAGAAAAAAAAATCTCAAATAACCTAACTTTATACCTCAAGGAGCTGGAAAAAGAATATACTAAGGCCATATAGAAGGCAGGAAATAACAAAGATCTGAACAGAAGTAAATAATATAGACCAAGAAAACAATAAAAAAGATAAACTAAATTAAAAGCTGTTTTTTAAAAGATAAACCAAATCAACAAAACCTTTATCTAAATAAGTAAAAAAGAAGACTCAAATAAATAAAATCATAAAAGAAAGAGGAAACATTACAACTAATATGACAGAAATACAAAAGATGGGAAGAGATTGCTGTGAAATTATATGCCAACAAATTAAAAAACCTAGAAAAAATGTACTAATTCCTAGAAACATACAACCTACCAATAATGAATCATGAAGAAAGAAAATCTGGCCAGACCAAATCAGTAAGGAAATTGAATCAGTAATTAAAAACCTCGGAACAAACAAAGGCCTACAACCTGATAGATTTACTGATGAATTCTACCATTTCAAGAACAATTAATACCAATTCCTCTTAAACTCTTCCAAAAATTACAAGAGGAGGTACTGCTTGCAATCTCATTTATGAGGCCAACATTACCTCAATACCAAAGTCAGATAAGGACACTATGAGAAAAGAAAATTACATTTTAATATCCTTGATGAATATAGATGCAAAAATCCTTAGCAAAACACTAGCTACCAGAATTCAACAGCAATGAAACGAATCACACACTATTATCAAATAGGATTTATCCTTGTGATTCAAGGACAATTCAACATATGCAAATCAGTAAATGTGACATGCCATGTTAACACAATGAATGATAAAAATTATATGATTATCCCAATAGATGCAGAAAAAGCAATTGAAAAAATTCAAAATGCTTACATGATAAGAGCTCTCAACAAATTGGATATAGAAGGAATGTAGCTAAATGTAATAATGGCCATATATGACAAGCCCACAACTAACATCATATTTAATGGTGAAAAACTGAAAGCTTTTTCTCTAAGATCAGGAATGAGACAAGGATGCCCATTCTTACCACTTCTGTTCAACCTAGTACTGGATCTTTTAGCCAGAAGAAACAGGCAAGAAAAAGAAATAAAAGTGAAATAAGTCAAACAGAGAAATGTAAATACCATATGATTTCACTTATATGCAGAATCTAAGGAACAAAAAGAACAAAATAATCAAAAACAAACTCACAAATATAGTGAACAATTTGGTGATGGACAGGGAGTGTGGGGGGCTGGGAGATTGGGCTGAAGGGTTAAAGTAGTACAAATTAGTAGTTGATAGTGGTCATGGAGATGGGGGAGCACGGCAGAGGGAATGCAATCAACATTAATATGTTGGCTAGGTGGAAAACAAGAGGAGAGAAGGAGTGATTAGGGGGATCATTTTATAAACTATATAAATGTCTAACCAATATACTATATACTTGAAACTAATTAAAATAAATAAATAAATTTATTTTTAAAAAGCTATTCAACGAGAAAGAAAGAAGTAAAATTATATGTTTGCACATGGCATGATCTTGTATATAGAAAAACAGAAAGACACCACCAAAAAAGCATTAGAAGTAGTGAACAAATTCAGTTAAGTTGCAGGATACAAAATCAATTTACAAAAATCTGTTGAACTTCTATATACTAACAACAAACTGTTGGAAAGATAAATTTAGAAAACCATCTGATTATTTATTATTATTCGACCGTGAGAAAAGAAGGAGATTCTGCCATTTACAACAACATGAATAAACCTAGAGGACATTATGCTAAGTGAAATTAACCAGAAAGAGAAAAATACTGTATGATCTCATGTATATGTGGAATCTTAAGAAATAAAGTCAAACTCACAGAAATAGAAAGTAAAATGATGGTTACAAGGGGCTGGAGAATAAAGAAGATGGAAAGAGGCTGGTCAAAGGATGTGAGCCTGCAGTTATAAAATGAGCATTCTCTGGGGATCTAATGTAAAGCATGGTGACTATAGTTTATAATACTGTTAAGTATATGAAATTTGTTAAGACAGTTGACCTTAAGCATTCAAGCCATTAAAAAAAAAGTAACTATGTGAGGTAATAGATATACAATTAACAGGATTGTGGTAACCATTCCACAAAGTATGTCAAATCATCACATTATACACTTTACATATACACAATTTTATTTGTTAATTTAACCTCAATAAAGCTAGGGCGGAAAAGAAGCTGAGGTCCCCTGAGACTCTGATCAATGTCCTTTCTGTTGTATGTCAGCTTTGAGTCTTGGTAGAGAAGGTTCCCCTTCCTAAACCATTAGGTACCAACCCGAGTATTAAAGAGAACTATGTGTGGAACTGGCTGCTCAGAGCAGGGGAGCATCTGCCGCATGCTCACAGCATTTAAGGTTGTGAAAGACATGCTCGAAATAAAATCTAATGATCAGTATTCGCTTTTATGGCAAGGTTTATTAAAAATATACAGTTCTCATAAAGAGCAGCCATTGCCAATCAAAAGCCAGTTAAGTGTCTACAGATTTTATTTCAGAGTTAACAACCTGAGTTCCTCACATGTCTCCACTAATGATGCCCCACATGACCTCGAGCCTTTAGCTTAAATGTCTTGTGCCTCATTTTCTCTGTCTGTAAATGGGAGATAATGACACTAGCCACTGGATTATGTTGGCAGCATGCTTAGAGATCCCCAGATCAAAGGTGCTCTGCCTGGACCAAA
This sequence comes from Macroglossus sobrinus, assembly GCA_004027375.1. Classification (NCBI taxonomy): domain Eukaryota; kingdom Metazoa; phylum Chordata; class Mammalia; order Chiroptera; family Pteropodidae; genus Macroglossus; species Macroglossus sobrinus. Next base: position 181,748 of record PVKZ01002785.1, on the reverse strand, counting down.
CAAGATGATGATGGTCCTTACCATCATTAGTGAGTGTCGTTATTATTATTTTTGTTGTTGTTGTGGGTGGTCATGTTGCAACCCAGGAAACAGGGCTGCATTCAGCATCAGGGCAGAGTGAGGAAGCATTTTAGCACTGCAGATGCCATTGACTTAGAGACCGCCTATTTCTTCAACATCACGTGATGGCACATTGCTAGTCTCCCCATGTGGAGTGAGACATTTTCCTTCCTTGAAGTAGGACCAGCCTAGACCATCTCCAAGAGGTAAATATCTGTCTTTGGAAAAGAGTCCTGTGAGAAAGACCCCCATCATATTTTTGATTATATACATTATCATTATATACATCCACATCATCACATAGCAAACTAAAGAGCCCCAAGACCATAGCCATGAAGCTTTATATTTGAGTCCCAGCTCTACCACCTAGAATCTTGTGGCCTTGAGCATGAGCTGTAATTTCTCAGGATCATCATTTCCTGATTTTAAAATAAGGATGTTTCTCTAGCGTGACTCTTGGTCTCCTAGTTCTGATTTTTACAGTTACCCTAAAAATCACAACAGGGGATCCTACCTAGAGAAGACCTTGCCTGGCACAGTTCTCCATAGTGTAATGATAGCATCAGTCATTGCTCTTCCAACAGACTGTTGGCCCCTCACCAACACTCAAGCAGTCATGTTCTAAGTCAGGGACAAGGAAATGTACTGAACTTGCTTTGAAATTTACTAGCAAACTGGGGACTCAACATTAGAAAGCCAAGCCAAATTCTATGTACCAATAAACACTTAGTGTAGTTTTTAAAGCATGCTCATGCAGGACCACTGTGGGCCTTTATGTAGCCTTTGTACAAAAGATGCCCCATCTGGGTGGATGAATTTGAAAAGAAATCTCCTGTGGGTGCATGCTGCTCTGTGGACACATGGCTCATAAGGATACTGTATTTTGTGTAAATAAAAAGACATACCTATCCCCAGGTAGGTATAGCCCTGTGCCAGAGCCCAAGACTTGATGAGTAGAACCAGGACTGGATTTCAATTCCCAAGGGGTGCCTTAGCCAACTATATTGGACAATGTGTACACTGTACAACCATAGCTGTCATCCTTGGATAAGTTGACTCCTAGAGGTTTGATAGAGCCCCCTTATAGACCTCAGATGGTTGATAGAAATCACTACCCACACACACACACACACTCCACTGGCTGACTTTTTATTTGCTTTACGTGATATTGGCCATCCACGAAAATTTTTGTTTGAACAAAATGGGACTTTAAAAAGTTTGATAACTGCTGTGCATATGTAACAGAAATAAATAAAAGGAGTTTTTATTTGAGATATGCAAAGGCTCAAATACGGAAGACATCTTCTCTTAGGCCATAGTGGTCGAGAGAAATAAGTCAAGTTACTAAGAATTTTCAATCAATGTAAACTCAGAACTGCAAAAACTCCTTTCTTTCCCCACTCTTCCTTTAATGGGTGTACTTTCTACCTAGGGATTGCTACTCTGGCCAATGTAGCAATGTAGAATAACTAATCTAGTTACATTCAAGTCAACTAAGTCAAAATCAGTGTTTTTTAATCACAATTTGAACTGTGTGTGTGTGTGTGTGTGTGTGTGTGTGTGTGTGTGTGTGTGTGTGTGTTAGAATGTCACCCCATGCACAATGTAAGAAAGAAGTTACCTTATCATCTGCATCTGTCTTGGTTCCATGATGGCTCTGGCTTCAAATTTAATTCATCTCCTCTGCTCTTTACTGTGTCCCATGCAAGAAAATTCTCTGAAATGCAGCCATGTCTTCATCAGATGTCTGGAAGCATGACCACACTTCAACTTCTGCCATGGTGTCTATACACATTCAGGCAAGGAACACTTGTAGGCCTCCCATCTCTCATTTCTCATTTTCTCTCTTTTCTCTCCCCACCCTCTCCATCTCCTTCTCCTTCCTATTCCTTTCTCTCCTCCTCTGTATATCAATTTGATGTCTTGGGGACATTCAGGTGCTTACCCATCAGCATTCTGAGTCCTGGAAAAAATTGGAAGTCTGTCCTTATACCCTTTTCTCCCCACTAGAGCTACTATACTACCATTTCTACTCTATGGCAGCCTTTCCCTGACGAACAGAGAACTTACCTGTAGCTTGATGACTCTCCAGATTTTATACTAGGAGGTTTGATACAGGTTCTCTTGACTTCAAGGAAGATTCTATCATGTCCCCCAAGATTTATCTTAGAGGGTGGAAAGAGACACAAGATAGGGCCACTCACACTCATGTCTGACCCTCTTACTTCATCTCTACCTCTCTTCTTCCCTGAGGATCAGAGATCAGTGGTTAAGGAAGGAAATGACTGATCATATCTACTTTCTGAATCTTCCATCTGAACCCTCAGCACTTGATCTTAAAACTGCCACCTTAGTTCAGAAGTTCCACCATGCCTTGAATGGCAAAAGGTCCTCAGGATGTAAGCAAGTGGAACGTGGAGGATGTCACAACACTGAGTTCACTTGTCACATGTCCTTCTGGCATGAGCTAGCACTCATGGATAGAGAGAAGTGGAGAGGAGGCTGGAGATGGGACATCAGGTGCTTGATGAATGAGAAACTTTGGAGCAGAAAGAGAACCAAGCAATGACACAAGGACTAGAAGTAGGTTGGGAAGGCTATGTAAAGATATATATCAAAACCTCTTTTTTAAAAAATGTGCATCCCCTACAGCCCAACAATTCCATTTCTAGGGGGTTATCTAAAGATAACCAGACAAATACACAGTAATTACCTACAAAGATGTTCTATGCAGAATTCTTTCAATAGAAGAAAATTTAAAAATAATCTACATGTTCAACAATAGGGAACAGATATGTAAATAACTGTGCTCTTGCAATGGTATATTATGTAACCATTAAAAAGTGATGATCTAAACTATATGTATTGGAGTGGAAAGATATTCAGATATCTGGTAAAGTGGAAAAAAACAGGTTACTAAGCAAAAACTACAGCATAATTACATTTTTATTATATATACATAAGGTATATAAATATTAGCAATAGCTATTTTAGTGTAAGATGTTCTCTGTTTTATTTATCTTGTTTATTCTCCTAAGTTTTCTACAAGAACAAGTTTTACTTTTTCAACAAAAGAAAGTAATAAAAACAAGTTTTTGTGTTCTTAAGACAAGCTGCATGGATTCAAAGAAACAGAGGAAAACCATTCATAGGCAAAACAGAGCCATCAATTCTGAAAACTTGTCAGCAAGACCAGTATGCCCACTTCAAGGGATAGCTCTTCTGTATCCCTGCCCTTCTCCAAAATATAGTGTATCAATCAGGTTCTTCACTGCAAACAACAGAGTCCACTTGTGGCCAGTTGCAGTAGAAAAGGGTTTTATAAAAGGATGTTGTGACTTCCACTTCCAGAAAGATGAAGTAGACATACTTCTCCCAATTCCTCCCAACTGAAAACCACAGACAGGATGTATAAAACAGTCATAAGAAAATTCTGACAGGTGCAGAGGGGAAGGTATAAGGCTAGGGATGTGGGATCTGAGGAATGACATGGAAGCAAGTTTTTTATTTTTTTCTTTTTGTCTCATATATCCCAGACTGGGAGCTGAAGAAGCCAATCACCAAGAAATGAAAATGAGCACAGACCAAACAACAACAACAACAACAACAAACACCTCCTTTCTCTAGCTAAGAACTAAGACAGGGAAGCAAGACAGGAAACTTTTAGACAACAACTGCTCTACTCCACCCAAAAAATTTGTGATGTTGGGAAGGCCAAGTAAAGAGCTGAGACCTTCATCAAATGGTAACAAGCACATGACCCATCATGGTGTCAGAGGAGCCCTCATGGGGAGTCTGGACTTCCAGGCCCATCTAGAATTATCAAGGCACCCTGTTTCTTCCCCCACTGGATGGTGTTAGAGGAGGCCTAGGGAAGAGTCAGGACTTCATCACCACCCAGTGGTAATGAGGCCACCTCCCTTCACTGCGGTGTCAATGGAAGACACGTGGCAAGCAGTACCAAGGCTCTTCTACCTCTCCCAGCCCGAGCGGTATCAGCGAAGGCCTTGTGAGAAACCAGAACTTCCACCTCTCCCTTTGTAAAGAGGAATTCCTCCCAGACTCAGGTGTCAACAGAGTCCAAGTGGGGAACCTGAATTTATATCCTGGAACAGTAATAGAGCAGAACCTCTCCCTTTCCTTGCCAGAGCAGTGTCAAAAAGAAAAAAAAAAAGTCAGCTACAACAGAAGATGTAAATAAGATCCAGAGTATCATAACATAATAACCAAAATGACCAGTTTCAATAGAAATTAATTCTTCATACCAACAACAAAGACCATTTTAACTTAAATGTAAAAGAGACAATCAATAGAGGCCAACACCAAAATGACAGAAACAGAATTATCTGACAAGGATTTTCAAACAGATATTATATGAATGTTTCAATGTGCAATCATGAATATACTTGAAAGAAGTGAAAAAATAGAGTTTCATCCAAGAAATAAAAATTTTAGCAAGAGATATTAAAAAAGAACCAAATAAAAATTTAAAACTGAAATGTATGATAAATGAAATAAAAATTTCAATAGATGGGCTCAATAGTGTAATGGAGGGACCAAAGAAAAAACTCAGTGGACTTGAAGATGGAATGGTAGAAATAGCTCAGTGTGAACAACAGAAATACTAGACTGGAATAAAAAAATCAACAGAGCCTCGGGAGCCTGTTGACCAAAAGATCTAACATTCATGTCATCAGAGTCATGGGAGAGAAGACAAAGGGCACGGCTCAAAAAACCATTCAAAGGAATAACAGCTGAAAATGTCCCAAATTTGGCAAAAGATATAAACTTCAGATTCAAGAAACTGAGCAGCAAACTCCAAATATGATAAACCCCAAAAAAATTTGTTCCAGGATACAACATAGTCAAACTTCAGAAAACGAAATGCAAATTAAACAAACAAACTAACAAACAAAAACTTTAAAACAGTTAAAGAGAAATAACACCTTACATATAAAAAAAAATCTATTGAAATTACAATGAGTTTCTCACCAGAAACTGTGGAGATCAGAAGACAGTGGCACAACATTATTCACATGCTAAAAGAAAAGAACTGCCAACTCAAAATCCAGCAGAAATATTCTCCAGGCATGAATGAGAAATCAGAACATTCTCAGATGAAGGAAACTAAGAGAATTTGTCAACAGTGGACACATACTAAAATAATGGCTAACAGCAGTTTTCTAAACAGAAGGAAAACAGCAAAAGAAGGAATCTTGGGACATTAGGAAGAAAGAAAGAACATGGTGAGAGCAAAATTTGGGATAAATACAACAATCCTTCTCTTCAGTTTTCTACGTTGTGTTTGATGATTGAAGCAAAAGTTATAACAATTGTCTGATGTGGTCCTAAATGTATTTAGAGAAAAAATTTAAGGCAATTGTATTACTAATGGCAGAGAGTGAAGGGACTTAAAGGGAGATAAGTTTTTACAATATACTTTAACTGCTAATTGTCAATAGCGGTAGATTTGATAAGTGATGTATATATAATGTGGTATTAAAGTAACCACTAAAAGAGCTACCAACAAGATAAAATTGAAAGCATGATGAATAAATCAAAATGCAATTCTAAAAAATATTCGAGTAACCCAAAGAAAGGTAGATAAAATAAAATAGAGAAACAAACAAAGTAACAAACAAACAAAAACCCAAAGACTGAATAGAAAATAAAAAATAAAATAGTATACTAAAGACGGTTATACCAATAATTACATTAAATGTAAATGGTCTAAATATAGAGATTAAATGAGAAAGATTGTCAGAATGAATTTTAAAACTTGACTCAATTATATGCCATCTCACTTTAAATATAATCACATTGGTAGATTGAAAGTTAAAAAAAGGATGAGAAAAGATATGTCATATAAACTTTAATAAAAAAAAAAGACATCTATATAAATATCTGATAAAGTAAATTTCAGAGCAAAGAAAATTACCAGAGGCAGAGGATATTACATAACGATTTTAAGAGTCAATTTGCAAGAAAGACAGTGATCCTAAAGAGTATGCATCAAACAATGGAGCTGCAAACTATGTGAAGCAAAATTACCAATAGAACTTGAAAGAAAAACTAGACAAATCCACAATTATAGTTGGAGACTGCAACTATAGAACAATTAGACAGACTATCAGCAAGAATATAGAACTCAACAACATTGTCAGCCTACAGAATGTAATCAACATTGATGGACCGCTCCACTCAGCAACAGCAGAATATACATTCAAGCATCCATGGAACATATACAGTTATACCATATCCTGGGCCATTAATCAAATCTGAACAAATTTAAAGGATGTAGGTCACAAATCCCCTGAAAGGACACATGGAAGCTCTGCCACCAAGAACAAAAAGAAAACCACTCAAGCCCCACCACAGTCCTGTTTCTGCGGAGATGCCTCTGCCACCACCACCTGACTGTGCCACACGCTGACTCTGCCGGGACTCTGCCCCCGTTTATGGCTCCCCTACAGTACCATGTTCTTCATATTACCCGCTTCAAGATCAAAGCTACTCTGGGGGTGTCTCACTGAAGGAACCTAAGTCATGACTCTTCCTTCAGCTGCAAGGAGGGCTGAGAAAGCCGGCACGCAGCTCCTCCGCTGGGGAACTGGCTCAGAACACAGAAAAAACCTAAGAAGGCATACAAAAAAGCTGAATGCCCCAAACGTAAGAAGTGCCTACTACAAAACGAATGGCCCCCAGAGAGGCCTGCACCAGCAGCTGTTCTGGCCACCCTCTTGCTCCTGGGTCAGGATCTGGGCTCCGGAGCGTTTGCAGGAGGAAGTCCTAGGCCCTCCTGGAAGATTAAGCCGCTTTCCCAGCATCCCCTTCACGCCTCCCCAGGCCTGGACTCACTTCTCACACATGAGAACTCTTGGGTGGAATAAGTTACCAGTTAAAATGAACTCATTGCTAGCTCCACATTATCTCACCTTCCAATCTTGCTTGAGTGAATTCTTATCTTTAGGTTGGGATTGTTTTTCACTAGAAGTGAATCAAACTCGGGCACAGGACCAGCTATCTGTCAGGAGGCACAAATTAGGGTGGAACATGCGAGTGCACAAGCACATTCACACATGACAGGGCTGTTCTTGTCAAGCCGAGAGAGAAAGACAAGTGACTTATTTACAGTCTGCCCCAAACAAACTGTACAAGATCCCCCTGGTGTCAGATGTAAGAAATCACAGGCACACAGTGTGAGCAGCAGAAAATTGCAACTAGAACAGCTCCCGTATCACTCAGATTGGCCAAGTTCCCACCAATCCATGCAACACTTTGGGCTTTGGGATAAAGGGAAAGATGGGTAAAGAAAGAGGTAGAAAATTTTATGGCTAGTAGTTAAGAGCTTTGGTGTCAGGCTGATATGGGCTCAAATCCTAGCTTGGCCACTTCTTACTGTGTGCCTTTCAGCAAAGTAATCTCTCCACACTCGGTTTGTTCAACCATAAAAACAGGATAATCAAGGCCTTCCCTCAAAACTGTTAAGAGGATTAAAATGGAATGATGTTTGTGAAGCGTTTGGCACATAGTAAGTTCTCGATCAATCACTGCCACCCCTAATATTATTAAAGCAGAGTGTGTTTTTTGTTGTTTTAAGTGGAAAATATAAAAGGCAGAAAGAATGCTACTATATTTGTACCCCCTTGAAAGTGAGGAGACTGAATTAAATCTCTTTAAAGAAATAGCCTTCTCCCTATCCTGCCACTTAAGTCCAAGTGCATAGTTGTAGGTATGACGCAGTGCCGAGCCCCCGGCTGGAATGCCGTGCCCACTGTGGCCAAGTGCCCCGGGGCCAAAGCTGGGCTGGTGGCCCTGGTTGGCCAGAGGTGCACAGGGGTTCCCCAGCCCCCCAAGACAATATTTGAGTCTAGCTCCTGGATCCAAAGTCCAGGGACACAGAGGCAGCCTGCAGAGGAGGATATGACCTGAGAACAAGGTGAGAAAGCACAGGAGACCTACCTCCTGCAAAGGGAGCACCCCCTCATTAAAGAAGGGCAGGGAAGGACTGGGTAGGCTTTGAGAGCTCAGCCAAGTAAGCTGGTCAAGGCCAAGTCAAACAAAGACCAAGTCAGTGGAATCCTACAGGCAGAAAAGAGTAAGGGCCCTCTCAAATTCACCCTGAAACTCCATACACCAGCAACCACCATTTCCTCAAAATGAAGTGAGGAGAATCATGTGCCAGTGAATATCTCCCATGGAGCACCTCTGTGGGAGCTGCCAAGTAAGACGACACAGTCACCACCATATCTGCTTCCAGCAAGTTCTGTCAACTGGCTTCTGGGTCTGATCACATGGTTCCAAACCCAGCTCCACAGTGACTAGCTGTGTAACCTTAGGCAAGTTGCAGGACTGATCTGTGCCAGTTTCCCATCGGCAAAAACAGGGAGACTAATAATGAGGAAAGGCCTGTGCCTGCTGAGGTCTTGCAACAGCGTCGGGAACATATTGAGCACTTGGAACACAACGTTCAATGTTAGTTATAATTAATCATTATCATTATTAATATTAGTATTAGTGCTACTCTCCTTCCAATGTAGCTGCCAAAAAACGTCCTAGGAAACCGCCCTTTCTGACACTTGCAGGACCTAGGAAATTGGGATGAAATCCATAAGGAAGTGAATGAACTGAAAATACTTAGGTGACCTCAGTCATCAGGGTCGACAGGACACATTCAGTAAGGCCAAGCAAAAGCAAAAGGGCAGATGCTTCTCAGATAGACCATTGTTCGAAGTCCAGTTTAAACACTTACTCTGTGACACTGGGCATTGTGGCTTGACATCTCAGCTTCTGAATCCTCATTCCCAAAATAGGGGTAAAAATCTACAACACCCTTGCCTACTTATTCCTATGGATTAAAGAATGCAGAAGTGTACATCCAAGAGGCTTTTTGCATGATGCCTGGCACATAGTCGGTCCCAGCAAAAACTGGTTTCTTTTTCCCTGTCCCCAGTATGAAGCTCTTCAGCTTCTGGTTTAAATATCATGGCTATAAACACAACTTCCAAAGTAGTAAGATAAGTCTTTGCTGCGCCCCATGCCATCTTTTCTTTCTTCCCATCTGAATTTTAAGCAACATCTGTTAATACAGTAACAGCTAATCCACTATCGACCTCTCACTGCAGGAGGCCTGAGTTCAAAGTCCAGCCCATTAACTAATGCCAGTGTAACACTGAGCACGTTTCTTCCTTCTCTGGGCTTCAGTGTCCTCATTTATAAACTAGGGATAGGAATCGACAACAGCAAGTTTGCTGATTTAGTTCTGTGGGTTCGATTACCTTCTACACATAAAAGAGCCTTAAATGAGCACTTTGTAAGTATGTGTGCTCTACATTTTGCATTCATCATGTCCTTTAATCCTCACAATAACCCTATATCTGCAACTTTCCAGCTTGAAACTAAAGCTCAGAGAGGTTACTCCACTAACCCAAAGTCACACAGGTACTCTTCCTGAGGTAAGCAGTGGTTGCCAGCCCCAGGCTGCCGGTGAGCTACATAGAGAAAAAGGCTCGCGGCTGCCTCTTGTGGAGAGGAGACCCCAGTGTGAGCTCAGAGCCCTGCCAGCCCCTCTCCTCTACCAGTATCAAAGCAGCCCCTAGATCCCAGGGAGCCCCACGCACAATGTGGGCCCCATTTCCCCAGGCATTGGTGCCCAAGGTTCATTTTCAAAAGCCAGGTACATGCCAGTTTCACAAGGAGATTGCTGGCAAGCCCTGAGGTCTCTGTTACAATAGACTGAATTGCCGGTGAAAGAGGTTCATTGTGCCTCCTCTCAGTGAAGAACACCCCATTTAGAGAAAGAATTCAACTGGTTTTTCATGGAGAAAGAAGACAGCCCAGGTGAAAAACGAGAACAATACAGATCATTCACTTGATTTTTACTTGACATCAAAGCCAGGTGACCAACCAGGTTAAGGGCCAGACATCACCAAATGGGCTGAGGCCACACCAGTGTGCCAGTAAGAGAGACATTGGCTGAGGATTTTGGGGACAGGAAACAGGGGCTTAGGCCCAACCCCTTCACTGTCTATCTTGGCCAACTTAACCTCTCCCCCTGGTGGGTAAATCAGGGGGAGTGGACTGGCTCAGGATTCTGTCATTTGGGTTCAGTGGACATACTTTTGTACACTCGCTTTTCTCTCCTGAGCTGGTTCTGACACATGGCTGCACAATAAAATTACCTGGAAAGTTTTTAAAAATACTGACACTTGGTTCCACTACCAGGGATTCTGATTTCATTGGTATGGACATGGCCTGGCATTAGGAATTTTTTCAAAGCTCCCTGGATGATTCGAAGGTGCAGCCAAGATAGAGAACAGTGAGCCCCAAGAGCAAAACCTATTTTGCCCAAGGCTATATCCAGAACTGAGCACAGGGCCTGCCCTATACCTGGTACCCCATAAATATCTGTGGGATGAATGGGCACATGGGCTGACCCAAGACATTTGGGAAAAGCCACCAGCTCCAGGTTCAGTGACGACAGCTTTGTTTATAATTCTATCATCCACTCAGTTTTGGCACAAGATTTCATCTTTTTTTTTTTTAAGGTTATCTGCCTTAAACACTTTTTTTTAAAAAGACCACTGGACCATAAAATCTCTGAGATTCTTTCCAACTCCAAAGAACACCGATTCCAAGACCATAAATCCCGTCTTGCCCTTTGACAGCGATAATGTTTTTCAGATAAAAGATCAGGGCGGGCAAGTCCTGGGAATGGCCCCTCTCAAGGCTGCTCTGCATCCATGTGCTCACGCCAAGGGCTGTGCCTTCCTGGCAGCCGCCCCCGCCACCCCCCTGTCCCGCCTTGGTCTCTAGTGCCGAACCCGTCCTCAGCCTGCCCCCAGCTGTCAGCATCCCCCACGGGTCCATTCTTGTTCTTCCATCATTTTACACACATTCCCTGAGTGAACTTAACCGCTCCCAAAGTTTTAAATAGGTGGCTCCGAATCGTTATCTTAGTGCTGTCCTTTTTTTCTCAGCTCCAGATGCAGCATCTAACTGACTTTTGGGTGTCTCCACTTCAGTTTCCCGTAGGCACCCCAAATTCCGCCTGTCCCAGAAGTGAACTCATTCCCTTCCCCACCCAAACCTGCTCCTCCTCCTTCCTTCCCTGACTTGATGGACAGCATCCCACCCACCCCGTTGCCAAATCAGGAAACTGGAATCATCTTGGACCGCTCCCTGTCCATGGACTCACGCCCTACCTTGGGAGTTTTATCTCTAAAACAGCCGTTGACTTCATCCTTCTCTTCCCCTTCTAATTTCTTTACCCTCCACAACACTTCCAGAGTATCCATCTAAAACCCAGATAAAAAGAGAGCCCTCGGCATAAGGTTCTGGTTTCTTCACGAGGCGGAGAAGATGCATAGTCCACAGAACAGCACTGCTATTTCCCATTCTCTACTCCACTGCTTCCCCCTCGTCTTTTCCCCATCTTCCCATCCTGACCACACTGCTGATGTGAAGCACTACTTAATAACAACACATCTGTCATTTATTCTGCCTTTCCTGTGTGCTAGGTCCTGGACACAGGCCCAAACGTATGATCTTTCCCCATTGTTGCCTGTTCTTCTGACTAAAATGCCCTGCTCTTCTCTACATGGCAAACACCTACTTAGTCTTCAAGGCTCAGACAGCACTGGCTTTCAAAGCTTTCCCTCCCCCATCACAGGACATGTTTGATCGAGGGGCTTCTTCAATAGTAAATAGCAAACACTTGGATAGGCTTGTTACATACCGGGTACTTTCCTAATTACCTTATGAATTTTAACTAATTCTCACAACTACCCAGTGAGACAGGGGCTACAACCATCCCTCTTTCAGAAATAGGTAAACTCAGATCCAGCAAGGTAAAGCCCAAGAGCTGGAACTCGAACTCCCTCAAATGATGTTCTTAATTGCTGCCTTCTAAGAACATATAGCTGGATACCCTTTTACCTGCCATAAGAAAACTATCACCACATTTTTTTTTCTTAGCTGAGGACTCCTCAAACAAAATTCTACACTGACACTCATCCTGTTGCAAAGAAAACAGGGGCTGAAGATGGTAAGTGGAGAGACTGTAGCCCCCACACTCCCCTACCCCAGAATCAGTATTGGAGAGAAAACCGAGGGACCCCCAGGCTCCCGAAGAGAAGAGTTTGAAAAGTGTTATCCAAAGATATCTTCTATTTACCTGGAAAGTTTTTTTAAAGACTGACACTTGGTCCCACCACCAGGGATTCCGGTTTCATTGGTATAGACATAGTCTGGCATTAGGAATTTTTTCAAAGCTCCCCAAGTGATTTGAAGGTGTCGCAGAAGGTGCCATTCTGCTGTTTATCAGAGAGATGCCCCTGTACCCAAAGGTAGTTATGAGATCACGGGAACATCTACAGACCAGCAACACAATTTTTGTCTTAAAATACTCAAGTAGCAACCTTTCCAGGTGACTGAAACTTATTTCTTTAAAAAATCAATAGATTTCAACACTTTGTTTTCTTAAGCAGAGCCTACGAAGTATAATTTAACCTTTCAGTAACTCAGGGCATTCCTTCTGAATGTTAGTTGTTAACCTGTGTGAGAATATCCTGTGCTGCAAAAGCTGTTTTCCCACACTCGCAATGAGCCCATACGTGAGCACCCAGTAGTGTGTATTGCACTTTCTCTGTTTCTATCACTATCGGAGAATCAGGGGACATTTCTGCTTTCTTATCTCTAACAGCTTCTTCCCCACAACTCCTAATCAGAGCTTTTTAATAGCTATGGATTTTGTAAAAATAAAACTTGTTATAGTATCACCGAAAGTAGAAACATTTCTGAAAAGAAACAGGAACAGAACCTTTCCTCTTAGGGAAATGAAGGTCCTTTAGTGCAATGACTTTGCGACCTCTGTAGTGTTTTTAGAGGATGATTTCACATTCTCTTCATTTACTATTTACTAAGTATATATTATGTACCAAAAACTTGGGCTGGGTGCTGAGGACACAAAGATAGATAAAGCATAGAGCCTGTCTTCAAGGACGTGCCATTTTAGAAAGAGGGACACGTAAACAAATCATAATACTGCTGTGGCTTAAGTGTTGTGACAACAGTATCTAAAAAGTACCCGAAAAAAAGCACTTATCTCTGCCTTAGGGAGTGGCGGCAGTCAGGGAAGTCTTCCTGGAGGAGATGGCACGTAAGCTAATTCCTGAAGCAACTTTCAGTAAGAGGTCAACCCGTCCCACCACCAAAGATAAAGAAGGTAGACTAAGGAAAGGGCATGCCAGTCAAACGAAGAGACAAGGAAGACTGAGAAAGCCCAGTAAGTCTGGAAAGTCCAAATAGTTCAGTCAGGTTGAAGCATGTGTGTTTTTGCAGAAAGGAATAGGAACGGCAGCTGAATGGTAAAAGAAAGCTCAGGGAGTAAATTGCTCATATATTTTAAATGCTTGAAGGAAAGATAATGCAAACTTTCAAGGGCAGCTTAATAACTGACTTTATCACACCCATATATATTCAATGAGCCAAGTCAACTTGCTGCAGGATAAAAAAAAAGGGATCCTGTGTAACATTGAGCAACTCCCGTTTGCCAGGCACTGCTGTAGTATGTTACGTTTATAACTTCATTGTGTTGTCCCAGCAACTCTGTAAGGTAGGAAAAAATATTACATTTATTAATGAGGAAACTGAGGCAAGCAGAGATTAAGTAACTTCCAAGGAGCCAGAGTAAGGAAGCGGCAGCCTGACTGTAGCGATGGAGGCCTTAGCAGTTCGGTTTCCTTGGGGCTGAAGCAGGTAAGCTGATGAGGTCCAAGGCTGAGAGTGTGGAGTAGGAAAGGAGACAGGAGAAGGAGAGAGAGAATCAAGGCAGAAAGAGCAAAACCATGAATGAGAGTGAGAAAGAAGGAGAGAGGAGTGCAGGGGTGGACGTGGAGGCAGAAGGAAGGAGTTATGACCATAGTTTCCTGTGGGAGACCTTCTGAGCTCAGGTATAGGGCTGGAGACTCCACTGACCAAAGACCTTTTGGCCCAAGCCAAGGGAGAGAGGACAAAGCCTGGATTTCCGTGGGCAAGGCCTGAGGACACTGGCCATGTAGGTGAAGGAAGAGCTGACCAGCAGCCAGAGCAGTGGGCATGGGGCCAAAACAGGGATCAGTCTTCCACCTTCACTACACAGAGATGGTCAGAGCAAATAGGAAAAGGAATCTAGGCCGGGCGAGCCCTGGAGAGCAGCTAATATAGACCCTTCATTTTACATTTGATGTAACTGAGAGGCTGAGTGATTTGTGCACAGGCACCCAACGCTCGTGTGTGCTTTTTCTCCTTTACCTAAAATTACCCATCTGAGAAAGAAAGAGGTAGGACTAAAATCTAAGTCTCCTGATGTCCTGGAATCCAAACATTTGTCACTATCCCTCCATTTCTATGGTGTCAGTTGTTCAGCCAAGGTTTGGAGACCAGAAGTCTAAGAGACTCACCTGAAGCAAGGGGTAGGGCTTCAAGGGCAGGAGCTGAGGGGGTTAGAAGGAATTGTTAGTGTAGTGAGCATTGGCCAGGCTCCCGAGGAACAGGCATTTGTCTCTGGGTTATGTCCATGAAGATGAGCCCCAAGGTTCTTTCTCACTCTTTTCTTGAATAATGTGGACTGTCGTTGACTGAGCCAAGAGAAGAGAGACTTTTGGGAAAAATAAGTGGTGAAAAGTTGGGAGTCAGAGGAGAATGTTTTGTAAAGAAATTTCACAATGTTTGTTCAATGAATACATAGCCAGCAGCGTGTCCTGAAAACATTCTATGGGTTACGCTGTACACTATTGTGGATAGTACACTCTGAGGATATTCAGGAGCATCTTCTGGTATTGACCTGATAGCTGTCAAAATTCAGTTGTCTATTTAAATAGACTCTGTCCCTCGCTGTCCCGTCTCCCTGCTTCCCATTTCTGGGATCCCCGGAACTACCCTATGAGCCAGTAACTGAAGGTTGATCTTTTCATCAAGAGAGCCTCCATGCTCCCCAAGATAAGTTCTGATTGGTCAGCAGTTGTGCAAATACTGTTTCTTAAATATTTTTACTAACTCTGCAGTACAGTTGGGCTAGGTTGTGTAAAATTAATGCTATATTCTATAGTGTTTCCATAAACCCAATGCAAATACCTATTAAGAATCCACTGAGGGTCAAGCCGTGTCCCAAGCACCAAAAAACAAAACAAAACAAAACAAAACAAAACAAAACAAAAAAAAACAGAGATTACAACCTGGCATGGGTCTGTGCAGGATTTGTGGCACTTCCAGTGCAGTGGAGAAAGTTTCATGAGCAACACCACATCATTATCAAACAAGACCTGCTAGAGCTCTGGCTCACATCATCCAATGGTTCTCAAAGGAGATGCTGCAGCCCCTCTGTAGGGCTTTTGGAAATGGGGGGAGGCATTGTCAGTTGTTGCAGTAAATGGAAGCTGTGACCAGCTTTCAGTGAGAATGCAACACATGATCTCATGAAAAGAATAATTGTTCTAAAAATGCTAATAGCACCTTGTTTGGATAGAGAAACAATTTATAAGCAGTCAACACTGAAACACTGTCAGAACAAAATGGTCTGCATGTTAAACTGCAGCCTGGAAGTGTTTTATATGATCCTTGCCATTGAATAATTGGGCAGAATATCAGGGGCAAAGAGAATTTAAGGGAGAAAGTACTATTTACAGAACCATACTCTATGGTCACATCAAGTGTTATATACAACAAATGCTCCTCCAAGTACAGGAAGGCAGAGGGTTCTATATTGTTAACCCAATCCCTGCCAAAACTAATACACACACACATATATATATACATATATGTATATATATTCATTTTATATATATTCATTTTATATATATATTCATTTTACATATATATATATATATATATAATTTTTTGCAGAGCTTTGGGGACGTTTATTGAGAGCAGCTTTTGTGTCTGAGGATATTGAGCTTTCTCCATCAATAGTAGGTGTCACATCTGGTGGTCCCTTTGTTGCCACTATCTGGTGGGGAAGACTGGAACAGGCACAATAGCCACGAGCAGCAATAAAACTGCCATTGTCCTCCAACAAGATCTGACTTCCTGTCCACCATATTCACACATCTGGTTTCAGTGTGAAGTGTGTTATCGACAATCCTCACCAAGGTCATCAGTGATGTCCTTTTGCTCAATCAGCTCATTCCCAATTTTCTGCCCCATTTGATTTTGGAGACTTAGGACAGAGGAAAGGGCATGGAGGCCCACATCCTCTTCTTGGACAGTTTTCTGCCCTTGTTATAGGACTTAATCCAAATCTCTGGTCTCCCCTGGCTCCTCGAAGAACCAATGGTTGTGTTGCCTAGCTTAGTCCCTCCAATCATCGGGCTGGACGAGTTCTATTTCACCAGCCCTGGGTCATCACCTTCATCTACTTGCTTCACTCCTATGTCCGAGGGACTGCACACCACCAGAGAAACGCCAGGCACCACAATGCGCAGGCTGGCCAGATATAGGCTTCTAGTTCACTTACAAACCATACCAGGTCACACCTCTTCCCTCTCTCACTTTTCGGTTTAATTTCTCCACAGAAACGACTTAAGATTTCATCTAGCTTCCTGTATCTCAGCATCTCTTTTTTAAAACCTCTTGAGAAGACTGGAACCAACAGGAAATAGTTCTCTCCTCTTCAGCTTGCCCTGCGGCAGAGGTTTACAATCTTGGCTGTGTGTGAGAATCACACTGGGCCCATGAATCCATATGTGACTCTATATATGAATCCACACATAAATCCATACAAGAATCCACATGTGAATCCATATACCACCACTAACCAAAGACTGTGAATTATATACAGAACTTCAGCCCAGTACATAAAGAGTCAAGCCCCAAGCTTGTTCCTGTTTTGTTGTTGTTGTTTTTTAATGTGCAATATGCTTCCTAATCCTTGTGGTTTCATTTCTTACCAGCCAGAGAAGCATTGTCTCAACCCACACACTTTTCTCCTAAGCTTCCTTTAAATTGCCTCTGCGTAAGAAACAGCAGAAACAAGGGGATTGATTTCACCCTTGGCATTCCTCTAAAGTAAAGCAAACATCTCTTGTCCCTGACCACGGAGTTGGGATCTGGCAAAATAAATTCTACTGAGGAAGTAAATATCTACAACACTAACCTATCATGCAGCCCAAACTGCAAAATATTTCCCCAGCTTTAATCCTGATTCTCACAACATGACTGTGGGAGCTGTAGCTTATATATAGTGGGCAATAATAGTAGACAGGCAGTGAGTATCTGTTGAGTGAGTGAAAAAAAAAATAAGGAAGAAAGGTACAGTTGGTCACAGTAAGATCTGAACACCTTCTCAAGATATGAAGATGTCAATTTTACGTGAGACTCAGAGGCTGGAACTTAAAACTGTGCCCTGTTTTCTATTTGATGTTAAATAATTTTTTTTAGTGATTTATAGTAGGAACAACAGCTGTTACTAAGTTCTTATGTGCCAAGCACTATACTAAATGCTCTACCTGAATCATTTTATTTAATAACTGTAGTGCTCAGTACCAAGGCTCATCATTATCCCCATTGTACAAATAAGGAAAGTGGCAAGTTAATGACAAGTTAAGCTACATGCCCAAGATCACACAGCTAGAAAGAGATGAAGCAGGTTTCCAAAGTTAATATCTTAGCTCCAGAATTTAGCCACCCTGCACTCTGGGGACAGAAGAAGGTGAGTTATTGAGTTTGCATTAGCTAGAGCCCTTAGGATTTTAATATGCCCCACTGAGAAGTCTTTAGAGGCAGTCTCAGAAAAATGGGGGTTCAGGAAGCTGCTTCTGAATCCTGAAGTATCACTATAAATTCCTTTTTTTTTTTTTTTTTTAGGAGCTCTGTGCTGGAGGACTCTGTGTGGGGAAAACTCACCAACTAAAGCATATGGAATGAGTTCCAAAAACTTGAAGGCTGTAAAAATTCCAAGGCCCAGTGAGGAAGTAGAGTCAGTGATGCATTCCCAGATAAGGTGGCATTTGGAGATTGGGATTCAAAAAGAGAGGAGAGGTACCTAGGGAAGAATGCGTCACCACTTCCTGCTAAAAAGAGGAGTGAACTGCCTCAAGGAGGAATTTGATCCTCTGGCAACTCATTCTTGCTGCTGACACCCAGGAGCCATGTCTAAACATACAAAGAGTAATTAGCAAGGCCTACAACCAAATCTCTGAAGGAATTCGTAAGAAGGCATTCCCAGAGTGATAGGCAAGAGCCTGGGGCTGGCCATCATGAAAACACAAATTTTGCTCATGCCAAGAACCCAAGGGCCAAGAGTTGATGTGCACAGGTGCTCAGATCAAAGGAGGCTACTCCTCTGCCCTTTTAATTTAGAGGATTATACAATAGAAGCGTATATACATCTCTCCAGAGGTTCAGCTTTCACAGGATCCTTTAATCGTTCCAAATTGGCACTGAGTCCCAATTTTTTCATGTGTATTCTACAGTTTCTCACAAAACAGCTCCCACGACATCTCCAGGCAAACCTGGGGCTCTGTTGAAGATGAGTCACTCTAGAGCTCCAGGGGGTTCCCCTGGGTAAAGCCAGTCCTGCTCTCAGCAGGGCACGCTGAAAACAGGCACGTGGTATTTATCTGCGAGTCAGGGCAGTCTGGGAAATGTAGGGGTCATGGAGGGAAGAGGGCGGAAGTACATGATGAGAGTGCAGCCTAGGTCATCTGAAGGCTGGTGTTTTGGATGTGCTCATTAGTAGTAATTGATGGATAAGGCTCCTCTAGCGTCTTCTTATGGAAGTAGGATTAGCCATATCCTAGATTTTTTATAGCAATGAACAGTTTCCAAGGATAAGGTTTGTAAGCACTGAGTTGCCAACAATATTGTCCACCATATCAGTCATGACTCTTCTGATGCAGGGGAGAGAAATCCAACTCAAACTAGCTTAAAACAAATAAGAAAAGAATAGTTATTGGTACATCTCATTGAAAACTCAAAGAGAAGTTCAGGAATTGCTGGATCAAGGGGCTCAAACAACCATCAAGGTTTAGTCTCTTTCTGTGTCTGCTCTGCTTCTTTATGTGTGAGTCTCCCTCTCGAACAGTCCCCTGCCACAGGACAGACCCCTCAGCAGCTCCAAGCTTACAAATCCAGGAGAAAGAAATTCTTTTCACGAGCTCTGATGAAGATGCTGAGATTAAGCCTTTTCACAGCCCGTTGGTCAATTTCCAAAAAACAAACTTTGTTTTCCACAGTTCCTAATATGTACACTAACCTAAAAAGCCAACATCATGTATAGTATACACATTTATAGTATACACACAGCAAGTACAAAAACTTAGTCTATTTCCCAAGACATGTCCTATTTCACTCATCTGTTTACCCAGTAAATATTCATAAAGTCTCTATTATAGGCAAAGCATAGTCAGAGATGCCAGGAATAAATAGAGTGGTAAATAAAACAACATGGTTCCTGGTTTTGTGAAGCTTCGGTCCAGCAGGGAAGACAGTTGTCATGAAGCAATTGCAGCTATAATGAGTGTAATGACAAAAGAAGTAAGGTGCTATGGCAACCTGAAATGGGGAGCGCTTACTTAATCCAAGGGTTCAGTGAGGGCCTGGAGGATGACTACGATTCAGCGGGTCAGCTGTCGCCTCTTAAAAATTTGCAACAACAGCCCCCAGCCACCCACGCACCTACCCACTTCTGGGCTTCATTTTCCTCTCTAGGTCTTTGCTTCATCTGATATAACATGTATTGTACGTACTTATTTTTTTTTTATCTGTCTCTCCCAACCAGGAAGTAAACTTCACTGTCTGTTTTGTTCTCTATCATATCCCAAGCACCTGTACCAGTGCCTGCCACATAATTAGCATTCAATAAATATTTTTTGCATGAATGCACAGTGTTCTGTGTGCAAAGGACCTGAGGAAAGAAAGAGTGTAGGACATCCCAGGAACTAAAAGGAGAAGTCCAACAAAACTGGAACACTGAGGGGGAAGAGGAATAGAGTTCACTACCAATACTTCATTCATTTGGTCACCAGATATTGAATGCTGATAATGTTCCAGGCACTGTTCTATGCATAAATAACATATGTAGTTTGAGTTCTCAGTAAAATGGCAAAATTCAGCAGTAGTCCTTAATCAATAACTAGGAATTATATAAACACGTAGTCAAAAACTGTTTGTAAAAACATCATCACGGTTATTTCTATAAGCTTCGAAATACTTAGTATTTCTGCATCGCCTAGCCCACATTGCTTCATAGTCTAATTCTTCCAAGAGAACTGAGATGGGGTTTTTTTTTCTGTGTTTTGATGGTTTTTTTCCCTGTGTCTCTGCGCTTTAACAAGGCTAAGTCTTTTTTTTTTTTTTTCAATTACAGTTGACAGACAACATTATATTAGTTTCAGGTGTACAACATAGTGATTAGACATTTATGTAGCTAAGTGATCACCTTGGTAAGTCTAGTACCCATCTGACAGCATACGTAGTTATTATAATATTATTGACTATATTCCCTATGGGAGCATGACATCTTTAATGGTTGAAATGCAGACATGATGTATTCATCATTTCCTCGAGCTTCCTAGCACAAAATTAAAGAATGTAAATCTAATTCTACAATTTAGTGTATACTATGTTTTCGTACATAAGCTAATAATTGAGTAATAATTTTTCAAAGTTTTTTTTTCAAGTCTTTCAGTAACCTTGTACATTAATCTTTAGACTAGAAGGCTAAATAGAAATAAATAGTAAACTATTAACAGAGAACATTAAGATATTATTGGTCTTCTGTGTAGAACTTTTTGTACATGGTTGAGTGAAGGTCAATGGGATGAAATCTAAATCTGGAGCTTCTTATGACCCCTTTCAATAAGAAGAACAACTACATCATCATTGAGGTAGATACTTAAAGAGTTCTAGAAATTAAGCTTGAGCAGAAATTCCAATATGAGCTAGATCCTTGACACCTCAGAAGAAAAGGGATGTCTCTCCATGCCCATCCCAAAGAGTCCTAGAAGTGTCTCAAGTCAGATCCCTGGAATTTTCCATTAAATTTAAGTGCTCCTGAAACCTCTGAAATTCTTTGCAGGACTAACCTTATTCTCCACAGAGGTCAAAACAGAGGCCCCGAATATACGTCATAGCATGATGAGGACATCAGAGGAAAGTCACAGACAGAAGCCAATCCCTGTATGAAATTGCAGTTTAAGTTTCTCCTGTCTTTCGCGGTCCACTGGTCTTTAATGGACACCCCCATCCCCATCACAACCACCATCACTACCTTCTGAACGTTCTTACTCAGAAGCTGTTTGCCCTTGGAAAAAGGTGGGCATCTGAAGATTACATCTAGGTCAGGACTCTTCTAGAGCATGTGATCAACTTCAATACAAATTTATATAAGAAAAAAACTATTGTTTTCCATAACTTAAAGGTCCATGGGCACCTAAGCTCAAGAATGCTACTTCCCAGGGCTCAGACACTATCTCACTATCTTCAGCTCTCTCCCTCACCCCTATTCACTCATCTTCATCACTTACCAACTTAGATTTTCTTCTGTTTGCACATTAGCCTCCTTCCCTCATCCTGAAGATGGCTTCCTCCACATGGTCAAGAAAAATGGAAAAATGGTTCCCAAGCAGCTCCAGGGTCAAGTCCATTGTCCTTACTGTTTCTCATCCCAGAGGAACAGAAATCCTTCCTTTCTCAAGACCCATCTCTATCCCTGATAAGAACTCTAATTGGTCCTATTTGGGGCATATGATCCCTCCTGGATTCATTATAAGACTTAGGTGCTGGACACTTCTAACCTGCCAGCCAGGGCAGAACCATGACTGGAGCAGGAAAAAGGTAACTTTACCGAAGGAAAACTGGGTGGCTATTACCAAAAAGAAGAGAAAAGAGATGCTGGGCAGGCAAAAATAACAAGAATTCTTCATTACCCAATGGCTACTACTATGTACCAAGAACTTTGTTAAGCACTTTGCTTATATTATCTCATCTAATCCTCATGTCTGTATGAGATAAGCACTATTATTGCCCCCTGTATTAGTCGTTAGGGCTGCCGTGACAAAGTACCAAGAACTGGGTAGCTTAAACAACAGAAACGTGTTGTCACAGGAATCTGAAATTATGATGTAGGTAGGGTGGTTTCTGACGAAGGCTCTGACGGAGAATCCATTCCATGCCTCTCCTGCAGCTTCTGGTAGCCCCAGGCATTCCTGGGTTTGTAGATGGTGTTTGCTTTGTATTTTCACGTTGTTTTTTCTCTGTATATGTCTGCCTCTATGTCCAAAACTCCCCCTTTTTACCAGTCACATTGGATTATGACCCACCATCATGGCCTCAGCTTAACTTGATAATCAGCAAAGATCTTATTCTCAAAAAAGGTTACGTTCATATGTGCTGGGGGTTAGGACTCTCAACATCTTTTGGAGGGACATAATTCAACACATAACATCCCCTCATTTTTTTTTTTACATGAGGACACAAAGCCTTACAAAGTTTATGTAATCTGCCAACATCTCACAGCTCATAAGCAGCCTAGATGTCAAGACCCAGGATTTTAACTTCATTCTGTCTCTATTTTCAGCCTTCTCCAGAAATCTCATCTGTCTTCAGGACACTTAACACTGTTTATCTCATGACCACTATTCCAAGGATTTGTTTGTAATTTTGCACCAATCTCCTAGACAGTAAGCTCCTGAGAAATAGGGGTTTATAATATTTATTTCTGTTTTCCCAGCCCACCTACCAATGGCTCTATCAATATTTCCCAGATAAACAGGAAG
This sequence comes from Macroglossus sobrinus, assembly GCA_004027375.1. Classification (NCBI taxonomy): domain Eukaryota; kingdom Metazoa; phylum Chordata; class Mammalia; order Chiroptera; family Pteropodidae; genus Macroglossus; species Macroglossus sobrinus. Next base: position 158,934 of record PVKZ01002785.1, on the reverse strand, counting down.
GTCAGGGGAACAAGCTGACTACTATCTATCAGATAATTTTATTTATGAGCCATGTAAGGCTTATACTGAAGAACTAAATTTTTTAAAAAGGTAACTTTCCATTGGTCACTCTGGTTTTATGCATTCATTCTTTCAACAAATATTTACTAAGTCCCTCCTGTGAGTGAGCACAGTGGTAGGCACTGAGGGAACATAAATCAAACAGAGTCCACATCCTCTGAGAGCTTATAACCTGGTGGACAAGACAGATAGACCAATAAATCTTTCTCACACAATGTCTCAGAGTAAAAGCTGTCCTGGTGTCAGGAGTTCTTAGAAAAGTAATAAGGCAGGCAAGCTAGGACTTGCACAACCTCTAAGAAATCAAAGAAATTCTACAAGCCAGGGACCATGTTAAAATGTTAAACATTAAAATAAGAGAATAATCTCCCTTCTCCTGGGGCAGCAGAGAACTAGATTAATAGGAAAATGTATCAGACTGTGCCCTGGAGCTTGGTCTAAGCCAGTAAGTCACTGGAAAACATTGCATGGGTTCCAAATCCAGGAAGACCTGGGTGCAAAGCAAGCTTCTGCTACTCATTATCTGTGCAGTTAGGCAAATCTCTTAACTTCCATATCTTAGTTAGGTTTTCCATAAAATGGGATAATAATAACAAATTGACCAGGTTGTTATGTGGATTAAATAAAACAAATACACAAAGCACATCCTGTGGAGGTCCAATCTCCATGAATGTAATGAAAGCAGATTCTAGACACACCAGACCTGGCTTCGAAGTCCAGCTCTGCTCTAATACTGCCTTGGGAAGGTACTAGACCTCACTAAACCTCAGTTCCCACCTCTGTAAACAGAGAAAGTCATCATCCATATCTGAGAGTTGCTGTGATGATTCATGAGATGCGTACATGAAGCACTTAGCACAGCTCCTGACAAGTAAATGCTGGCAGTTGTTCTGTCACTCTATTGTCATACGACCCTCTGTCTTTTTCCACCTCAACTAGAACTCCTAGAAGAGCTGTTTTCTTTACTATACATAACATAAAATTTACCATTTTAACCATATCTAGGAGTACAATTCAGTGGTATTGAGCATGTTCATGATGTTACGTAACTATCACCACCATCCATGTCCAAAATTTTTCATCTTCTCAAACAGAAACTGTGTGCTCATTAAACGTGAACCCCTCCTTCCGCCTCTCCCTACCACTCCTGGCAACCACCATTCTGCTTTCTGCTTCTATGAGTTTGACTGCTCTAGCCACCGCATATAAGTAGAGCCATACAACAGTTGTCCTTTTGTGACTGGCGTATTTCACTTAGCATAGTGTCTTCGAGGTTCATCTTCCTATTTCACGGTTGTAGATTGTGTCAGAATTTCACTCTCTGACCATTTCTTTTTAAGTTCAAGTCCATTTGTCGTTTCTGCTTCCAATGTAGGTCACCCTCCCCTCAGATGGAAATACAGAAACACAATAATACACAAGACAGTAACTGCATACAAAGAACACACAAAATGTCTTTTTCTGCCTCTTGTTTAAATGCCTATTTAGTGCCTATCCTTTCCTATAAGACATCTGGCGATAGTGCCAGACTCTTCTGAAGGCCACATTTCACCCATTGCCCCTGTGAGGAGGGGTATAGTTCATGCAGGAAATGGCTCTGTTAAGCTTTGTGACCTACAGGGAGAGGCAGAGCTAAAGCAAACAGGCAGCCTCTAACCGGTGTTTGCTCCAGGCACCATCATTGCACAGTCGTCAATCTATTTTTGCCCCATCACCTATCTTTCTCGGAATACAAAGTTGAAAACACCCTCCTGCTCTTCTTATTCGGGTCACAAATAAATCTTTCCTTAATCTTATTCATTCATAAAGAACTAAGAAGTGTTGTTGTAGGTTTTAAAGGCCTTCTCTTGTGTTAATAAGCTTGACCTGAGACTCCTGCCAGTCAACTTCCGTGGCTGAGTTCTGAGAGGCTCATTCTACCCCCTACCCTGCCCTGGCTCCAGTTGAAACCATCAAAAAGATCTGCAATAGTGTTTTTAACAGTAGGAAACGAGAGATAACCAAAACATCAAATACAGGGAAATTAGTTAAATAAATTACAGTCCATGCATAAGGCAGAATAGGGTGGAAGCCATTAAAATCATGCTGAAGAACAAGACGTGGAAAGGTGCTCAGAATCCCATTGATGAGAACCGCACCACAGGTTGAGCATAAAGGTGAAATATATCACCTAGTCTTTCACTTGAGAAGTCCCTCAATCTTACATGTCACTTATCCCATTTAGGCTAATAACACTGAACCTCTGCAAGGTCTAGCTCAGGAATAGCAAATAGATGTGCCTATGTTCTGCCTAACTCCCATTTCCCCTCACAAGGCCTCTTGCCCACCAAAAACATGGCTAATAGACTGTGGCTGTCTATACACAACATCAGCATCCTTCTAAACATAGCTCTTCAGGCAGCCATATCTGTAAAATAAAAGCCATTTTCCATTCCTCATTTAGCCTGTGTTGGAGAATATATCTTTATCATCAACAAAATCTATTGAGCTCCTCATGCATACAAGTGTTTATAGTCTAGTTGTAGATTCAGGAAAGACACACACACACAAAAAAAAGATACAAGGCAATGTCAGGTAGCCTGTGCTAAGTGCCGTGGTTTGAATAATAAATTAAATGGTCATCAATTCATGGAGTTTATAGTCTATGGAAGAGACGATGAGGCTAGCCTGTATGGCACCTGTGTGTAAATTAGATGAAGGGTGCTCCCCTGGGTGGACACAGCGGGTGTACAGTTGGTCAAGTAGGCATCCCTCTTGTGCAAACTGAATACAGGCCTCTTTATGAGAAGATGCAGCCCCTTCCAGAACACTCAGCTTAGAATGCAGAACTCAGGCTGGATTTCTACCTCCTCTCCCTGTATGCAGGGATTTGCAATCTAGATGTGAATTCAGGAATGATACTGAAAGGCACAAGGTAATGCTTGGCCCAGCCCTCTCATAAGGTGTGCAACCTACATGACCATGAGTTGATGTCCTGGAGATAATCAATAAGCAAATAAATACAGAAGTAAACACAATATTAAATAGTGAAAAGTACTATGAAAAAAAAAAAACTGGCCTGAAGGGGATGGAGAAGAAGTGGGTAGCAGTGTTGCATAATTCCAGCAGTCGCCATGGATGTGCGGTCTGCGGAAATGGCAGCCCCTGGGGCTGAGCAACATGGCCATCCTGACAAGAAGTGCTGTCTTAGAAAGCGGGGTCAAGAGAGGACACTCTGCAAAAGTGGTAGGTCATTTAGCACCAGCTGCAAAAAAAAAAAAAAAAGACGGATATGAGAGAAATGTCACAGTGGGTGGGGGCAGCCAGCGCGACATGGTGGACAAGGGTTCTGAGGAAAGAGTATTGAAGACGACTTCAGGCTTTTGTGCCTGAGGAACTAGGGAAGTGATGGCACTACTCAATTCTGCCCAACTTTCTGAGACTGCCATGAGTGGGTAGTGCAGGGGACACTCTGGCAAAAGAGACACAGGCCCTTCTCTTGGGGAGCTGAGCACCATCTCCATTAGGATTTCCCAATGCACATCTGGTGGAACACTAGCTAGCTGGCATGCTAATTGATGTTACTAGAAAAAGTTGCTCAAATACGTTTGGGAAGTGCTGGAGTAAGTGAAATTAAACAGGTTTCTTTACTGGAAGACTCCTTGGAGCTTTTAATAGGCTAACATGTTTGGTGAACCCCAAGTAGAGAATGTAGATGGCAGCCTGTCCTGAATTAGCTGCCCAGAGACATCTTTCTCCACACAGTGTTCCCTTATGGGAAAAAGTGTGCGCTAGACAGATGCCAAAGGGGCCAGAGTAGAATCCAGAGTCAGATAAGGGTTAGGGGAGAGGCAGACAGAAGGGATCCCTGAGGAGAACAGAGGCCTGTGACTATTGGGGCCCACATTGCCAGGGGCAGACCTACCTGTGCTGTCCCCACAGACGTGGTTCAGCCAAGCTTCAGTGGTAACCTCTGAGTCAGCCTCCCTCAGGGCCAAGTTTAGCCTCTGACTGGCTAAAGTGGTTGTCTGACTTCCCTGGGCCTCCACTTACCCTTCTATAAAATAGGGATAAAAATATTGCCTTCCCTCTTCTGGGTAGCACGAGGTGCTGGTAATTACTATGTGGCAGGGTGCTGAGATGCCAACAAGCCCTGTCTGACACATTTCTCTTTGGCTTCTCCAGACACCACACCATTCTCCGCAGGAGACCACAGACCTGTCGGCATTCCCTGCAGTGTGCTCAGACCTCAAGGACATCCAGGAAGTGAGCAGGTGTCTCTCAAGGGTCTCTGCCTCTCCCTTCTGCAGCCCATCAAAACAAGAGACTCATCTAACCTTCTGCTACCACCTGGGCACTGTGGAGGTGGGCCACCCACCTGGCGGCTGCTGTTCTGGGACCCTGCTGCACCTGGGAGCCTACTCTGGGCCGGGACACCCAGGTGAGGTGTCGCCTGTCTGGAGGCAGCCATGCAGTGTCCTTGTCACTGAGGAAAAGGGGCCCCCTCAACCGGGGCCTTCTCTGAGTGAGGTGATGACCACATCGGAGGAGCCGGGCCCAGCCCAGCCTGGTGAGACAAGCGAGCCAAGGTAGGTGCTGCGTGTCTGCGTGTGTGGGGAGAAGAAAGGGCCCCTGGCAGGAAAGGAACACTGGCACACGGTGGGCAAAGTTAGCTTTGCCCCGGTCCTTCACCAAGGAGGAAAAGGGGGCCTTCCTTCAAGGAAAAGGATAAGAACTCCAGGGAAACTTTGAGGTTCCTATCCATACTGTTGGGGAGGCAAAGAGCAGCACATGGCACTCTGGGCTGCTATGGCAGTCGAGGCTGAAGTCCCTTGGAACAGCTCAAAGTCATGCCTAGCCCTGAGTAGAAAAGGGGTGATTGTTGGACATCCTTGTACGATTTTGAAATGCCAGTGTGCTCATCTGCAGCAAGGGATCGTAGTAACGTTGAGCTCTTCTGGGCAGCTGCTGTCAGAACTCATTCCTGAGTACCCGGGGTTTTCCTGTGATCCAGTTGTTCGTTTCAATCCATGCCAGTACACCTGGCTCCTTTGTACTGGCATGCCTTCTGCTCAGCCCACAAGTGCCCCCTTAGATAGTGAGATTCTGCTTTCATCCTTGGCTTAATTCAGCTTCCGTAAATGCCTGGCTCAGAGCTGAGACCCAGGCGCATGGCGGTCCACACCTCCAGGCCCACGCCATGGAAGGCCCGTTTAACATCAGATCTCTCCATTCCTGGAATTCAAGGGGCTAGTCCCAAAGAAGGGACTAGACTCTGGGAATGACGTCAGGGGCCTGTCTGGGTCAGTTTTCAGCCCCCACCTTCTTTAAAAGCCATCGCTGTCTTATCCCTTGTGTGTTACTAAGTGACTTGCCAACGTCAGAGGAGCTGTGCAAAGAATCTTCGGCATGTCATTAACTTCATTCCAACGCGTAATTAGCCTAAAAGGCCTCCTTGCTGCCTCCATTCAGCGTTACGTCATAAAGGTTTAGGTATTTTACTACTTGGAGAACACTATGAACACTTTAAAGAGTTAATTATGGCTCACTGGAGCCCATCCCAAAGAGCCCAAGATCCAGGAATTAAACTGTTTATTTTCAAGTGTCAGTCTTCAAGACAGCATTCACAGTGACGTCCTCCACGGAATCTGAGCTCGAGATTGGTTTGAAAATTGACCCGCCAGGGTACGCAGCGATAGGTTGGAGGAGGTCATTTGATTTAGCCAGTGTTTTCACAGATACCATCTGTACAGCGTCAGACAGAACAGAGAACCAACCAAGGAGAGCTGGAATTCTACTTACCCTCCTGGTTCCATGGGGCAAATCCAGCTAAAGCCATTTGTAATCTCTGAGCTGGAGAGACCAGCAGTGAGGCAAGAGTTCAAAGGGAGTTCAGCCCTAATCTGGATGTTACAATCTAAGCCAATCTAACCATGCAGGCTCTGAGGACATTATTATCAGTCAAGTGTAATTATAGATAAAATAGTTTTATTAATCAGCTTCCTAAGGGGACTGTGTTTATCTGATGGCTGTACATGGTGTGGGGGGAGGAGGAGGATCCGTGCTATGTGTGGTTGGTCTACGGGGAGGACAGGGTATGGGAAGGAGTGTGGCTGGGAGTGGTGTCTAGGTGTTCTGTGGGCTCTGTGCGTGAGAGACGGGAGGACATGTGATAGCATTGATGGCCAGTGTGCTTGTTTGTTTGCTCAGGTTTATGCAACTGGACTTGAAATTGTCCCTGTTTCTTTACCATACCTTAGACATTACTCTTTTTCCAAAAAATAGACATTTTCATATTTGTATTTAGCTGGCATCTATAGAAATCTACAATGCAGATTCCACCTGTAGGTGTCCTCATTTTTTCTTTTTTTAGTAGGTGCCCCTTTAGCCACTAATTGTATCTCTAGATCTATCTTGGTTCGTCTTAAATATCCATTACCATAAACCAGTTTGTCAGTTGCAAGGGAGCCTGAAAGAGCAGCACCTCTCCCGAATATTTTTTTGGCCTGAACTGAAGTCAGTCTCACTTAGCTCTGGGCAGGAACTCCTTGGGGCCCAGACACTAAAGGCGTTCCCTGTAAAGCTGCCAGTTCTGATTTAAACTTCGTTAAATATCAGTGGTCCATGGTCCAGTGGGTGTCAGGTAACCCTCCAAGGCTCAGTTCAAGGCTCTTAAAGAGAGGGTGACCAACTACCCCAGAGGCTGCGGGATAGTCACAGAGCCAACCAGGTCATCTCTGTCCTTCTCCCCAGACTGCTCCCCCCAGATGCATTGGGCACGTGAACCAACCCTCTCCCAGCACAGCCGGTATCTGCTGGCTGGTTGTGCAACTCACTGCTTGCTTTCACTGGAACACTTGACCCCAATTGATTATTTCCTCCTTGAGAAGCCTTGTGAAAAACCTGCCCTCTATCTTAGTGCAGAGGTGCTACCTGTACTATGCCCTACGTGACAGACGACTGCAGCCTGGGGTGAATACAACCTGAAAACCACAGAGAATCCAGTAGCTATTTTCTTCCCATACAGACGGGTGACACCCATTCTCTCAGGAGCACTGTGAATTTGCTAAAGCCCCACTCATAGGGCTTGTGTAGAGAGATGCAAGGCAGGCCAGCTGGGATCTTTAAGGCCATGTGGCAGATCTGCTGGCCACTCTATAAAGTGAGCTGTTGGGATTCCTGGAGCTTCTTTGCTCCCAGAAGGGTAGATTGGAGCTCAGAAAAGAAACATGGTTGACAGAATAAACATTTCATAAAAGTAGTGCTTCATTTAAGATAATTAAGGACTGTTGGCCAAATATGGTGGCCTTCTCCTAACTCTCAAGGTTGATAAACTTTTGATAGACACCAGATAAGAGACTAAAAATAAACAGGTAGATCTACTATATGTCAGATGCATATACTCGAATTATTTCAATTAATCTAGTGAGTAGCTAATATTATTCTCATTTTGCTCATTAGGAAACTGAGACTTGGATGAGAATAATAATAATGATAACAATAACACAATAATAATAAGTAGTAGTAGTAGTGCATTGTTTTATTTAATATGTGCTAGGCATTGAGCTAAGTAATTCTTTTATTCCATTTTCTCATTTAACTCTCACCAAAACTCTATGAAGTTACAATTTATTTATCCAGGTTTTTAGATGAAGAAACTGTGGCTCAAGGAGATCACTAACTGACCATCCACATATATCAGATTAAAACCCCAGTGCTTTTTCAAATACTGGTTTTTCCTTAGCTGCCTTCTCATCTGACTTTGTGAGATGGTGTTGCTATTAGCAACACCATGATTATCTGTTTTGTTATTGCCTCACCTGAAAATGTTCAACCAAGTCCCATATTTCACTGGTTCTGTGGAACTAAAGCAATAGCTGTCAAAACAAAATGAAACTGACTCCCATCCATCTCCCTTCACACATTGAGAAAGAATTGAAACACCAAACTTATAAGAGGTGCCGGTGAGAGTGACGTCCTGACCAAAGAAAACAGCTATTTTCACTTAAACTCCAATAACACAGTGATAATATCCAAAAATGCTGACCCCAGACACACACCTTGGGGAGTGAAAAGTTCCTAATTGGAACCTCTCAGATTTACAAGTTCAGATTTACAAGTTCAAAGCACAGATGAGTCCGTGTTGCTGCGACCTCTTGGTGAGGATGGGCAGCTTCCCAAACTTCCGGGCTCTCCTCACAGTTTTATAAGTACAAGGAATCATTGGAGTTCAATTAAGATATGATGACAAACTGTAAAGAAAACTTCATAATAGCAATAGACTAAAATTTTATAAAAAGCTCAACCCTTAACTTCTCAGTGTTTACAACTGAGACAGTTTCTCTAAGTTAGTTTCTGCACAGAACCAAACTCAGCACATTCCAGTGTGTAATTCAGACATTTATATTTTCCAATGAGAAATTAATCTATGGGAGAAAAGAAAAGAATGCAAAGAAACAACAGTGACAATATTATTTCAGAGTTGTTGGAATAAGAAATTCCAGCAAAAATCTCTATAAGAAATAGTTGTATGATCATGTAAAAATATGTGGGCAAAAAGTGAGCAAAATCAAAGTTTTTGACCAAGTCTCACCTTGCTGCCCTGTACATATTCTCTCCTGAAGAGCGGACAAGACATGAGATCTCTTCAAACTCAAAATTCTTGTCAACTGGCCAGAGACTGTCCTCATTCACAGGGTTCAATACCTCAGGCACCAGCACAATGATTCAAAACTTTAGAACTGCCATGCAGGGCACATGTAAGACTCTTGCCAAGCTTTTGTGAGCATCTTGGGCTATCCCACACTCATCTTCACGCCTCTCCAGGCTTCCTCTTATTTGAAAGAGCCTCTCCTTTTGGTCATCTCAGACATCACAGAGCACAGTGAACAATGGCCCAATCTTTGAACCAGGCAATAACAGGATGAAATCCCGGCTCTGCTACTTGCTAACTATGTGCACTTGGGCAAATTCCTGCAACTTTTTGAGCCTCAGTTTTTCCTTCTGTAAAATGGGGATAATAACAGCCCCTACTCCAACAATTGTTGTGCTTGACACATAATAATTAACCATTTTTAGCAAGCAATTCCAATCATTCACGGCCCAGCTCAAATGCCACATTCTATAAGGAAACTTCTAACTCCTCCAGCTCTTACTGATCTCCCTCTTGCTGAAGTTCTATAGCTCCTAACTCAAAACTTGGCATGGAATTATATACTGCCTCTAAACGTTCCCTCATGAATTCTCTGTTAAAATACCTATTTCTTAGAGGTCACAATTAAATATGCCTGACAAAAATGACCTATTATAAAAATATTTTTTAATTATTATACATATCTACCAAGTTCACATTTTAACATTTCTCAAATTAGGATAAGCTTTATAATTTATCTGCACATTTAACATAATGTTTTCTCCCCAAGATGATTACTTAAATCAAAGATGGTGATTATCTAATCACCATCTTAGAATAAGATTCAGTTGATTGCTGAGGAGAGATCTGCATGGATTCAATCACGAATTTTGCCTGGCAACCTTCTCTTCCTTACCTTCCACCCTCAACCTCACACCCTTTCCCTGGGCCCCACCATCCCCATCCTTTGACCAAAGGATGACAGCTGGCAGAAGGGAGGAGTTCAGTCTGGAGACATGGAAGTCAGTGTGGTCACACACATTACAAACTACGTGCACGATCTCTCTCACCGATAGGCAGGGAAACTGAGTTTCAGATACTTAAGTTCCCAAAAAGCCTGGTGTCAGCTCACCTGTAGGAAGATTAAGTCTTTAATGATTGACTGATTTATTATTTACTGATAACCTACCCTTCATTAGTGTGGTTTCTGGATTAACCAAGCCAATTAGCCATGGCTGGAGGGATTGGTCTAATTGATGCCCAAACTGTCAATGGCAGCACCATTAGCACCATGCCACCCCCCACCAATGGGATGGACTGGCTGCAGGAGTCAATGTCATCTATTCTTCAAATTGTCACCTTGCAACTCTCTCTGAAAGTAAGGCCTCATGCCTGCCAGGGGACTGATGTTTGGTAGGAAAACAACTAAAGAGGATTCTGTCTTCCAAAACCCTGTGTTTGAGTAGGCATCCTCTGCTTGGGCCTTGTATCTGTGACTTCGTATAGATTTATTCAAACTGACTCAATGCATAGAAACTTTGATTAGGTTGACTTCCAGTATATTACAGGAAGAAAGGAGACTAGAAATACAGTCATATCATTGTGTTGGCTGTTTCATAAACATTAGGATAATTCAGCTTTATAACAACAAAATCGGCATTCTTATCCTCATTTTTATTATGCTTCTGCCAACCATTGGCTTTGCCACTGTTGAACCTCCGTGATGCCTTCAGTGTTGAAAATCACACAAAGATCCATTACTTCCATGAGGCTCATAACCAAGGAGGGATTATCAGGGAGCCACCCACTGTTGCCATGTACTGAATTAGAGTTTCTGGTCTGGAGAACAGATAGCACGAACAGCTAAATGATGTGTTGGATATAGGAGACAGGGAAAAGATACCCAAAGAGAAAAACAAAACAAATATACAATCGGCCAAAAAGAATTGCTCAAGCACTGATTTATGCTTTTGTTCACGCTGAGTGTTTTAGGAGACAATAGGTTTACAACTCTTGTTCTTGCTTTTAAAAATCCTGCCACCAACCTGAGATACCTAAAAACATTGGTATCTCTTCGACTCAGATTCTGCCTCCATTAGAGGTATCAAATGATAACATAATGGTGAAGCTTGCAGACTCTGTTGTTCCTGGGCTCAAATCTTGCTTTGAATCCTACCAGCTGTATGATATTGGGCAAGTTACTTAAACTCCTTATGCCTATTTTCTCATTAGTAAATTTTAGACGATAATAATGGTAGCTTCCTCAGAAGAATGATGGAAGAATTAAATGACTTAATACATGTAGCATGCCAAAACTGTCCTAGGCACCTACTAAATGCCTCATGTACGGTAGTGATTATGATTATTTATTGTAGAAGGGCGACATTGTCCTATTTCATATGGCAGTGCTGAAAGGTAACATTTACAGTCGACTCCGGCTTCAGTGTCAGTTTGCTTGCATTTGATCCAGCAGAGTCTAATGGCCTCCTTGTTTAATTACTTTAACAAATATAACAGGCCAGCATACAGATAATAGAGCACACGCTTAGGACTCTCACCACTTCCCAAGGTTTTAACTCATTGAATTCGCCCAACAACCCTAGAAGAGATGGATTCTTGTTCTCCATTGTATAAATGAGGAAACTGGCATGTAAGGATTTTAAATATACTTCCCAGGCTCACCTAGCCAGCAAATGGCAAAGCAGGGATTCAAACCTCAGAAGACTCCCTCCAGTGGCTTTTATAAGCCTAATGTTACTGTTGTCTCTGTGTGGATAAGACACCAGAAGGAGGATAGGCTGGAAATTCTGAAATGCTCCATTCCCTTTGCCCACCTCTTCCCCACTTCAACCCCCATTTCTGGTCTTCGACTAACATTCATTATACGGTTTTTATAAGCTTAGTGTTTGATATCATCCAAGATCTCTACTCCAGTCAATTTTAGGTTCAATGTGATAGTTAGACTTAATTAGAGTCAAATTCCTCTTTTACTTTGGTTTTATCTTAATTATCCCTTTTATCCACTGGTCTAGAAGCCTATAATTTCCCACACAGGCACTCAGAGATGCTGTGTTATACTGTCAGAATCATGAGACAAACGGAGTTTGCTGTCGTATACATCCACTGTCAGAAAAATTTTCACTCCGAAATATTTGAGCCAAGACAGTATAGAAAAAACATAATTTCTCAAACAAAAAACTCTCTTCTAAAAACAATAGCAGAATAATACGTTTACCTCAAAAACCTCTCCACTGGAAAGAATGTACATGTGCAGATATAAACCTGAGAGGCATTTCAGAAACCAGTGACAAGATGGGAAAGTGCCCAACGGCGGGGAACATGGTGTGTAGGACCAGTGCGGTCCCCCAGACACCAAGCAGGAAGAGGCAGATCACAGAATTTTAGAGCTTAAAAGGATCTCAAAGACCATCTAATCCAGTTCTTTGCGAACTCTTTTTGAGTACAGATTCTTTTGTTCAAGTGAAATCTTATCCTGAAGATTTGTATAAAAGCTGAGATGCTCTTACTGAAACAGGGGAAAGAAGCCTAAAGCCTAACCCACTCCACTCCCATCCTCTCACCCCCAAAGCCCTTATGAGGGCTCTGGGGAACCCCTGGGGTTCCTTGGACCACGGTTTGAAAATTACTATTCTAATCTGACCTCCTCTTTCTACCACTAGCGGGAAACGAAGCCCAGAGACGCTACCAGACTTGCCTGAGGTTACACAGCAAGTCAGCAGCCTAGGCTGTCCCCCGTCTTCCTTCAGCAATTTTTCCATGATGACACCTGAGTTCTCTATGAACTACCCTTTGTTTCACCAGGCTGTTCGCGTATTTGTATTTCTGTGTTTGTCCCTGTGCCTAGTATTCCCAAGAAAACCTAACAAACCAGTCACTGCTTTCACCCTAAAGCTTGGAGTCTGCACTTTGGACACGATATCTCAACTCCCCAAGGCAGCTGGACACCCAGTGCAATAGGGTCATAAATACTATCCCATAGATGACCGGGGACGCTGTATTTCACAGCCTAAATTAGGTCAAGCTTCTGCTCTCACAGGAAGTCCTCAAAAGTGGGTAGTGCTTTGCTAGACACCTGAGAGCTGGCATCCACGTCGGGTCCCACCTCATGGCTGCAGACACCTGGCTGGGCACCTAAACCCCTTCGTTTCCGTGTCCACTAGGGGTAGGGTGGGGAGGAGGGAGAAAACTATCACAGGGCTTATTACATCCAAAGATGTCAAAAGTCGAACAAGTTAATGTGTCCAATGCTCCTTTCGTGCTTTGAGTGAAAAAGTAGAAGAAAGACCCAGCAGTGGTTCTGCAAGCTGGCCGCTGCCCTCACCTAGAGTGAAGGCATAAGTCTGGAGGAAATGGTAGAGAAGGAGGCTTTGATTACTGTGCTCTCTCAGGGAAAATCCTATGACCGTCACGGCTGATGAAGGGCTGTTCGGTGCTTCACTGGCATTACCTCCCGTGATTCCCCACAAACCCCCGTGGATAGGTACTATTATTTGCATCAGAGCAATGAAGCTCAGACAGGCTAATTAAGTTATTCAAGGTGACACAGCTAGAAAATGATGGACCTAGAATTTGAACCCGAAGCCATCGAGCTGCAAAGCATGTGTTTTTAACAACTGCCCCATCCTGCCCTTCCTCTCTGCCGCACGGGGGAAAAGGGAGAATGACATGCTATACAAAAGTGCAGGAGTCCCCCAGGCCAGGAAGGAGGCTACTGACACAGGCATTGGGGCTGCATTTTGGAGCTTCCCCTCCAGCTTGCACAAACCAGAATCCCCAGCCAACGCAGGATCCCGCAAAGCTCCCAGAGGCAAGAATTCTCGGCTTGTTTACTGAGTCCCCTGGGCCAGGAGGGAGGACTGTGAGCTGGGCTCAAAAGCAGGATAAAGGTAAACTTTCTGCACGTGAGAACCATCCCCCCCCCTCCAAGGAGCCGTGTCACACTGTATGTCACCGTCATCAAAGGGGCTGTGCGTAAACCTGAAAAACCAAACGGACCTGTCTGTAGGTGTTACTTATATCACAAGGCTACAGGTGCCTTTATCTTCACTGTACGCTGGTGCTGGGAGCGCCTGCCTTCTCTTGCCTTGAAAGCCTCCTCTTTGGACCTAGTCACCGCTGTCCTCACGTAAGCACCTTTTCTTTGCTCTTTTGGATGGATTGTAAGGGGTGTCAGGGCTTAGAGGCTCGGGCCGGGGCCTGGGTCTGTCTGTCGGTCTCCAGCTCCAGTCTCCCAGTCACCTACCAGTTCTGTCAGTTACGGTGCCTCCCGGGAGGGAGCTGTGTGGCTGGGATTTCACTGCTTGCCTGAGAGAGACATTTTTGCCTCCTCATGCTGTGTAGCCACCCACCCTCCCCTCGGCAGCCCCCACTCCCTCTGGATCACTCGACTAAACCAAGGGGAACTAAGAGGGAATGCATACAGGCACTCAGTTCTCCATGCTCCCTAAAGCTATCTTTAGGAGGGAAAGCTGGATTTTACCCTGAAAAGACCTTCAGCTTCAAGGAAAGCCCACCTCCCCCTGGTTAAACTCTTTCTTTCCACATTGGCCTGCTCTTGGTCTCCACTTTAATATAGAGAAAATAAGCTGCCTTATTACAGTATGGGGCATTTTTTCAGGAATTTGTCTGTATGTAATAGCTTAAAAGAAACCTATTTTGTCCTCTCACACCACCTTAGTATAGAATCCTTCCAGAAATGCAATGATTAGAGTTTTTCCACTATATTCTCAGACATTTTTCAAAGACTGCAGTGTATGGGGCTGGGGGATGTGGGGGTGGGGTTGGGGGAACCTTATGCATCCTCCCCCTGCTGGCAGCCACTGGTAGCACATGCTCTCTTCCTGTAGCTGTAGACGGACCTTTGGATGTGCTAATAATTTTACAAGCCCAAAAGGATATCAGAGATCATTAGGTACAATCTCTTCCTTTTTACAGATGAGGAAACTGAGCCTAGAAAAGCAAAGTGATTTAGGGAGACAGCTTTGTGTTTTAGTCTAAAGACCCGTGAAAAGGGATTGTTTGCTGCCCTGAGTGAAAGCTTAATTCTCTTGTTCCCATGTTCTCTGTGAGAATGTTTTTCATGATTCAAAGTGTTTTCAGCAGGCGTTTTCACAGTTTGGTTGACTTCTTTTCTCAGAAGTCCTCTGATAACAACCTTTTAGATACACCAATAACGATCGATTCTACCCCTCTCCCCCAAGAAATGAATCTGTGTTCTGTTCCCAGTCCTCTGCATGTATTATCTAATTTTATTAAATCCTCAGGACATTGCGATAAGTCCATGTTAAAATCCCGATTTTAGAGATGAGCTTGGAGACGGTCATGGATTTTTATACGCCACACCTTGTATGAAACAAAAGTAATTTTGACAAGCTGAGCAGTAAGAAACATGCGTCCCAAACATGTGTCCCATGTTTCTTGACTTGTGAGTGGCTGACCCCAATGGGTGTAATTCAAAACCGACAAGCTTTGCATTGGAGCTCACGGCAAACTGTATGGAATACGTTCTGTGCGCCTTTGCTGCGGCTTCAGGAAAACAAATACAAACAAACTACCAAGCTCCCTAAGAAAGCTAAAGAAAGGTGAAGCATCGCTTGGCAGGACGTCAGCAAGTCAGTTCTTCCAGCTGCTCTGGTTTCTCCCAGAAGAACAAACACTCAAGCACCCAACCCACAATCCTTTAACGGCAAGTGTTGAAATAGTCCATTGAGATTTCCTCCATGTGTCCCTTCTTGGGAGGTCCAAAGAGTGGGAGATTGACCCTGCCTTGCCCACAGGACCCAGGACATTCTGGTGTCACTGTGGCTTAGAAGGAAGAAAAACATTTTTCTTCCCACTGAGACTGCCAGATGGTGGGATCCTTTATCAGCGGTCCCCAACACTTTTGGCACCAGGGACCAGAGCTCCTGTGAGAATTTAGTGCCTGATGATCTGAGGTGAAGCTGAGGCAGTGATGTCAGAGCTGGGAATACAGCTCTGCAAATACAGATGAAGTTTTGCTCGCTCGCTCACCACTCAGCTCCTAATAGGCCAATTCCTAATAGGCCACAGACCCGTACCGGTCCACAGCCTGGGGCATGGGGACCCCTGCTTTATACCCTCACAGCCTGGTTCTACCTGGTAATGTTTTGGTGCATAAACAGCCAATGTGTAGATGCTTAATTGGGTAGATTGTTGGTCACATGGCCAGAGCGAAGTTGATGATCTCTGCCAGGGTCAGGAAGGAATTTTCCTCTTCTAGCAAACAGGCCAAGGCTGGGTGGTTTGCTCCTTCCCTCTCTCTCTCTCTGGAAGGCTGAGCAGAGGTGCCCGGTTGCTTAGGCCATGGGCACCACTCCTGTGATTGCTGCCTCTGATTCATGTAGAGTGAGAAGCCCACAGGCCTGTCCCTCTGACTGTGTGGAGTCTCCTTGTGCACACTGGGTGAGTGAGCCGGCTCTCAGAAGGGTTAGGAAGGCCCTGGAGTCATCGGGGACCTCTGCCTCTATGCCATCGCTGTCTCATTCTGAAAGGTACCTGTGGCCAGCCTTTCTCATGCATGAAAGGGAACCCACCCGATGCTTCCCCCTTGTGTGGATTATGTTTGATCCTCTCCTACTCACTGGGCAGCTAGAATGGTGTCCACATTTGGGGAAACTGATTCCAACGGCTGTGGGTCTGTTGATGCGCAGTAAGCGAGGGTTCGGAATGCATGAGGGGCCTGAATAACGCAGGCAAAGAATATCCAGAATCCACTGCTGACAGTCATGGGCAAAGGAGGAACGGAAGGAGAGGAAATTGAGGGGCCTTTTAAAAGTTTAACCTCTGCTGGGAGTGGTCTGATGAGCTTGCTCGACCACAATATCTGAATACAACCAACATGTATGTGGACGTGGATGAGCACACGTGTTTGGGTGCGCTGGTCCAGTCGGGAGGGTGCCTGAAGAAAATCACAGAGCTAAGGCACAGCCTGGAGTCCACCTCGTCAGTATGTTCATTTAGTAGATGAAGAATTGAGGCTTGGAGAGGCGCAAAGGCAGAATCATGACTCCCAGTCCAGTGCTCTTCCCATGACAACAGACCAGCCAGCCCCTCAAAAAACAAAAATGTGTGGCTAGAACAGCAGGCTTAAGACCCTCCCTAGATGCCTCCTTCTTGTCCTGCTGCTGACTCTAGGTCTAACCTACTGACACTGAACCTTTTTGTTGTTACCGCCCCCACCAAGGAGACTTTTTAGATAATTTTTTCTTCAATGTCTCCCTTCCCCCGTCCCCCATGAAATGTTAATACCATAGAAATACTGCATATCGTTAATGTACTATGGCCCCTTGGAGGGTCATAAAACATAACAACAGCTAAGATTTTTTGATCCCCACAATGAAATTTTTCCCTCTGGGATCAATATTACCCGTGCTGGGAATTTATGATCTCACTTCAGGCCTGGCCCTACCCATCACTGGGCCTCAATGTCCTCGCCCACCCTGTCCCGCCTACATTAAAAAAAATCTTAAGAGCTAAAATGTTCATATATTGCTAGGATCTTAGAGGGCCTGAGAAGCTGGGCTACTGAATACAAAGCAGCCATTATTCCTGAACTCTCACACCTAGAGCATGCTGGCCAGGCAGCCAAGGTCTTTTGTAGAAAGTCCAAATTAATAATATCCCCTCCTATGCAATAGCTGGGAGAAAAAAATTCTTCTGTTGCTTTTATAAAAACATTTTCTCAAAAAGCAAGAAATAATTGCAGAAGAAAAATAGCATGTTATACAACTGAGAGAGCCCTTTAAGAAAACTTAATGGGTATAATTGGCCATAGAAGGAATTACAAAGGGAATCAGATATAGCTCTGTGTACTGCACTAGAGAGATTACAGAGCCAGTGAGTGATCTGGTATAAGGGGGGAAAAAAATTCTTAAAAGTGGTCAATTTCCTTTTTCATCAAAAACATTCCTCATTTTGATATGACTAAATTCAATTTACCAAATGACTTCCACGAGCTATATGTCCAGTGTAGATGAGGGAGCACTCAGTTGTGCTGTCGTGTTTTTATCTGGAGGATTTTCTTACTGACAGTGAAGACCTGGGATGGTTTTCTATTTTCTTCCATGTGGAGTCCACCTCTCCTTTCTCCAAACCCACCATGAAGGACATGTCAGAGTCTGCCATCCTCTTCCTCATCTGGCCCAGAGGGGAAGGGGGCTTTTTACCTGGAGCACTCACTTCGGGAAACTTTCCCGAGGTCAAGTCCAGAAAGTGGAAGGAACTTTGTGCTCCAGGCGCCTTTCCCTTTCTCACAACCTCCTACTCCCATCACTCTTTATCCTGCCTCCCGCTCGGGATATAAAACCAGCCAATCCGTGGGAAAATCAGAGTCCAAACCCAGGCAGCCTTGACCTCGGTTTGATATGGCTCCCAGGGAGAGATCCATGAACATGATAATCTGCCCTGTAGTTAACCCTCTCTGGGAGGAGGCTTCCCGGTGGGGTCTGGTGACTCTTTCTTAATGGCACAGAAAGGTGCCTACCTGTGAGAATTTAAACTCAGTTATTTATCTATGTCAGGAGCACAGTTCTCATGCATATTTGATGGTGATAATTCCCCAAGCACTTGGTCTTTGGTTCTGTAACCTCACAACCCAGTCCCCTCTTGGTATCGAGGTCTTATTTGATATGTAAGTATATCTTGGATGTGTCTATAGGCAGATATGACCACGAATGTTTTTAGAAGGAAACGCAGATGAGCCAAGAGTCAGAAAACTTAAGAACTCTCTTCATACCATACAATGCCATTGGCTGTGTGACCTTGAGCAAGTGACACAAATTCCTTGAGCCTTAAATTTCTAAATTATAGAATGACAAAGTAAGGAGAAAGATGAGACTAAGTCAGTATTTTCCAACATGTGGTACTCATGCCATCCATGATACATGAGGCAAACTTTTACTTAAAGGGACAGATAGTAAATATTTTAGAATTTGCAGACCAAAAATCAACATCAACGATATTATGCCCGTGCTTATATTTGGCATGTAACCATTTAAAAATATAAAATAAGTCTTTAGCTGCAAGCCATTCAAAAGTAGGTGGTAAGCTGGATTGGGCCTGTAGGTTGTATTTTGTTAACCTCTGATTTAGGTGATGCATGGATGAACAATTTTTATTTAAATGCTTACATTTTAATTGTTATGTATGTTTAAAAAAATGCTGACCTTTTATTTATAGTGGTGATACAAGATTTTCCTCTCAAACAAATGTATTTTGTTAAAACAGAAAGGGAATTGATTTTTTAAAATATATTAAGTAAATTGTCATAACGGTAGGCAGATGACTAAAGCTGGGAAAATACTAAAATAGATGATTGATAAGCTCCTGGCTGTCTTAGAATTCCATGTGTTTAATATCCCAAGACCTGGAATCCAGTCTCTGTTCTGAAACTTACCAGCTGTGTGATCTTGAGCTGCTGTGTCTCCTTTGCAAAATGTGAGAGTAGAAACACTCTATTTCATCAACATAACTATAATAATAAGGAAAGAGAAGTTAGGTAAACAGATTTTTATAATCCACTAGACATGGTTTTTTTTTTTTTTTTGGTTGAATTGTGGGAATACAGGAAGCAGCAAAGAGAAACTTAAAGGATGAGACTTGAATGAGCAAGTATGCATCCACTACAGCGTTGCCACCTTGAATGTACTAGATTCCCATCTGATCTTGGAAGATAAGCAGGGTCGGGCCTAGTTAGTACTTGGATGGGAGACTGTCTAGAAAGACTAGGTGCTGTAGGCATTTAAAAAAAAAAAAGAATGCATCCAGCAGGGATACCAGGCCCATCTCTTCTTCCCCCTTCTGAGCCTTATCTGGCCACCTTATTTCTCCTAAAGTGTCACACTCGCCAGTGTGCCCAAGGAGTGGAGCATAGCCATTAGGGTCATGACTCCTTAACTAGACAAACCCGAGCTGTCGCCCAAATTCCACCCAGCTAGGTGGTTTGGATTATGTTACCTGGTATGTCACAATGTCCATCCTTCATGTATAAAATGGAACAACTACTAGAATCTGTCTCAGAATAGTTATTCTGAGGAGAACATGAATAAAGAATATAAAGTTGTAAAGCAGGGAGTCTGAAGTGAATAAATGTGTGTAGCAGTTATGACCCAAAACCCCAGGCTGGATGCGCTGCAGAATTCAGAATTCTTCAGGCAGCAGGAAGGGTATACAGTGTGTATACTGCAGAACGCAGAATACTCCTCTCTGGATATTCCTTCTACGACAATTCAAACACATTAATATTCCTGTAGTTTATATCACCTGACTAGCCATCAGGTAGAATAAATAAAATTATAACTATAGTTATAAAACTATATAGAATATAGTTTATATATGCTTATATGTGTATAGCATGTAGTGTACATATATATATAGATGCATAGATTTACATATGCACAGATTAACATATGTAACAGTATATGCAACTCTATAACATCAATTCAGGACTGTTTTTTGCTGGGAAATAAGTTTGCACCAAATACACACACACACACACACACACACACACATACACACATGCACTTTCAGTTTCAGAGCTTAGATTTCAGAATTTTGGATAAGCAGTTGTGGGTTTATAACAACTCTTGCCCTGTTTTCATAAGCATATTGTAAGATAGTATAAGCCAGAGTTCAGGGGTCAGAAGTGAGTAAATAGGAAAAGTAAAGACAGGCAATGATGCATAATAAGAGCCCCAGTCCTCAAATCTGGCTTTGCTTCTTACTGGCCATGTTACGTAGGTGATTGTCTCAGACCCTCAGACTCACTTTTCTCATCTATGAAATAGGGATAGGTGAAAAGACCTCACGGGAGGTGGCAAGGATGGAAAGCACATGGAGGGGTGCCTGGCTCCTAGGAGTCTGCCTGCTTGTGTTTGCTCTCATTATTAAAACCAAGGGTGGCCTGCTGAGGGCTCCTGTAGGGTGGCTCCTGGGAGTCATTCACCTCCTCACAGCCTCTCCTCACTGTTGCAGGGTGATGTTGGACTCAGTGACACACAGCAGCGCCTTCCTGCCCAACGCATCCTTCTGCGACCCCCTGATGTCGTGGACCGATCTGTTCAGCAACGAAGAGTATTATCCTACCTTTGAGCATCAGACAGGTGCGTACGTCTGGAGAAGCCTGTCTGAGCTGAGGTGGGCTGGGGCAGAAAGTGGCCTCGGGCGGGTGACAAGCACATGCTGAGGGACTGCAAATGCCACCTCTCACCAGTGTTCAGTGCAGAGGGCCAGGGGAGGCCTGGGCGGAAGGCAGGGCAGCTCCTGCAGAGAAGAAAGCACTGGAACCCTCTCCCTGACCCCTTCCTGGCTCTGTGGCCTTGGGAGATTCTGCTAACCTCCCTGAGCTTCATTTCGCTAACAGGTAAAATGGAGATGACAATACCAATCTCTTGCAGTTATTATATTTAAATAACCGTAGTGGAAAGAAACTCAGCCTGTAGCTTAGTACATTGTTACTACTTGATCATCAAAGCTTTAGCTAACATATACTGAATACTAGCTATGCCCCAGATCCTGTGCCAAGCACTCATCTCATCCTTATAGAAGCCCTATGAGAAACAAACAATTATTATTCCCAATTTATAGATAAAGAAACTGAGGCACAGAGATGTTAAGTGACTTGTGCAAGGTCTCATCTCAATGTTAGTTAAATTTCATGCAAGTTGACTCGAGCATCTGAACTCTTAATTATCCTACACGGTCATCTTATAAATGACATAGTGCTGCAGTTATTGATATTAGTATTATCATTATTCTCTGCGATTCTATCTCCTAATCCCTAACGCAGGAATGATGAGAGTTACTGTGAGGATTAAGAGAGCCACAGTGGGTAAAATATGGAGCCTGGCCCAAGCCAGTGCTCAGGAAATAGGAGCACGCCCCAGGCCACCCCCTTACCCTTCCTCCTCTCTCACCCCAGCTTTCTCCACCTGAGAAGGAAGCACAGGGCTTTGTGCCAATTCCCCTGCTAAAGGGAGGCCAGCTGAGCTCTGCCCCAGAAGCCCTCGGAGGGCCTCTTTCCCCAGGTGCTTGGGTGACTGCACCTCACAGCAAACCTGGCCCGACTGCTAGCACCGGGCAGGTGCACACCCTGCTGGAAGGCAGTGATGCAATTGCTAATCAAGCTGTCAGTCCTCACAAACCTTAACCCTGTGCACCCCGGCCTGGGCCTGTGGCCTGTGGCCTGTGGGAGTCCACGTTCAGAGTTGGAAGGCTGGGTCAGGAGGCAGCAGGCAATGTTCCCTGAGGGAGGAGTCCAGGAAAGGCCAGGCCTCCGAGGATGCTGTGAAATGTCCACAAGGAAGCCCCAGCCTCCAGGCCAGAGGCCAGGGCTGCACAGACAGACTGGAGGCCCTTACCTGTTTAACTCGGTGGTGCACCCACACCCAAGCCCCACTCCTGTGCACACATACTCACATGGCATATGGCACCCTTATTTGTGGGGTCTAGGTAACTGCATTTCGACCTGATTCATTCAGATACATACTACAGTTCTCCCTTAGGCCTAAAAAACACGTCATTCCCAGAAAGACGACGAGAAATGTACTCGATCTCTTCCGCTCAATATTTGATTAAGAGGCTAAATTCGAAGGAGGAATATGGTGGCATTTACATCCACGTCCCTTCTCCATGTGTCCCACAATGGTGGGCCCAGCTCCTGATCCTCCTCTCCACTCATGACCTGCCATCCTGGGAGCCCCCTCTTCCTGCCTATTCTGCAGGCTGGCAACTGGGGCGGTGGTGGGAGGGGGCGCACTCAGCCGCCTGCCCTGTGCGCTCAGCTGCCTGCCCCATGCGCTATCCCAGGCATCAGCTTCTGCGGTCGTCAAGAGCTTGGACTTGAACCAGGCTTCCGAAACGCTAAGTCTGGCTTTGATATTTAATAACTGTGTCTTCTTACCTCTCACTCCTCAGTGTTCTCAACTGTAAAATAGAGATAGTAATAATGCCTGCCTTAGAGAGAGGTAATGGGGGTGAAATGAGTTAATATGTGTGAAGTGTTGGGGACACAGTGAGGCACAGGGCAAGCACTTCTTAAGAAGTGTCTTAAGATGAAGAATTCGTTTCAGTACGGGATGAAAAGTTTTCGGAGATGGACAGAGGCGATGGTTGCACAACAATGAATATGCTTCATGCCACTGAACTGTGCACTTAAAAATGGGCTAAAACAGTAAATTTTATGTTATGTGTGGTTTACCACAGTGAAAAAAAATGAAGAATTAATCCATGTGATCACCAGTACAATTGCCAATGTGGCTTAAATCCGATAATCTTAGATATACTTACGCAGTCTTCTCCTGTCTAAGGCTTCTGTATCTCCATCAGCGTAATGAGGGGTTGAACCAGGTCATTACGAGGATCTCCTCTAGAAGCTTCTCTGATTTCTGCATCAGGCAACATCGTAGATGCAGCCCTCTTCTCCCATCACCCATTGAGAGAACAGAAATTCCCACCAAGGTGTGAGACCAATGGGAATAAGATAGCCCCCAGGAGTGATCCAGCTTCCTAGCAGAGGGAAGAACCAGACTTTTGACCTGCCATCTGGCTGTCTGCACTTTAGAAGGAGCTGAGTGTCTCTGACCTCCTAAAGGTCAAAGTTTGGAAGTCCCCAGTGGGCACCTGGCTCTCCTCAGAGCACACTTGAGGGAGGAAGGCCTGGCGGTGCCTTCTGTCTTCTTCTCACCCAGAGAGACGGCAGATCAGTTTGCATGTCTGAAAAGCTCCCCCACCTCCACCCCCAGAGGGATGTGTCAGGAGACAGCCAAGTTCACTCTGGATACTGCTCTGCAAACTCCACCACGTGCTCTGTGGTCAGCAGGCTCTGAGAGACACCTCTCCTACCTCATGGGAGATTCCATTTTAATTTTGAGGTTGTCCCAGGGGCAGCTTCCTGTTAGAATCCAGGCTCAAGGGCCGGCCCTGCCTCTTACCAACCCCATGACCTTGGGTGGGTTCTATCTAACACCTCTGAGATTTACTTTCCCCAGCTGGAACAGAGTCTGTCTCCTAGTGTTGGAAAGACTGAAAGATTACACGCAGCAAGTGCATAGCAAAGAGCCTGGTTCTTGGGAGATGCTTACCACAGCCAGAAACAGCTGGCGACTCCCAGGTAATGGAAAAGTAGCTTTCTCTCTTCTCTCTGCATTTTTCATGTTGAGCAAAAGCAACAAAGGTCTCCATCTCGACTTTTCCAATGCAGAATTTTTGACAGTTTAGATATTCAAGACCAAATGGAGAGAAAAAGAGAAAGCAGTGATGTGCCCACTGGCCAGAGGATGTCTCTGAGAGGGCAGGCAGGAATACTCAGCACAGTTAGGAAAATCAGCTGTTTTGACAGCCTTTTCAAATGGCTTTCACAGAGGGCAGCTGATTCTGTGCTAACTGCAAAAGGCGTGACTTGTTTTTGACAGAGGACTTCTGTGTGGCTGTCCTGCAGGCTTGGGAGTGGACAGTCAGATCACAAACTATTCCAGAATTTCATTCATTCACCTTGGCCTTCCCTTTGGCTCTTAAAATAAAAAAATATATATATCACAATTACTGGAAAAATTTGTCAAAGGGGGTGCTGTGGATATTTCACATGCATATGATATTTTTAAAACATTATTTCTCCAGTCGAGTTCCAGTAGCCAAGCATTGGACAAGCCATGGAGCATCCTGGCCTCACTCCTACTTTCTGGAACTCCACCCTTAACCTCCACACACACACACCCCCCCCCACCCTCATTGCCAAGGGGGCCACGCCCACATGCAGGGCCCCCTTTGCTTTGGAATCTTGTTTCTACTTTGCAGCAGGGTTTCTAGGTTGGGGCAGCTCTAGGAGTTCTTGGAAGGTGCCACAGGACAGGCTCCAACTCCCCCTGACTCTTTCTTCTTACCCTTAAGCAAGGCTCCTGTACTTTAATTCTGAAGATAGCACAGCACAGTGGTTATCAAGGCTTGGCGACAGGAGCTGGAAGATACCTGTGTGACCTACTCCTAGCTCTGCCACTTACTCGTGAGAGACCTTGAAAAGGGACTTCAGGTTTTGTGCCTTACTTTCTTCATTTACTTTGTTAGATGGGTAGTGTGATCTAGGACCTGATAGCACTGTGTTCAGGATAGCATGAGAAAACTCAGAGGGTATCATGGTGTCTGGCACATACTAAGCACTCAGCAAATCTATTGGCTATTATTATGCAATGGGAGACTTTATTTGAAGAAAGAACTTCTTTAAAAAAGGTATAAAACCCACTGATTTTTGTTTTTACTATTCAGAAGATCAGGGAAAGAGTTATTTGGGTCCCATACAGGCTTTTCTAAGCAAGATTCTTGTGCTGGGCATAGAAGTTTGAGAGCACTTGCAAAAGTAAGAGTCTAAGAATTTCTAAATCAAAAGCAGATAAGTAAGTACGAGATCACTGGAAAGTCTGAGGTGAGTGCTGTGGCAATAGTCACAGTGCAGGACACCCTAGGGAGAGGCTTCACCGTTTGCTAACCTAGCCCGTCCTGCACACATCTGAGGCTTCTGGGCAGCTGTGGCCCCAGGACCACTCAGGGGTTGGTGCTCTTAACTCCCACCTATCTCCACACACCTCAGGCCACAGCCCTTCGCTAATATGATACCCAGTCATCCTTTCTCCCTCCAGTTCCTTACACTGTTCTGAGCTTTTTTTCTTTTCCATCTCCTGGTCTAAAGCATTCCACAAGCTTGGAAGGAAAGCCAAGAAGGGCTAGACCTGCTCTGGAAGGAAACCTGGAAGCAATTTATCATTTCAGGTTTCCCCTCATAAAGTCCTTCCTTTCAGTGACAAAGACACAATTGATGGTGCCCTCCTGCTATCCAGTTCACTCACTGGCTCTTTCAGTGCTGCCCTGGGCAAAAAACTTTCCCAACTCTCCATGCTAATAAATCATGCTAATTACGGTCCAAGCTGTCTAACTCAGGCCTCCTCAGACACAGACTGTCTGCCTCGCCCAAGCCGACCCCTGGGCTCACTTTGTTCTGGCTGTCCCTCAGCTGGGCTGGCTGAGGGCCCAGGAAGGAAGGTCTCATTTCCCTGGGAACAAATGTAGTCCCCAAATAATGACTATTAATAGGTGACTTATACCAAAAGCTACTGTCCTCTAGATAACTGAGCTAAGTTCTTTCCACACATCATTTCTTTACCTTTTCACACAGCAAACTTCCTTAGAGATAAGCACTATTATTATTCCTGTTTTACAGATGAAGAGAGCTGAGGTCCAGAGAAGTTAGGAAACTTTGTAAGGATTACACAGCTAGTAAGTTGAAGAGCCAGGACCACGGATTAGGAAGGTCCATTGCCACAGCCCAAGCTTAGTTACTCCACACAGTCCTACAACTCCCATCGTGAGGTCCTTTTCATGCCAGGCCAGTTGACAAAGCCCTAGGATGGAGGATGGGAACAAGAGTCTGGTTCATTTAGCTTCACACACTTTCCCATCAATGCTCCCCGATCAGCAGAGGTGAAATCAGGTTCTCTGCCAGAGGATCTAGGAACACAACTCAAAGCTATAAGCTCAAAGTACTTCTGCAATCTGCAGATTTTGCACTCTGCTTCATATCTATTTTGTTGTAATAAAAAAAAAAAATCAAAACCTCATCCTAAATTCTTGCTTCACCTGAGGCTCCAAGAAAATGAATAGTGTTGGCTCCAACATTTCTATACAGAAAGGACTTTGGGGCAGCAATGCAATTGGGAGAGATGGAGGGACTTGCCTTCAATTTTTTTAAAAGCACTTTGCATACGACTGAGAAGCTATCAAGTTGTCTACAACAAAGATGGCAGTGGGATAATGGATCCACTCTCTGGCATTTGCACTAAAGGTGCACAGGCGTTATCATGGGCTTCAGTTACCCCTGCCGCCCTCTGTCTACCCTGGGGACCCAGCCCCTACCCTTCCATTCCAGTTTCAGAAGTATGAGTTCAGAGTATGTCCTGATCATGAAGCATTTTACAAAGTCACACAGCCTCAACCTGTGTTCCCATATTTTGAACAGCTCTGGCTGTCTAACTCATGCTAGCAATACAAGGACAAATTGGCATGATTAAATATATAGTATCCTCACTTTTTTTAATGAAAATAAACCTAAAACTCTGGAAAGGGGTAAAGCTGCTGACCTAAACACACACACACACACACACACACACACACACACACACACACACACACACACATGCAGTGAAAGAGAAAGAAAGAACATATTAGAAGTATTTGAGAAAATGCAGTTAAAGTAGTGGTATGAGTAGCCCCAATATTAACAAGTATAAGTGGATGGTATTCAACAAACATTTACTCCATTCCTCTTCTGTTCTAAGCACTTTCCATGTTTTAATTCATTTAATCCTTTCAACATCATTGTGAAGGAGGTCCCATTTTTCCCACATTACAGATAAGTCCCAAGAAAGCAGGAGCAATAAATGAGAGACCATGTGCTTTTTCAACTTTTAGGGGGAATCCAATAACAGGAACCCTGGTTTCACATGCTAGAACAGAGATTTTCAAGGAGCCTTCTGGAGCTAAGGAGGGAAGCCATCTAGTACCTTCATCTCAACTCCCAGGAAAGCAGTGCTCCTTTTTTTCCAAATAAGTTTTAATTTGAAGAAAATATTATTTAACTAAAAAAAAAAAAAAAACTAAAACTAAAACTGTAGCATGCCCACTCTCAAAGGAGACAGCTGCCTGAAAGCATGTGAAATATTCTAGGGGAGAGTTTTGATTGGCTTTCAGAGTGTATTTTAAAAATTAAAACTCTTGCCAGTATTTAAAATTCATGAAATTTCACATAACAGTCTGGGCCTGGCCACACAGGGCCCACCTTCCCACCCGGCAATGGCCGAGCAGAGTTGGGCAGCAGCTGTCAATTTGGCATGAACTTTCTAATTCCCACTGTCCCCTTTGGGGATAGGTGTCACCTGCTAACCCTGTGGGCATTTGAGTGTGCCAGCCCAGCTCTGAAAGTTCAAGTCCTCCTTCTGAATTTTTTTAAAATTTTTTTTAATTTATTTTATTATTTCTTTTTATTTTTTAGGCAAGGCAACCCTTGGTTGACCTCACAGATTGTCAGCTTACAATCCATTATTTTTTATTTTTTATGCCTACAACAACTGGTCTTCCTAGGTGGTCTCCCATCCAAGTACTAAGCAGGCCCGACCCTGCTTAGCTTCTAAGATCAAACGGGCTCCTTCCAAAAATTTAATCCCGGTTTACAGCACATCACTCGTGGCGATTCCCCCAGAATTGCTCCTGTGAGCTCTTCGATTCTTTTTCCCAGTACAACTGGCCCTTAAGCAAGTGTCCCGACCCACTTCCTACTGCAGAGGCGCTGTCCAAGCCTGCTGCTTAACAGTGGCCCGTGGACATTTGGATGAAGTCTACCAGGCACTCGGTGCCATTGTCCCCAACTGGTAGACATCGGCAAAGGGGCTTCAGAGCTCAGCTCTTCCACAAAATTTAGATTATTTTATAAATGGTAGATGCATTGAGGAAAACACTTTACATTTCCAGATTAAAGGTAATCTATTCTCTGTGTGTATGACCCTTTCTTTTATTTGCGCTGAGTTCTTCTTCAGGTCATTCACTGGGGTTGCAAACATTGTCATCATCAGTCTCTCAATTCTTTTTCTGGCTTTTCAAATTTAGATTATATATGGAGAGAATGTGTATGTATGTGTACACACACACACACACACACACACACACACACACACGTCTGCATTTATCAAATCTTTTCCAATCAGTCTTCAAGATGTGTATCCAACTTGGTCCTCCTCAACCAAGTAGAGTGAGGCATGATATGATGTAAATCTCCCACATACCAAGAGGGAAGAGCTGGCCTGGGGCCTGACCCCCTTACTGACTAGCTTTGTGACTTTAGCAGACTCATATAACCTCCCAGAACCTCAGTTTCCTCACTGTAAAGTGGCTAAAAAACACCACCTGGCATCCAGCCAGTCAGTCACACTTGCTGAGCACCCACAGTGGGCAAGGCAGGGCTCTAAGCACCCCTGACTCAGAGTGAGTGAAGCTGGGCGGGCCCCCACTCAGGGAGCTCAAGGTCTGGGTAGGGGGAAGTGCGGTGTGAATCCTTCTAAGAAGGGCACCTGAGATGGGGGGCTGTATAGGTAGGAGAGACTCCGAAAGTGGGGTGTGAGCTGTGGTCTCGAGGATGAGCAGGAATTAGTTAGAAGAAGGCAGATGGGGACCTCACCCTAGGCAAAGGGCGGCACCTGTGGATAGGGGCTGAGCCAGGAAGCACTATGAGGGAGTGACAGGGGCCCGGGTGACAAGAGGCCCAGGTGAAGCAGGCCATTCTCGACCCGCCAGCCTCACCTCTGCGGCTCTCCTCGTGAGGATGGGACAGTGGAGACACAAAGGAAAAGCACCCCACGAAGTTGTGTCTTTGCCCTCCATGTCGCTGAGAACTGCCATTTTCTTTGTGGCCCTGGGGCTGTGGGAGGGACTCTCCTGGTGGGGCGAGATACTGTGCTTGGCACTGGCCCTGGCTGCCCTCCAGGGGCCGGCTGCTCACAAAGCCTGCTCTGTGGGTGAGCGTCCCAGGACAGCGCTGCAGAGGAGGCAGCCTGAGCCAGCAACCCCATCCCGGTGCCAGTGCCCACCCCCACCCAGGCACTTCTCCGAACCCTTCAGGTCCTCTCGGCTCCCAGAAACAACATGGTCCTCCTTCAAGTGCCAAAGAAAATAATGAGGAGGTGGACGTGGAGAGGGGAGGGGGATGGGGGCTTGGCGAAGCCTTTCCATGAAAAGGAGTGAGCTGTGTTCTCCAGCCACAGGGCACTGATAGCCATCTCCGTCAGGGCTCAGCTTGGGACCAAGGGCAGAAAAATTTCAAGGCTCCTAAACATCTCCTCAGAATATCAAGAAAGTCAAGTCCCCCTCCCCCCGGGTTCACTCAAGCCAGAAATCAGCACATGAAAGCACAGACTAGACTGGGGAATGGCCACGCTATTTTCAGGGGGCACCCCCTGGGCGGGTGGGCTGCTCCAGCCAGCAGACAGTGAGCCAGAGAAGAGCCTGGGCCTCACCTGCCGCACTGCTGTCCTCAAACACCAGGTAGAGGTGACATCAGCTTCAGCCATCCTGGCAGAATATTGACTCTGATATCCTCATGCATCTAGAATTCTGATTAAACATTTTAAATAAATTAAAACAAATCTATTGTTTAAGTTTGATTGCCCCTCGATCTACACTAGGGTAGGAAAAGAGATTCCTGGAAGGGCTCTGAGTTTTAGAGAGAGCCTCAGTTTCCCCTTTGTGAAGTAGCCCAATCCTACCTATTTGGGAAGATTGGAAGAACTTGAGCTGCTGACATGCAGGGGTTGGATGCTTCGGGAGCCGTCCACCTGACAGGGCAGAGAAACTAGCTGCCTGGGATGGGAAGCTCCACAGTTCCACTGGGGACAGTGACAGCAGATGCAGCATTTGAAGGGGACAACAGAATAGACTGGTTGCCATTGTCTGTGGAGACTAGCTCGTGAGTGACCTTTTCTGTCGTGGACTCATCCTGAGTTGGTCAGCTATGCGTGCTCATTCTCCTCAGGCCTTTAATTCTCTCTAGCTCTCTGACTGCCTCCACCTCTCTCTCCATGGTTTACCTCTTCCCTGTGCTGACCCTCTGAGGGCCTGTGTGATAGAGTGGGAAGAATGTGGCTTTCAAGTTCAGACTGGGCTTCAAATCCCAGGTCCACCACACACTAGCTGTGGGATCTTGGTCAAGTCCTCCATGACCCTCAGGCTCCTCATCTGTGACTTCCCAGAGGGCAAGGGCCAAACCTCTTATTTACTGTGACTCCTTAGCACACAATTTGTTGCTTTGCTACAGTAGGTGTTCGATCATAATTTTAATAATAGCATTAAAATATTCCAGGCTCTATTCTAAGTAATTTTACATATGTGAACTAATTTAATCCACAGAACAACTCTGTGATATAGGTGCTATCATTATCTCCATTTTACCAGTGAGCTACCTGAAGCTCATTTATTGAATGAATAGGCGAATGAATGAATGAATAAATGGATGACAGTTGCAAGAATTATTTATATCAAAGAGCTTGACCAAGTACCTGGTACATCGTCCCTTCTGTACCCCATGTCTGCCTCCCTTTCTGTTTCTCCTGGCATCAGGACAGGGCTGTCAAGCACTCAGCCTCTGCTCTGAGCCAGGCATGGCCACTTTCCAGCCTCCCACACAGGATGGCACCCGCCTCTGTCTGGGTGTGTACAGGGTTCCTCTGAAGGAGTGAAGAATAGAAATTCTTCAAGACAACACCAAAACACAAAAAATACAGTGAATTCCTCC
Source organism: Macroglossus sobrinus (assembly GCA_004027375.1). NCBI lineage: Eukaryota > Metazoa > Chordata > Mammalia > Chiroptera > Pteropodidae > Macroglossus > Macroglossus sobrinus. Next base: position 127,903 of record PVKZ01002785.1, on the reverse strand, counting down.
ACTTCCTTTCGCCCCAGAGGAGCCTGCTATGGAGATTCAAGTCCTACTGGACTCTGGGCAACATTTCCCCAGCCTGAGGCCCTTGGTACATGATGTCCAGAGGTAGTTCATAAACCAGTGGCCAGTGCTGGCAGCTGTCCATAGAGCAGGGAAATCAAATGAGCCTCAAATGGCACTTGGCACACAGTAGGCATTTAATAACTATTAAACCGATTGATAATTTTCTATGTACCAAATAGCCTACATACATGAATCCCAAACTGCATAATAGCTCTATGAGTTGGGCATATTTTCTCCCTTTTACAGATGAGAACATAAGCTTAACGTCTATAGATCTGGCCCAAGTAGAAAGTGGCAGGACCAAGATTGGAATCCAGGCTTGTCAGGCTCCAAAGCCTGTGCTCTTGACACCATGTTGTCTGAAACTGAATCACTGGCGGGCCTTGTTCTTCCCCTTGTAAGCAATGAAACTGGGCCTGGGCACTCACACACTGTGACTGGGTCTCTTGCCTCTGTCATTCCCTCTCCTGCCCCTAAGTTCACTGGCTGGGTCCAGTCCCCTCTGGTTTTCACTGCAGAATAGAAGGTGGCCTGAACCCCAGCAGAACACTCCAGGGCTGGTGGCCCTTTCAATTCATGGAGCAAAGGGTGAGGATGTGAACGTAACTAGAGCCACTTTCAGGGGGCCTTTCAAAGGCTCCCCTGAGGGCCATTGTCCCTCACGCCTCTCTCCTCTGGTGTAGCGTGCGACTCATACTGGACATCCGTGCACCCCGAGTATTGGACTAAGCGCCATGTCTGGGAATGGCTCCAGTTCTGCTGCGACCAGTACAAGCTGGACATCAACTGCATCTCATTCTGCCACTTCAACATCAGCGGGCTGCAGCTGTGCAGCATGACACAGGAGGAGTTCATCGAGGCGGCTGGCGTCTGCGGGGAGTACCTGTACTTCATCCTGCAGAACATCCGCTCGCAAGGTCAGTGTCCAGGGGCCAGGACCCGAGGAAAGGGACCGCATGACCCCATCGGGTCCTTGCCTGCCATGTGACTCCCACAGCAAACTTTCATCCACTGGACTCTGTTTGCCAAAATCCCATTCACCAAAGCCTCTTGATACCCAGAGGAAGCTCTCATAGGCTAGAACTGGAGACTGTAGGAAAAAGGGAGGAAGTTACAGGAAAGCAAGTTGAGTGCATTTAAAACAAAAAAAAAGATAGAAAAGAAAATTTAAGACACCCAGCTAGAAAGTAGGTGTCCTTTGGATTGTGCAGCATCATGAAAACATGATCTGAAACTCCTGCTTCCCCTCCAGCCCTCCCATTCTGCAAGGGAGCAGACCAAGGCCCCGGCAGCCTCCCGAATCCTCATTACATTCTCCTGTCAGGTTAGGCACTCCTTGTGGCCTCCTATGTCTATTTTCTCCTTTGACCAGCACCCAACCAGAGATTCAAGGCCAGGTCATAGATCACAGACTCTTAAAGCCACAGGGGAGCTCAGTGGTGGTGTTGTCACATGTTGCCAATGAAGAACACGAACCCAGAGACTGAGTGACTGGGCAAGGCCTCACAGGGATCAGTGGCCCAGCCCAGCTCAGAACCCAGGCCTCCTGACACCAAGCCAGGACTCACTCCCAAGCCAGTGCCCACTGGGGAGGCTGCTGGGGGCACCTGGCCTGGGGGCTCTCTCCAGATGGGTCAGGGAAAACCAGGATTGCATGATATGATTTGTGGATTTCTTTTTCTCTCTCAGGTTATTCCTTTTTTAATGATGCTGAAGAGACCAAGGTTGCCATCAAAGACTGTAAGTAGCTTAGTTCAAGCTGGTTGAGGCTCTGCTGAGGTTACTGTTGGGCACATTGGCTCTATCATTCTTTTAGGACCACATAAAATGTGGATGACCTGAAACAGTCACAGACTAGAAGAAGCAGGAGAAATGCAATGGACAGAGCCTATAATTTGGGTCTATGACTTCTGAGCCTCCCCCAGACTTAGTTTCCCTATCTATAAAATGATGTGCAAGCTCAAGAAACAGTGCATACGAAGTGCCTAGCAAGTGCCAAAAACTGGTATCCGTTAGCAATAATAATCATAATTACCAACCATTAGAGGTCTTGTGGTTGATAGTGTCTACAAAGAATCTGAGCTCACTAAGCAGGTTGACTTTGTAATTATAAGGTAATAGAGGACCTCAGATGGCCTTGTTGATTCTGAAAATTAGCCCTCACTGTTTTGCTTTTGCAGATGGGGAAGGTTTAGGACAGGAAACTTTGGAGCTCTCATTTTTTTAAGATGATGATGATGATTGCTGATAGTTACTAAGCCCCACACAAAGACTCTGGCCTCGAGGCCAGGAGGAGACATGGCTTCCTATGAGCCAGGCCCTGTGCTAGGATATTTACAGACATTGTCTCAGGTAATCTTGCCTATAACCCTATAAGACAAGTCCTAGTACCATAGCCTTTTTACAGGATTAGGAACTAAAGTTTAGAGGTTAAGGTGACAAAGTTAGAAGGTGACAATGACCCAGTATGTCTAAATCTGAAGCCCTTAACTTCTTTGCTTTCCTCATCCATTTTTCTTTCTCTTTTCATTCACTTGACAAACATTTATTGAACATCTACTATGTGCCAGGCCCAGAACTAGGCACTGGTCTCTTTGCTTTTGCTTATGCCCCTTCCAGTCTGTTCTCCACACACTAGCCAGAGAGATCGTCTTAAAATGTAGACCTTGTCAAACTCCAAAGTCTTCTCTTTACTCTAGGAATAAATCCTGAATCCTTACCAGGGCCTGCAAGGAAGGCCCTATGTAATCTGCTGGCAGCCCACTTCCCAAGCACCATCATCTACCCCTCTACCCGGGGCCCGCTGCACGCCTGCCTCACTGGTCCTCTCTCCATGCTTGACTTTGCATGGGCTGAAACACTCTCTCCCTCCTACTCACGCGGCTCCTTCTCATCTTTATCTGGCAGTGTAAATGTCTCCTTTTCATGAGGCCCTCCCAGGTCACTCTGTGGCAACTAGGTGCTTTTCCCCACCTTCTTTCTCCATCCAACATCTTGTTTCCTTCCTAACACTTAAAAGCACGGACAATGGTTCATTTTATTTGCATTTTACCTTGCCCATTAGTCCTTAAATCCCTCGTGATGGAGGCTGAGTCTACCTTGGTTGATCTTGTATCCCCAACATGGAGCCCAGAACCTGGCACACAGCAGGTCCTCAGTGTCGAATATAAATGTTTCTTAAAGACAAATACCGAGTCTTAGGCATCTTTGCACCTCCCACCTACTAATGTTCTCCAAAGCATAGAGCATGGTGTCTTCCACCACAAAGGTGTTCAATTAATATTTTCTCATTTTGCTGTGATTCGAGGTCAGAATGTGGCTTGTAGACTGCTTCTTACTACTGAAAATCATTCTATTTCAGATGCCGATTCCAGCTGCTTGAAAACAAGTGGCATCAAAAGTCAAGACTGTCACAGTCATAGTCGAACAAGTAAGTGTAGAGACGCCACTTTTCATTTCTAATTTCTTAAAACCATGAGACAAAGTAATCCACTTTCATAAGTTCTGACACTGAATGTTTAAGTGGGACCAGTTATTTCCCAAAGCAGGTAGTGAAGAAGTCGACAATTTTTATACATGTAATCAAATTCACATTTTTTTCCACTTGGAAATGGTACTATAAGAATTAAAATGAGGAAACAATTTTCTAAACATGTTGAATTCCTGAATAAAGGTTGATTTGTCCTGGTCTGCTGGGGGCCCTTCTCACTGAACTCCTCAGGGACGAGAGTAGAGAAAACAGCGTGAGTTAGCAATTCTGATAGCCTTACCCAGCACTAAGACAGATCTACCCAGTGTGGAATTGGTCTGCTGGGCTTCATTCTAGCCACTTGATATATATTAGCTCATAATCCTGTAACCTCTGTCATGAGGTAGGTTCTCTTATTATCCCATTTTACAGATAAGTAGAGAGATTATGATTACAGATCTAGAAAGAGGTGAATTCAGGCAGGTGGACTCCAGAACCAGTCTTAATCACAACACGGTGGAACAATAGAAATACCAGCTTTTCATGACAAACATGAGTGTAGGATTGGTCTGCCCAGACAGCTGTGGCTGTGGGACAACAATACTGCCTGCCAGAATGAATGAGAAGATTGATGGTCATTTCATTAATTCCATAAGAATTCGTCTATGGTTCCATAGCAAGGAAAGCCTGTAAGCCACAGTGTTGCTGGTCAGCTAAGTTTGGTGTCCCTGAATGTGTTTTGTGATTTCTTTACTAGAAGTCAGACATTTCACAGCTCGGTAAGGTTCTAAGCAGAGTACTCCATCATAATCGTGGGGAAGAACCCTACAAAGCAGCTGTTCTCGTGGGTTAATGAGAAGTTGTGCAATGCTTATAATTTAAAAAACAAAATTAAGTAACTTTTTTTTTTCCTTCTCAAAAGACCTCCAAAGTTCTCACCTATGGGAATTTGTACGAGATTTGCTTCTGTCTCCTGAAGAAAACTGTGGCATTCTGGAATGGGAAGACAGGGAACAAGGTATTTTTCGGGTGGTTAAATCAGAAGCCCTGGCAAAGATGTGGGGACAAAGGAAGAAAAATGACAGAATGACATACGAAAAGTTGAGCAGAGCTCTGAGGTAAGTTAATAGCACGAGATGCCATGAGCCTTCAGGCAGAGTTATATAAAGTGGCCAGCCATAGAAAAATTGTGTTTGCAGCTTTTTTTCTTGGTAAACGAAAGGTCATGAGACAACACTTTGGTTCTTAGTTACAGATGGGATTATGGTTTGTAAATGGACACACCGTCCTTTCCATTCTTGGCAGTTTTCCGCAGGATCACTCTGAATCCAGGCCATCTCACTCACACCCACAAAACACCATCTTGAGCACACACACACACACACACACACACACACACACACACACACAAAACCGTTCTGAACTGAATGTGCTGAGGTTCAGTCTTCAAGATGTCTGGGAAAGGTTTAAGTGTAAGGTGATAAGAGGGTGTGAAAATACCAGGGTAACCAAAGAGCAGCCTTGTCACCTGAGAGGAATGAGGAGAGTGTTTATGTTCTCTTGTTTTCCTGAGGTGCAAACCCTCCCCACAATTCTCTTCTGCTGTTTTTCTCAGGTACTACTATAAAACGGGAATTTTGGAACGGGTCGACCGAAGGTTAGTGTACAAATTTGGAAAAAATGCACACGGCTGGCAGGAAGACAAGCTATGATCTACTCCATCATCGAGCTTACGTTATGGATTTGTGTCTTTCAAAACAATCAGATTGCAATAGACATTCGAACGTCTTTGTTTTTGTCTTTTAAACCTGCAAACGTGCTGATAAAATTTCTCCACATCTCAGCTTACATTTGGATTCAGAGTTGTTGTTGTCTACGTGGGGGTGATGGCAACAACCCTTAAGAAATTCCTTTTTTTTTTTTTTTCAACCTGAGAGGAGGAGGAGGGGTGATCTTTTGTGGTACCTTGAGCAAACATTACTTCCTAATCAAGAGATGCAGAACCAGAGTAGTCAACGTCATTGGTGCTGCTCAGAGAAAAAGGATCCAATTCTGCCATTAGACCCACCCAGCGCTCCCATTCCAAAGGCTCCAAAGTGTTCACACATTTATGTAACTGTGGCAGCTCACAAAGGGGAAAAAAGTGATTGGTTTGTAGATAATATAGTAGGAGGGGGTGAGATATGGGTAAGACAAACATACTGTAGATTTTAAATCATAAGTCAAATTCCACAGGAAAGCTTCTTAATTAGTGAAAGAGCTAAACCATAGAGCTGGTACATCACTGGGTTTAGCATAGGTTGATAGCACATTTCTTAACAAGAACATTTTTGCAGCCACTCAGTGAAACTCCCAGGGGCATCCTTATAGAGTAAATACACTTAAAATTAGGCACATTCTTAATTTTTGCTGAATTCCCTCCTTCCCTGCCCCCACCTTCTCTTATTGGTGGGAGGCATCAGATATGCAAAGAGTTAGTCCAACAGACATATCAGTTCCCAAATCACCAACATTTATGTGATTCAAGCTGTCAACATGATTTTGATAAAATCGTTATTCATTGATTCTGTCTGTAGCCAAGCTGTTAAACCTTTATAGAACTGGGAATGTCCTGACAACTCTGTAATAGCAAATTAAATCGTGTCTCTTCTGTTTTGTCTTCCTACCTGATATGTACTCAAGCTCCAAAACACATATTTCCTTGACAAAAATAGCAACAGTGTATTAACGCGAGTAAATGTTCACGGGTTAAAGTCTGCACTGACCTTTTTTATTGGTCACTGGTAGGTAAGCCTAGTTATAGTGACCTATAACTAGGTAGACAGCCCAGGACTTCCCCTTTGCCAGAGCAGGAAGCTTCATGTGACAAGGCACTGAACCACGCACGATACAGGCTGAGGACCTCCATGCTTTGAGTTTAACTTCAAAAGTAACTTGTTTTAAAAAATGTGAATTACTGTAAAATAATCTATTTTTGGATTCATGTGTTTTCCAGGTGGATATAGTTTTTAAACAATGTGAATAAAATATTTAACATGTTAAACTGTCTCTGTATTGTTAAATTCAGCAAAGCAGACCCAACAAAGCATTGACAACCTGTAAAACCTTTGATGACCCTTCCCTTCCCTAGCTTTAGGAGATGGAGATTTTTACAGAGCCCTAAAACAAGTAAGAAATGTACAAAGTGATCTTATCCAACACCTTTACATCATATGACAGAGGTCATCTCAAAACAGAAACATGGGGACTACATATGTATTTTTGTTTGGTGCACGGACACACACACAATTTTTTTTTTTGATTGTTATTTTAAGGTTTTGTTTTGTGTCTTACTATGAATGAGTTGCCTTATTTAAAAATCAGATTTACAGAAAAATCTAGGTTTCCAGCTTCTTTTAACAAATTTGATCTGGCAACACTAGTTTCTCAGTTATTTGTGGCAATAATTAGCTGGAGTTAAGTAGACGCTACCCCTTTGGGCAGAGCATTTGGTAACCATTTTTACTGCCTTCCAGAGTTTGGCTATGGCTGTTTGTTTCATACATCCAGAAAGCTTGTGCATTTTGAATTTGGGACCCATGTCCTGGCCAGCTGAAGAGGTAAGTACCATATTGATGGACTGGATCAAAGCTCACAGTCCAGTTGAAAAAAAAGATTGTCCAAGAAATTGGAAATTAGCTAATAGAAGGGGAACTGGGAGTTTTCAAGCAAAGAGCTTGGCAGAAGCCAGCAGCTCAGGGGGATGGTGAGGACTGAGGTGGGGCAGACAGACAGGACTGAGGACTAATACATTACCTATGAGATGCAACCCTACCCCAGTTATCAAGCAATTCAGAGAATGAAAAAATTAATCTCTCTGCTACTCAAGAAGTTTTCATTTTATAAAACCATTAAACTAGCATCCTCTTTGTATTAGTTTCCTAGGGGTACCGCAAGACAAATCACTGAATTTATTTTGTAGCTTAAAACTACAGAAATGTATTCTCTTACAGTTGTAGAAGCTGTAAGTCCAGAATCAAGAGAGTGGAAGAGCCATAGACCCTAAGGAAGAACCTTAGGCTCTTCCAGCTTCTGGTGGCTCAATGCATTCCTCAGCTTGTAGCTGTAAAATGCTAATCTCTGCCTCTACCTTTGTATGGCCTGCCTCTCCTCCTCCCCTTTGCTCTCTTAGAAAGACACTTTTCATTGGATTCAGGGTCCATCTGGATAATCCAGGGTAATCTCATCTCCAGATCTTTAACTTAATGACACTAGCAAAGGCCCTTTTTTTTCCCCCCAAAAAAAAGGTCACCTTGACAGGTTCCGGAGTTTAGAACATGGACATGTCCTTTTGGGAGTCATTATTCAACCTACTATGCCCTTTAAAATGTGGGTTTTACTTAAACATATACAATTCATTAAAGAAAAGGAAATACGAAGGGCTGTTTAAAATGCCTCATTATAAGCAAACAATACCAAAGCGAAACAACAAAAAATAAAAATGGACAATGCAAAATTCACTTACCAAACAGTCAAATGAGGGTATAAGTATATCCTTTGTAAAAAGGATCCAAACAGAGCTTTTTCCACAGCAAACTTTCCATATGTTAATATGTGATTTAAAATTCTCAAAAATTCAAAAGTATACAGAACTTCGTGAGTTTGCCTCTACTAACCCTTCACATCTTTAAAACCTCTGATAAGAATTTTAAACCTTCAATGTGTCTTATCAGATCATTTAAAGCATAATTTGGCCCTTTGCCTTTTGGTAATACCATGAACTAAGATGCAAAAAATGGCTCGGCAGCTTGCCCATTATTTTTTCTCTCTCTCTCTGAAAAGCAAGTGCTAAGTTCTTAAAACTCATTTCCTTAGGGTAGATTATAAGTTAGAGAAAGAAAAAAATTAATGTGCTTTTAAAAAGATTTCGGACATTGAATTCGAAATGAACAAGGTGATACTTCACCGCTTTAAAAAGCCCAGACCAAGTCAAGTCTTCCTTGCAAAAGAGCTAGTAATAGATTTTAAAATATCGAGTTGGTTTTTATAGAATGGTGTGCCAGAAGGTAAGTGAAAATGCCTTGTGAGAAGGTGAGAATGTGAGAAATGAAAACACGTGTCCACACCAAATCCTGTACACAAATGTTCATAGCAGCATTATTCATCACAGCCAAAACATGGAAACCACTCTAACATCTACCCAGCAAGAATGGGTAAATAAAAGATGGCATATCCATACAATGAAGTACTATTTGGCAATAAAAGAAAATGAAGTAGTGATACATGCTACAACAAATAAGAACCTTGAAAACATATGTTACATGAAAGAGGCTAGGCACAAAAGCCCACACATTCTATGATTCCATTTCAATAAAATGTGCAGAGTAGGCAAATCTAGACAGAAAGTAAGATTCATAATGGCCAAGATTTGGGCAGGATTAAGTTAGGGAAAATGATAAGTATCTGCCAATGGTTTCAGGGTGTTTGGGTGGGGGTGATAAAAAATATTCTAATATTGATTGTGGTGATGATTGCACAACTCTCCACATTCACTAAAAAACAATGACTTGTACACTTTAAGTGGGTGATTTTTATGGTATGCAAATTATATCTCAAAAAAGCTGTTATTTAAAAAAAGAAGGTGCCAGTGATCAATGGTGTCAAACATTGCTGAGTGGCCATACAAGACAAGGAAAGAGAATGGACCACTAGATTTTTTTTTATCGTTGTAAAATATACATAACATGAAATTTACAATTTTAACCATTTTTAAGTGCACAGTTCAACGACATTAAATAGAAATACATTCACAATGCTGTATAATCATCACCACCATCCATCGCCAAAATTTTCTCATCATCCCAAAGAGAAACTCTGTAACCATTAAATAATAATTCCCCATTCCCTCCTCCCCATACCCCAGCAACCACTAATTCTACTTTCTGTATCTGTATTTTTGACTACTCTAGGTACCTCGTACAAGTGGAATCGTATCATATCTGCCCTTTTGTATCTGGCTTATTTCATTCAGCACGTCTTCAAGGTTCACCCATGTTGCAGCAGCATATGTCAGAACTGTCTTCTTTTTTAAGGCTGAATAATATTCCACTGTCTGGATATATCTCACATTTTGTTTATCCATTCCTCTATCAATGGACACTTATGTTGTTTCACCTTTTGGTTATTGAAAATAATGCTATGAACATGAGGTATGCACAGTGAAGTCTCTGCTTTCACTTCTTTGGGGTATATACCCAGAAGTGGGATTGCTGGATGGGACTATCAGAGTTCAGTGGCATGGAAGTCATTGGTAACCTTGGTAAGGGCAGCCCACTTGAAGTCAGTTCAAGAGAAGACAGAAGATAGAGGAGATAGCAAAGAAAGGCAATTATTTTAAGATATTTTTCAATAAAGAGGAGCAGAATAAAGGGGGCAATAACAAGAAAGGCCTATGAGATCAAGAGAGAATTTGAGAAGATTCATCACAGAAGGTTTCCATGCTAAGAGGAGTGATAGAGAAGAAAGGGAAAAACCGACAAAGCAAGAGAGGGCAGGGGTAATTCCGGAGTAGGCAGGAGGCTGGGACCAGTGTGACATGGGGGGCTCACCTGCAGTATTAGCAGAGCTCATCTCTATCAACGGGAAGGAAAGAAGAGCATGTGGATGTCAATGCTGGCAAACTGAAGGTTTTTTGGTGGAGGGAAAATAAGGACGTTACCCTATGCTCGATGCACTAAGGAGCTGAGAGGGAGGGAGAGAGACAAGTGGGAGAATTTACTGAGAAAGGAAAGACAGATTTCCAGGCAGTGCCGAAGGTCCACTTGAGGTTTGTGGTCAAATTTGTAAAAGCCCAGTCCACAAGGCTGTGTTTTGCTCCAGCCATGGTCATTTTAGTGCAGGAGCTAAGTAAGAGGTATACTTTACCAAGGCTGCGTTCTGGAGTAATTATTATTTTGGAATATAAATTCTAAACAGACTAAGAAGGGAAGAAGGGATGTAAAAAAGGGCGATGACCAGTAAAGGTTCTAGTAGTGTTGAAAAACTTATGGGAGGGGAGGTCTCTACTAGATTGTTCAGACATATTCACACACACACACACACACACACGCACGCCAACACTATCGGTCCCATGGATAAGAGTACCTTTCTTCAGCCTTTGACTTTGGGCTTAGTCATAAAACTTGCTTTGGCCAACAATAGTGAGCATGACACGAACAAAGACTTGAAACAAACTTGTGAAATTGGAGCTGCAATCCCAATTTCCTGAGAAAGGAAAAAAAAAGTAGGTTTCCTTTCCTGCATTCTTGCACTTTTGCCGTCATCACTAACTAGCCATCACCATGGGATCCATGTATCTTAATGTCACTTAAAAGGCATATAATTACGCAGTACCACCCAGGAAGTACAACCTAATTGGGGAAGTTTACCTCATCACTATTTATCTTTGAAAATTACAAAAGAGGTCTCCAGAACAAAACTGGGGGCACTACCATGTGTCAGATTTTTACATATAAGAAACATGTTAGATACGTGAGATTTTAACTATTGACTCATTTTTATATTACAGCATAGAACAAAGCAGAAAATTATCTCAAAAAACTGTCTTTGTATCTAACAACCAATACTCCAATAACCTTTCCATTGTCAGATTGTATTAGTTTTTATGAGTTTATCTTGCATATCTAATACTATAAAGAGATATAATTATAGTAAAATTACTACATTGAAAGTATTCACCTTTGGGTACAAGTGGATAGATTTATCTTCTATGTCTACAAATACAAGTTTCCAAGCACACTCAAATACAGGAGGAATTTAGGCAGAAAAGTTTGATGAAAGAGTAAAAGAAGTTTGACCTAAAAGATTGAGAGTTTGTTTCTACTAGTCTGCGTCTAATACTTTCCTGAAGCCTACGATCTTAGAGAATTCTTGAGAGTAAGTACAAACTGGTTTTGAAGATCTGAGATGAAGCAAAGGTTTTTCAAGGAAAACAGATTTTCACTTAGTATTCTGAATTCACCTTTAGTATTCCACTTGATTTTCAATCATGATCAACAAATATGGGTAAGAAAAAGAAGAACAACTTGAGGATCTGGACTCTTATTTTAAAAACTCATAATCAGATAAGGATGTGAGCTAATAGACAAGAGATCTAAGTAATTTTCAAAGTTGTGAAGTTCGCTTTTTTCCCGATAGAATTAAAGTCTGGTCCCCTGTGTCCAAAGGCTGTTTGGTTTAAACATACAGCATCCTCGTGATATTGATATTTTCAATTTTAAAGATAAGCATTTGATATTCAGACATTTCAAGTTATATATGAAGCCGAAAAAAAATCAAATACTACTCTTCTATTCTTATGTACAGATTATTTTATTGTATAAAGGTGTTATAGATCAATCTGTTGTAAAAACAACGGTGTATTAGCAAAAATGTAATTCCAAGTTTTTTTAAAAACATGATCAATTCCAAGCAGAAATAAGCCATGATGCTACCAAAGTTATTTTCAAAAAATGCTAAGGCATTAAATGTGTTTTTCCTACAGGAAACTTAGAAAAATTAAAATTTCTCAGTGGATTAGCTTATATAATAATTACAACTATATTTTTGTATAATAGGCCATGAGATGATATGTAAACATTTTCATCAAGATTTTTTTCTTATCAAATAAAATTGTACTTCTGCTAGAAACTTTCGTTACAGTGATTTTTAAGTGAACAATCAAACCAACTGTCAGAAGCAATTACATGTTTCTTTCAAATGATTGTTAAGTCCTAACCTTTATTTCCCCTAGGAAAATAGCATTAAAAGCCATTATGACATTATTTGCTACAGAGACCTAGATTATCATTCTTAAAACATACACTTGTACTTGCGCGTCCAGCACGGGAGAATCTCCTATCCAGCAACGAGTGATCCATGTGTGAATACCACGGTTCTGCAACTTGACACCAGACCAGGGCCCCGACCCTCACAGATTAGCTTTCTCCACTGCAGCCACACGAGACTCATGCTTCGTAAAGCCTTTCTATTTTAAAAGAACAAGACCAGCAGATTATTTCACTCATTCCAGAGCAGCAACCTGGTATTTATCTTAGCTTTAATTTCCTCTCAAATGAAAATAATAACAACTCAGAATGGATTTCACTTTAAACTATCTTATATAGTCCAGAACTAAAATGAAGCATATGTGTTTTGAAAGTGAGTTCTTTATATCTCAAATGAGTTTCTGAACAGCTGCTTAAGAAATCTAATAGTTGTCCCTTAGAAGAATCATCCTACAAAGAAACCACACTATGCTGAGTCTAACCCAGGACACACATGCTCTGGCTCAGCCAGGCCGCTCGGGGCTCACCTTAGATTTCTCGGCGTTGTACTTATCCAACAAAGCCTGGACGCTGGCCCCATATTCAGGATGGACATCACTGAAGTTTTTGACCTGAAAATAGATATAAACATTACCCTAGCTCCACTGGACCAGTCCAGCAACTGTTTCAGTGTTTACTCAAGAGAAGAAAAGACACTTCCTCGGGAAGTAGAACCACACAGTGACTAACAACAAAGAGTAAGACTGGGGGTTAAAGCTTGACATATCCTGAACAACCCTGGATAATTCATTCATCTGAGCATGTCCACCCCCCAGGAAATGAATAAGATCATTTCACCTGTCTCATAGCATACCATGAGAAAAACACTTAGAGGCAAGCTGCATTGACTGTGCACGAAGAGCTGACCTCAGAGTCACTCAATATTTGTGCACACGCATTCACGAAAGGTAGTTATGGACATAGAACTCTGCCTACAAAAAAAAAGTGCTCAGCCTGCTGGTACTTGTCTTCAGGCCTTCTTTGAACTCATCCCAGACAGCAACTAGCCCTCCTGTCCCTATGAACACAGAAGCAGCAACCAAGAGACAATGCAATAGTGATGTTTCCTAAATTTCCAAGATGCTTACCCCTGTGAAAGGTCAGAAAACTTCATACAACACAATGAGCTGCCATCAGAAATATCGTGGCACTTTAGTGCAAAAGTTTGGCCTGACTTTTGAAAGCAGCTCAGTTCTTACCCCTGGAAATATGCAAGTTTTAGTTGTTTCTGAAGGATGGTCAGGTGTCGTGACATCAAGTGGTTAAACAGGAAGACCACCAAAATGTAATCTGTGTTTTTTAGTATCTAAAGGCCAAGCTAAACTGTGACAGGACCACATTTTGATACTGAATATTATTTTCTTACATAGAACATGGCCACGGTCAAATTAAACAGCAGGAGAGAATTCACCTTAAACTCAACTAAATTATTACGCATTGAACAAAGAGCTAAGGATCAATGGACATACCATGTGCACTGCAGAGAAAATAATGAGAGGTTGACTGGGGCTTAGTTTTAATTTTCTTAAGTCCTCTTAGCGGTAAAATAGAAATGACACTCCCTTTGAAGGGTTCTCTCACACAGCTGCATTCTCTTCTCTAGCCAGCAGATGTCACCCTTCCATTTCCAAAATATCACTCACCGCTTTCTTCTGGATGAAAAGTTGCGCGTCTTTCAGATGGTGGGCAATGTTACCACACAGGCGTTTCCTCTGCTCTTCATTCAGTGTTTCCGTGTAGAAGGTCCGCACCTGCTCATTGAAAACACATGGAGTGTGAAAAATCAAGTATCCACTTTATCGCAAACAAAACTCACCCAATATGCCACTTTTGAAATGAAAAAGTGAGACTTCTCATTTGCATAAGAGTGAGAAAAGCTTTTAGAATTTAAGAATAATTTTAAATTATAGTTGAAACTGTTATTTGTGTTAAATTCCTCACTTTTTGTTTTGTTTCAAAGTCAGTTGTTGATAATAGCTAATAACTGCTATTTAATAATGTCCTATGTAGTCACTGCTAATACATCTCCTATAAATATAAAGCAATAAGTACGGCCTACAATTTAAAAATCCCACCACACTCTTATTACCAACAAGTTCAGAATGTACAAACTATCATCAACTGTAATCTTAGCAAAACACAATCACTGTTCAATTCACTCAGACTGACAGAGGGAAAACCCCTAATTCATTAATATATAACCTTAGTTATTCAAAAGCCAGATTTCCTAGAGAAGAGAGATGTTAATAATGATATTTTCTGTAGATTGGGTTTACTTCTAAAATGAATATCACTAGATTAAAATAAAAAACAGAAGCTAAATATCAAATATCAGTCCTAATAGCTTTTGCTCATTTCTGAAATCAATCATTTTTAGTTTATAATTTTATTCTAACAATTTTAATCATTCATTCATTCAATAAATACTTATTTATTAAGTACCTATAATGTACCAGGTGCTGTTCTATGTACTGTTCTATTAATTTTTATAAAGTCCAAAAATATTCAATTATCCAAACTATCAAATTCACAAAATATTGCTTTTCATAAGTTATGAAATACACTATAACATTTATCTTAACTTGAGCAAAGTTTAAATCTGATATGGAAAATTAAAAAGCAGACTTTTGATATTAATACAATCCAATCAAAGTACTGTATTATAGGAATCTCTTAGACTATCTCCAATTCATTGATTCTCTATTCAGCTATAACAAACATATTGTTTAAACACTCACTGAGTCACCATATCCTTTGGATTTTTATTTCAAAGATTGTACGTTTTTGTTTCTAGAAATTTCTATCTAGTTCTTTTTCAAATTTATCTGTTTTTATTTTCTCACATTTTATTCTTGTCTCATACATAATATTCCTTTCTGCATCTTCGTGAATGTGGTATAATGCTTACTTTAAATCACATTTTAGATTTTTCTATCACATGTATGATTATTCCATCTATTGCATGTGCAGTTTCTCAGGGCATTGGATCGCCTTGTACATAATTTTTCCATGTAACTCATCTTCAACAGAAGTTATCTTCTGCAGAAGTTTCAAATGTGTCTCAGTTATAAAAGTATCTTCATGCGGTGACTTCTTCTGTCACCTATGCAGAGGCCTAACAATGTTCACTGATTCACTTGTTTCTCAGTTCAGGACTTCCATAAGGTACCAAGTGAGGCAAGAATACAGGGACCTCACCTGAGCACAACACAGGAAAGGGACCCCCCCCCCCCCCGGAGCCTGCATGCTTCCCAGCTGCATCCTTAGTCTGGTGGGTAGTTTTTCCTATGAGATCTCAGTTCTGACTGTCATCATTATGTCAAGAGCCCAGTTATAGCTCTCTGCAACACATAAAGCCTGAGGCCTCAACTCATAGCTTCTTGGAGTCATAAAAATCATAATATGATGTAAACAGGGTTTGGTTACCCCCATGAGATATATATACCTTCACTGTTCATGTACTACTGTGATTCCTTTTTCATTTCTGGAACCTGGAGATTGAATTTTCTTGTTTATTAGTTCAACTACATACTTTATAATCTAATTTTTAATCTAACATGTCATGTGTGAGAAGCAGAAGAAAGGCTTCCCATGTCACCTCAATCTACCATCTTAAACTATAAGGAATTCGGTCTTGCAATTCCAGTAGTATGCTGCAACCAGCTTGCTCATGAGAGCAATTGTCAAATTTTTAGGAATTTTGTGAGTGACTTATTAAACACAGTCATGATTGAAAATTAAATTTTATAAACTTGCAAGTAAATTATATTACCAACAAAAGTAATAAACCCGCAAAATATGTCACCTCCTACTTAGCACATATTATCTATATTCTTGAGGTTATTTGCATCTGCTTTATCTCTGCGGTGGGAATACTATATAACAGGGAGATAGTAAACATCACTTCCCAATGCCAAAGGTTCAGTGACATCGGCTGGTAGCTTGAAATCAACTCTAGGGAATATTTTCATCTATGAGAGAGTTGTGTCTCATCCTCACAATACTTGGTATGGTCAGTCTTTTTAATTCTAGCCCTTCTGGTGCATACGTAATGGTACTGATTTGTGGTTTTATTTTGCACATCCTTTTTCAGCTATCTGGATATCTTCTTTTGTGAAGCACCTATTCATGTCTTTTGCCTATTTTTCTATTCATTTGTCTATCTCTTTCTTTTTGTTCTGTTAATGGTTCTTTTATATAGTCTGCATGCGTCTTCTGTTAGATAAATTGCAAATCTATTCTCCCACTCTGTGGCTTGCCTTTTTAATCTCTAAATAGTGTCCCATAATGAAGAGGGGTTTTTTTTTTCTTCTTCATGAGCTACTCTTGATAATAACTATTACTGTGTCAATTTACTAATCCTTCCTTCAGTTATGTTTAATCTCCTTTTAAGCCCACTTACTGAGCTCTTAATTTCAGTTGTTGCATTTTCAATTCAGTATGTCCATCCAATTCTATTTGCATAGATTAAATTCTCCATGTTTTTTCTTGAATGTATTAATCGCAGTTATTTTAAAACCTATATCTGATAATTCCATTACCTGGATCTCCAGTAGGTTTCTCTCTTGGTTTTCAGTCATAAGGTTGTATGGAATGAGTATGCCTGGCGTTATATTATTGAAAGTTGGAGATATGCAAATAAAAAAAAATATAGACATAATTCAAGGCTCTATTTTCCTCCAAAGAATTATGTCTGCTTCTAGCAGATAGACTAGAAAGTGATCACTTTAACCCAGTCTGAGGTTGAGCTGATGCAAAGCTGCACCTCCGTTTTTATGAAGGCAAGCTTTTTTCAGCTTTTCCCTTATTCCTAGGTGTGACCCTTCAGGGATTTCAACTGAAGCCTGGAATGTTAACGAGAAGCCTCCTCCTTAGCAGGCCCTGAACGCCAATTTTTATCCCTCCAGACCCATCAAAATGCTGTAAAGTCAGCTCAGCATCTTGGCAGATGCTTACAAAGTAATAAACGCCTCAGTGGGAAAGGACACCTAACGCTACACTCACATCTCTGCACTGCTTTTCTGTCCAATATCTTGGCTCCTTGAATCCTCATTGCTTTGTTAGCTCTCCAAAGCCTTAAAAACCTGATGCTTTCTGTATTTTCTCTAGCTTTTCAATATTCTCCACGAGAGGATAGGTCTGAAGCAAGTTAGTCTGCCCAAAGTGAAAGTCTAAGCAAATCAATTTTAAGAGTATAAACCTGAGCCTTCTTTATTTCCCACAAGACTTATATAGTTACAGAACTAAGCTATAAACCTATAAGCAGTATCATGACTTAAAAACATGAGTTCTATATAGTGATAAGAAAATCTCTCAATAAAATAAGAATGATTATCTAATAAACTTTAATGTGTAAGCAATAGCCTCATTACCTAAATTGATTTTTGCAGAGGGTATATTAGCTATTTTAACATTGGACTAGACTTCATGTAGGGTAAAATTCTTTGAGAGGCAGAAATTGTACTGCAATATACTTGGTATCCCCTGCATACCAAGAATAATGCAGTTACTATAAAAGGCTTTTCAGGAGATGTTTTATTTCTAATGCTTTATATCCTATGGCAAAGTAATTTTTTTTTATGTATATATGTATGTATATACCTAAATGTCTTTCAAACAAAGATATCTTCACAGTGAATTAATTCAGGTATTTAAGTATATTTTACTTGGAACCCACATTTACAAAGTGAGAGACTAGAAATCGGTCCTATTCTCATCGAAATACTAAGTTGAACACCAACTACCCAAGCAGAGCTCTAGGAGAACCGTACTTTTTAACTTTATTCTTTTCTTATGTGTGGTATAAGGGGAGATAGCTGCCCTTCGAAGTCCAAGGGCCTCTTTCATTGCATCTAGTCAAAGAACTGCCCTTAAGCAGCCAAAGGTCACTGGGAAGAGGGCACTTGCTCTAGGGCATTTTAATGACAGGTAACTATAGTTAACACCAGCCAGTGATGCAATGTAGAGTAGATGGATGAGTCAAATCAATCTGATGTCTTCTCTCCAGAATCTGATGTAGAAGTACTGAGAGAAGGAATAAAAGATGGTCCCCCAAAAAAGTGTAAAATATGGAGAAAGAAGCCATAAGGAAGAGTTAGGCCATGGTCATTGCAAAGCCACAGCAATGTTAAAACAGAAGCTATGAGGCAAAGAGGAGAAAACGAGGAGGACGTGGCAACGGAAGGCCACGGTAAGAATAGGAGGACATGGTAAGAAGAAGCGAGTGGTACTGAAGAAGTGGTACCACATGGTGAGAAGCAGCAGCAGACAGACAATGACGAGTAGCAGAGTCCTGAGAACGGCAAGCCCTACAGTAAAAACACCTACATTCCTAATTCTGAGGCTCCTCGAGCTATTCTGAATCCAGTTCTAGTCCCTAAATCTGGGCATGCTTGCCCAGATTCTCAGATTTGGCTGCACTTAGGCTTTATTTGCCCATTTCTTAGATTTCCATGAAATCACTTCTTTTCCAGTGGCCTCCACCTTATCCCTTCAACAAAATTTGAGGGAGCTAAAATGAGTCATACCTTGTACTGCAAAAGCATCATTACACAACCCCTTGACTCCACCCAATAAAGGAACTGATTTATGAATTAGAGATGTCCTCCCTGATATTCATAATCACTCCGAGAGTGGGGGAAGCAGCAGCCATTGAGCCGTAGAATGATTAAGTGACAAAGAAGTCATTACCTGGGTGACGTTATCCTCATCGGCACTGTTGTAGCGCCCCACGTCCCCGGAATATTGGTTGCTGTGTTCCAGGGCAAGAGGCTGTTGTTCTGGAGCACCAAAGCTATTGGGGTAGTAATTCGGAGCACCACCTTCAAAGGCAAACCACACAGATTCAATTAGGGAAATAAAACACAAAAGAAGTCTGAAAACAACATAATATAAAATAAGTTCAATTATATATACGTACGTGTGTACACACACGTAGACATACACACACACACACACACACACACACACACACACACACACACATGCCTTGCACATGTTACTTTTAAGGTTCCATATTTATGGACAAGCAGTACTCAGATTCTTAGAGAATACTGCCTTCTTCCAAATGCTTGCATGAGCTGACTCACTCTGAGTCTAAGAAAGAGATCTCAAATTCCCTTTCAACACCTCAAATGGTCTAATCTGTGAAATCTTCTGATGCTTATCAGTACAAATGAATTTATGTAGGTTTGATTTGACCTCTATAGAAAATGAGACCCAAACACATTTTAAAATTGAGGACTTCATGTGGGCTTAGGCTCAATTTAGATTCTGAATCACATAATTCTTGGGAACGACAGAAAGTTCTAGCTCTGCTCCTTCAGTTTAGAGACATATAAACTGAGCCTGGAAATATTAACTGCTGCAAAGCCACGTGGTAATTAGTGGCAGATCTGGGATTAGAACTCAGGGTATTTCTCCTTTATTGACTTCCTTTATTCAAGTCCAGCTTCACTTTTGCTTCACTTTTATTTTTTATGTATTTACAAATACATGAAAAAAGAAATTTTTAACAATTTGATATTTCTAGCAGCATGACAGCACTCATCTAAACTTATAGAAAAAAAAGCAACAAATATAATCAAAACATCTTTTATAATTTCTGGAAAAAATTATGAAGTCTTTTTTTTTCCATTTTGGTATATTTGTTTTCCTAACTATACTTTGCTTTGGCTGATATTAGCAGAAGTTTGATTTATCTGAACACACACTGCCTAAACAGAAGGAGTGGCCTAGACACATATTAAGACACATATTAACCAGTCTTGGGTTGGAATTTTACCCAGCACACTGCCAGAATAGATTATCCAAAGTACATAATCAAGAGGTGCCTATTTATCACATTTATCAAGGTACCAAGTGCATGTAGAAAGAGAGAGGTCACCATACTATAATGGAGCCCAATTATTAGCCCAAGAAATTCATTCTAGGTCAGCCACGTCCAAATGAAGAGCAAAGTGCTCCACTAACCAGCCACCACAGTGGTTTTCTGAATTAAGAATTAGCTCTCTGAAATGTGCCTTTGAGTAATTTTTAAATTCTACTTTCAAATAAGCTCTGACCTTTACTCAAAGTGGGAGTTGTCTTCAAGTCATTGGCTACTGGAAACAATTAAGTTTTCTCATTGAACTTGAAGAGCAAGATCAAAGGCTCTACTTCTAAAACAAGGCAAAGGGTGTGTTAAAATACATCCATAAGTAGTTTTTTCATATGTATGCCATTATAATGGCAAACATGAGGCAATTACTTATTAATGAATTCCAAAATATACATGAATCTCTCTGACGCAGCCAGTCTCAATACCAAAAGGACCAAGGACTACGAATGAGCCCCCCTCAAAAAATCACTTTAGAATAAAAATGCAGAAGACAGACACAGGAAGTATCAACTACATTGAGCAACAACATATCCTACACCTCTGTAAACCTCAGAGAGTAGAAATATTGTAGCCACCTAATATAATCAGTAAGCATATAAACTTGTTAAATACATAAAAATGACTTAGTAATAATGGTAATGAATAGAAGGCACAAAATTAGATATACAAAATAATCTTAAGTGTATAAAAACTATTCACAGAAAAGACTGGCAAGAAATACAGGAAAATGTAACAGCTGTGGCCTTTGGGCATTGGGACTATTAAGTGGATTTTTCTTCTCCCTTCTCTTTTATAGTTTCCAAATTTGCTTTAGGGCAGATGCATCATAGAAAAATTAACTTTGTTTGAATATAGACATCTATAGTTATTAATATAACTGATTAGTAAAATTTCTGAAAGGATCGGTATAAGCCGCCTATTACTATAACACATATGTCCTAAAGAGGAAAATAAAAAAAGAAAACTAAGCTATATGTTAAACTATGGAATATTTCAAGGAAAAAACATTAATCAGCATTCTCTAATTAGAATAATTAGAAATAGAAGCTATGTGTACATGGTACCAAAAAAAGGAGTTAAAAGGAAAATAAAACACGTAAATTTGATACATGTGCTCCAAAAACCAAAATGCAGTGGAGACTCATCAATTGACCCATTCACTTAACAAAAGAAGTGGGGGAGAATCCCTCGATTTGCTCTATCTGCCCTATTCTAACCTAGCCCATCCAAATTCTAGCTAGGCTCGCTCCCCCACAGCCCTAACGGGAGTACAGAGAAACAAGACATGAACTCTTGGCTTTTACACTTCCAAGATTCTATGTCCTGGCAATTTAAGAATGATGTGAAGAGTCTTTAAAACCTAACCCCTAAGTTGGGGTGCTACTCCACCACAGGCAGTGTGAAAGACCTTACTCCCAGCCTTTCATGATCAGAGGACAGCAAGTAAAATCAGAAGTGGGAACTCTCAATAAAACATAGAAAAATAGATAAAAGCATGGAGAATCCTCAGGCAGTTTAAACCTTCATTACTGGGCAAAAAAATACATGGTCGGCAGCAGCGCCCGTGGAGCACCTTCCCAGAGCAGAAAGTCCCTTGGGGCCAGACTGAGGACCACTGGCCTGTTTTCCCACCCTCTGGCCAGCAGCACCCTCTGCCCTGAGCCAAACGTCTTAGGCCTACCCTGATTATTGAACATGCACATGAAGCCGTCACGCTGGTAGTTGGCCACTCGAGCACGGGAGGGACAGTTTACAGGTATCTGAAGATAGTTGGGTCCCAGGCGGTGGCGGTGAGTGTCAGGATAGGAAAAAAGGCGACCCTACAGTCATAAACGAAACAGACAATGACCGTGAGCAGGAACGAAAAGAAGCAAATTTCCCCAAAACCAACTGTACAGAAAATTATACAAAAAAGCACTTTATGTTTTTATTTATGTCAGAGCTCTTCGAGCTCTGCGACTTTGTAGATATAAACCAAGTACTACGCTAAGAAAGCCGTGGTTCAAAAGGACACCCCTATAGTGCCACAAGGTCCTGAATCAAAGATTAAACTAAGTTACATATTTACCAAGGCAGAATGGTAAGGACATTTCTTTCAGTGAGTGCTGAAACAAAAAAGATGTATGATTAACTCTGTATTACTCTTAGGATCCAATTATTTAAATAAGTTCATTATTTAAAGCTCTACTCTATGAGCAGTTTTCTTTCACTGATTGTGTCGTGGACCTGGAATCTGAAAGAGTATTCTTAGACCCCTAACTATGAGCCAAAATAAAAATCTAGTTGAATAGGGCAGCTTATCCGATATTTTGTTCCAAATCACTCATACCAACATACTTAATCTCGCCTCACAGTTCTGCCAGGAATTTGCTCTTGGCTGAGTGACTCTACCTCTCGCAATCATTCCAGATAGTCTAGGGTAAGATTTAGATGACGGGCTGTGCAGCTATGACTGAGACACACCGACGGTTTGGAGGCACGTTGCCTCCTTTAGCTCCAAACAGACTAAGTTGTACACTACATTTACCAACAGGACAGAAGGTACTATGGAGCCCCAAGCAGTTCCTGGATACAGTCACTATCATAAAATTCTGGTTTGGTGTCACCTTGCGTTTATAAAGCAACCTTATGCCACCTAATGGGTAGAGTCAAGGTTGGGAAATGGACACAGCAAGGCCATAACCTGACATCAACTTGAATCTGGGCCTCACCCAAGGCCCTGTGCCTGAGCTCCTTGCTGGGCCTGGGTGAGAGAGCAAAACAAAGCTCTCCCACTCAGGCCAACTTCTCCTCCACTTCCGGTAAACTGAGAGCATGGGAGTGAAGGTCCTCAGGGGACGGTCTCTTGGTCACTGACATTAAGTTATTTTGTCTTTTTGCCATGATCTGGCTTACCACTGTGGATAGCAAAGTTTAAAATGTATTCGTGTGACCTTGTTGCGAGGTACCTGAGAACACTGTCCATTAGCACATAACTATCACCGCCCCCGGATGCTCAGTGGAATCATTTCAAAGTCCTGCTAACTGGCTCTCCACTTCCAGTGCTTCCTCCAGCAACATCACCCTACACATTCCTGCCAAAAGAACCTTCCTAACACCCCAGCAGATTATGTCACTTACCTACTTGGACTTTAAGATTCCTCACTGGTCACCAAACAGCTAAGTAGGTATGGCAAGTCCTTTTCTGCATCTCCCCTAATGCGCTTTATGGTATTAGAATTCACAGCTGAATGACCTCAGAAGTTGTTGGAAAAACTAGGCTAGGAACTGATATTCTGACAAAGCTCCTTCAAGCACTTTTTAACTCCATTAAAAAAAAAAAAACTATAAAGAAAGCACACAAAATTGAAAATATGTTTGCTGTAACTGAAATTAATACTGATAAAACTTATGGAATTCTTTCATATAATTCAATTCACTAAATGAATTATACAATTTCCATTTATCACCCTTTTTCAGAACTCTCTTCCTGCAGGTATGAGATGCCTCAAACCTTTGGTTTTTGGCTGGTGTACAGAACTATATTTGCTACATGGCCCTTTACCCAGGGCTCAGGCCTCCATCCCGAGCTTTAATGCTCTTCTCATTGTACATCTCGGTGTTGCTCACTGCCTTCAGGTCTGTCTCCCTGTGGCCCCAGAGACCCATGGTTCTTGTGAGAAGCCTTTGGGTGACCTTTTATTCCTGAATCTGTTCCCTCAATACCAGGGTTATGCAGTCTCAGCTCTACTTAGGCCAATTTCATGCAGTGGCAAATGCCATTAACCACTCCTTCACATGGTTCAGCTGCCTTCCGACGCCCAGCGGGGGAGGTTTGGGGCCCAGCGTCACCTTGGGTGACCTGTCTTGGCTCCCTCTGCTCCCCAGTTTCCATGTGAACACTTCTGTTTCTCCCCTGTCATCTGCTTGACTTCCCCTCTCCGTTCTCAATTCCCAGTTCTCTCTTCTCCTGTAAATCACCAACCAGCAAGCTTCTACCTGATATATACCAATCGCATTTCTCAAAACCGAAGGAAACTTTTCTTTTCCTAGAAGGGACAATTGTACAAATGTCTAATCAAGCATCCAGGTCCCCTCCAACGTATGCTCAATGTACCCAATCTTATTTCTTCTACTTTAGGAAAAACTGACTGTTTACAGTTTAAATCTACCTACTACCATCTGCCTCTATATCCCATGCTCATGTTTCTCTCCTGCCACATCTTACCTCTGTGGAAAAGAGCCACCTCAAGGGCTACTTCTCTCTTGAGACGGTCTCCATCCTCTTATCAGACAAGACTTCTGGTTCACCACACCATTCTGACTTATATTATGGTTATCCTATGTTTTTCTATCTGTTACAGAGCCAGGCCAATCTATCACACACAGTAGATATGTGTTCAATTTATATTAGTTAAAGTGAACTCAAAACTAATAAAAAATGTATTTTATATAAAAGCCTCGGATGTTCCCACTGTCAAGGCAAAAAAGTTATTATTAGATAGAAACAAGGGACTCTTAGCTGGCCTCCGAGGAATGACGCCTGGACTGGAATCAGACGCATACATAAGAAGCAGTTATCGGTCACTGCAGTCTGACCCCAGATATGTATATTCTTTAACTTTTGTTTCACGGTCATAGTCCAAACACGTAAAAGATTGATTTATCCAATAATTATTAAGCAAATTATTTGCCAACTGATTTCTAGTTCAAAGGAGAATTTTCTACTCTTTGTACCCTTGAAAGAGCACAGTGGAAAGTGATAAAAAAAGTACTGAATGCCCAAAGACATGACCAAGACAAATGGTTAAACAAACCCACTGCCTTTAATCACTGGCAACATAAATTTAGTTTGTGAAAACCAGGCCCTGATCTCTTTTTATGGAGGGAAAAATTCAAATATCACCGTGGAAGAGGAAATGAATAAAGTCATGCTGACTAAGGTGTTGTAATCAATTAACGACATCCACTCCCATCAGTTACAGGACTAACAGAGTGCTTTACTCTAAAAATACGTGAGGCGTTTATAATATAACTTCTTTTTAGAGACTAAATGTCAAAGTCAACATATTGAGGAACTTTACTATGAAATTCGGCTTATACTGTAATACCCATCTCAAAGTGTTTCAGTCAGTCCCACGGTACTAAGGACCCAGATTAACCAAAGTGTGTGTGTGTGTGTGTGTGTGTGTGTGTGTGTGTGTGTGTGTGTGTGCATGTGTGTGCATGTTGTGTGTGCGCCCTTGCACGCATCCCCGCCCAGTACCTCTCAGTCCGCCAGGTTTACCTGAAGCATTTTGTCGGGGCTGGGCTCAATGCCCGGTGGCATGTTGCTTGGGTCAAAAGCCAACTGTTCAACCTCAGCAAAGTAATTAACTGGATTCCGATTTAAGACCAGTTTACCAACTGGGATAAGAGGGTAGTCGCTGTGAGGCCAAATCTAAAAATAATGTCATATTCACAGTTACAAAACCACCAACTGAAGGAACTTAAAGTACCCACAAAAATGCTGGCTTTCAAATATAATGAAGCCAGTGATAATAAGTGAAAATAATACTGTTTAACCCAATAGAATGATAAGAACTTAAGGTGACTGCATTTGTTGACTCTTTCACAACAGTAAACAGTCAATATCGACACTTGCTCTGGGCAAAATTTGTTCCCTGTTAATAATATACCAAGCCACCTACATGAACACAATGAACTTATCAAACAGGAACTGGAAGTGAAATGCTAGTGAGCATTCATTCACAGTCTGGGAAACTCTAAAATGGTACCACTGCATTTTGTACATGATGAATGATGAATGCTGGACTGCAAATTTGTTAAAATTAGGTAAGAAGAGACTTTAAAAAGAGAACCATTTAGTTGTTAACTGACTCACCTTGGTAACATCAAATGGATTAAATGGAAAAGTTTCTGCCTGATTAAACGTCATGACCTGGATATAAAAAGTCCAGGACGGGTAGTTGCCTGTAGCAATGGCATTAAAAAGGTCCCGGATGCCATAGTCAGGATCTTGCTGGGAAATTTTTGCTGCATCTTCTTCAAAAAGGTTTTTGATGCCCTGGTCAGTCTACAGAATGAAAGAAAGAAGTTCAAGCTGAAACTTAAGTTATTGAACTTTACAGTAATTCACTGAAAGACTATAACACAACTCAAAGACTGGATTTTCCTTGTAACAATAATTCCACTGTTCAAATCTGACACAAATATGAGTTCATCAAGAAATTCTACTGGATGGTCCTGATTCTCTTAAATGTCTAGGAAATCTATCTATACAATTCATACTTGAAATGAGTTCTATCTTTTCCTTTTTGTAGTCTATATTATTTAAATTTTTTAAATTGTTGACATAGTTTATTTTCAATTTTTCCCTCATATAAAACATGCTGCATTGCTGTTTTCAGACAAGCCAAAAAATTTTTTGGCACAATATTTACCATTTTAATCATTTTAAAGTATCCAATTCAGTGTTTTTTTTTTTTTTTTTTTTTAGTAGATATCTCAAAATAGAGTTGCTGGGGCACATGGTAATTCTGTACTTAATTTCTTAAAGAACTTCAAAACTGTTTTCCAGAGCGGCTATTATTTGAATATTTATACTCATGTTACTTTCCAAATCAGAAAAAAAATCAAAATATATTTTAAAAATAAGAAAATAATTAATAAAATTAAAGGACTTTCTCTTTTTTTATCAAGTAATTTTTTAAATTCTTTTTATAATAGCTCAAATCAATTACTGAGATTGTGCTTGGTTAGCATCCCTCCACCACCACATTCTTCCTTTTTAAAAAAAAAAATCACAGAATCATAATTCATAGAGCTGAAAAGAACTTCAGTGCAGCTACTCTGAAACAGTTCTCTGACTACTCTTCAAACAAGCTATTAAGACCCAAAATAGTTAAGTCACTATCACAAAGGCTCCCATTACTATCCCATGTTGCTCTTCAATGGAGTTCCCACCTGCATCTTATTCTAACAGGATCCCCAACAAGCCAAGCCCCATGGAAAGATTTCCTTAGCACACATCACCTCTGGAATGCTGGTCCATGACAGCCACATAAAACCCAGCTCTCTCTAACCAGTAGCAAGATGTGAACCATTCTGACCATTACACCAGGATTAAAAAATGGAGATCATCTGCAGATCACCCAGAGAGCTAATACATTAAATTGTACGATAATATTGCAATATTTTCCTGACAATAATTAAATCTTCTGGGTTTAAAAAAGAATAATCTCAGGCCAGAATAATCCAGACTAATGAATCCACATAAATCAGGTTACCTCTGGGCCTTCTGTTCAACAGATCTATAAACTATCTTTGCAGGACCATGACAGCTGGTATTATTATCCCAGTTTTACAGGGACAAACTGGAGATTAGAGAACTCTTAATAATATACTCAAGTCATAGTTATCTAGAAGAGGAAAAATCTGAGTTCAGACTGGTCTCACTATAAAGCCACCAACCATGCTAGCTGTCCCAGATACAATCATTTAGTCCTGCTCTAAGTAACACTGCTTCCTTTGGCAATTACAAGCCAATGGGCCAATTACAGGCCAGGGTGTTCCTGGTCAAAGATTGTAGTTCCATAAGCATAAAGAGGAGTGACAGTTGTCCTATTTGATATACCTACAAAAGTTGTTCAGATAAAGATTAACACAGGACAGAAGAAAACAGGTCCTTGCGATGTCATTAAGAGGGAGACTATTCTGTCGTGAGTCCACTTCTGTGTCTGCTTATTTTGTCCGTAGTATTTGGAAACAAGTTCTCAGGCTATCAGAGGTTTTCTAATAACCTTCCACAGTTCTCTGGAAATATTGCTTATTCTTAACAAATGTTAAGACCATACTAAGAGAGAGCCCTTTAAAACACTACGGTTTATTAAAAGGTTCTTGAAAACTTCACTGAAGGTAACTGATTTGATCTGAATGTATGAAAGCAAATTTTAAAAACAGAATTTTTGTTTTCTGACATTTGTAATTGATTTTACTTACTTGCCTTGTTTATGATATACCTTTAATAAATGTTAAATAATGGATGAATGAATTAAAACATTAAGAGAAATGAAAGTAATGATGAAATAGATATTATTGACAGGATGCCCTAATTCTACCTTAGTCCCATCCTAGACCCCAAAAGATAGCTACGCTCAGAGCAATGACTCAGGGCTGGGAAAGGTAGAGCATAAAACTTTACTGTTTGCTAATGCTTGTCTCCAAATGCCAACAATAACAACAAAAACCTAGAAAGCGAGGCTAACTCAGGTAGAAATCTCCTTTGGCCTAGCCTGGAGGCCTGTTATTAAACTTCTTACATTTGAGCCCAAATCAAAAGCTTAGATCTTCCCTCTGCAGGGGGAAAAGAAGTTCAATGTGTACCTGACAACACTAGAAGCGTTAAACCAGAGAGCCGGCAGAAACGGAGCATTTTCCCAGATATGTATGGCAGAGCTCCCCGGTCCAGAAGGAGAAGGAACCTTGACTAGTGACAGCAACCATATAGTCTTACCCTCCAGCCACATGAAAAGAAGAGACCAAAGAGAGGCCACACACGGTTCTTCTAATTGGGCAGCATGAATCTATTCACTTGAGTGGTGGCCAATAAAATACCCACGGTACTAATCAAATAGATCAATACTTTGTATGCTTGGGGATGGAGGTAAGGGAAAAGTGAGAGAGGCCTTCACCTTGTTTATCTTTACCCAGTCCTCAGAACAAGTAAGGAGATGGGGGTGGTAGAAGCCTTTTACTCCCCGCCACAGAGGCGACGTGTACCTTATAATGGAATTTGCAGTAAACTGCCTCTCTATTCGCATTAACCAGCTTGAAAGTGTGTGATCCATATCCATTCATGTGCCTGTATCCATCTGGAATCCCTCGATCACTGTACAAGAAGGAAACCTAGGGAATAGGAAAATGAAGCTTAACATTCTTCAGTTTAAATCAAAACATCCACAATTTTTAAGACACTCCAAGTCTCCAAAAATCCCTTAATTACACATAACATCCTACCCAAGTACCCTCAAGAAGAGTTACCATTATTATCATTTATTAAAGAAAAAGAAAAAGAAAAAATTCAAAGCACAATGATAGATAAATCATGAACCTCATGGCTCAAAATTCTATAAAGAAAAACTAAAAACTACTTTCCCCACATTTCACTAATACAGAGAGTTTTACTTCATACTAGAGATTTTAATCCTTAATATTGCTAATTAATTGGTAATGTTTCTAAGCATCACTTGAAGTCCATGAATGGAGGAAGATTAACAAAATCAAACATTATTATACTCTTCGAAATCCAAAGAAGTCTCCCAAAAAGAAAGTCAAAAATCAATTCCAATGAAACAGTCAAAACTGGAGAAACACGCTGTGAGGCATAATTACAGCTCCATACCAGGTGATATAACAGATTGGAAAAGAAGCATTCCCACCTGATGCAGAGACTCAGGACGCAGGCTCAAGAAGTCCCAGGCCATGTTTGCATCCTTCAGATGTGTTTGAGGGTTTCTCTTTTGGCTGTGAATAAAGGATGGAAACTAAATGGAAAAAGAGAGAAAAAACTAAAAAACTAAGTTTACAGAAATTACGGTGTCTTATGTTATACACAATGCTTATTGCTAGGTTTGTGGCTTATAATTATGGACACTATCATCCTAGAATTTTAAACTGCCAAACCCGACCATTAAATTTACCCACTACCTGTTTCTAGGGTAGTGGGTAAATGACTCTTTTTATTAATCTTCCACACTCTGAAAGGAAAACTGAGCTGTTCTCATTAAGTCAGTGAATCCTGAAACACCAAATCTAAGACCAATGGTAACTGCTGTTATTTGAGCTTATGAAAATATATTAAATACAGAGAAATGTGTTTAAAGAGGCAATCCAGCCAATCCAAATTTTCTTCTCTCTGCCTTTCCCAAGGCTTTCCCTTAAATGCCAATCTATACAGAGCATTTAAAATCAATTTAAATCCACAAACATTTGGAGAGTGCACAATACTTATCACCTACCAGTAGGGGATCCCTGATGAAGAAAATGGGGGTGTTATTTCCAACAAGATCCCAGTTACCATCCTCTGTGTAAAATTTCACTGCAAACCCACGAGGGTCACGAACGGTATCAGCTGAGCCTAATTCTCCAGCTAAAAGATTCATATAAGAAAAATGTAGCATCAGTATTTTGCATCCAAGAAGCCTAAAGTCACAAAGAAACATTAGGCTCTACCGTTTCGAATCCATTTCATAGAAGTAAATTAGGTATTTAAGTATCTGGGTTATTATTTCTACCACCCACCAGCTAAGTTGGTCTACAAATTAAACAAAAGAGTTAATTGAGAGTAATAAGAGTACAGGTATACCTCGTATGATTGTGTTTTGCTTTATTGCGTTTCAGAGATATGTTTTTTACAAATTGAGGGCAAGACTCACTTTATGGTGGTGGTCTGCAACCTGCTATACCTCTGAGGTATGCCTCTATGTGTAATAACAACTGAAAAGATTATCCATTTAACATGATAAGGTAGTTTTGTTCAAATAGGTAACTAAAATTTAAATTAAAGTAAGAGAAGAGAATAATTTTGAAGATTAAGGTAGTGAACAAAGAGAAAGGAGCTGTCAAAATTATAAAGTTAATATTTAAAAAATGAGTTATAATATAGGTTCTTATCCTTAATTTCATTTATTTTTGCATTCCATAGTATTTTAAAACTACACAAACACAGAAGGAAAAAGAAACAGAATCACAACACTGTGGTGTGTTGAGATGTCGTATGACAGATATAACTCTCACTAGCTCTGTAACACAAGAAAAGTCTCCTGACCTCTCGAAATAATCTCACCTTGCAAAGTAAATCTAAAGATTAGATTATAGCTAATGTCTATAAAGCACGTAACCATGGATGGCATAGCGTTATTCTCAGTAAAGAACAGCTATTATCGTGGTTATTGAACAAGATCGCTACTCCACACTTCCTATGAGGCAACTTATAATAAAGTTCCTTCCCAATTCCACAGAACTGAAGAGGTGGCCTCTGCATAAGTGTGATTTCCTAAGATCTCAACCAACAGAATTATCAGTAACTTCCTACATGTTTCAAAATATTTTTTCTACTGTAAAACCTGGCTGTAATTTGGAAACGTACTTGTTTTCTATATTCTAATAAGAATTTTTTAAATTAAGTTATAAATGCCCCAAATAAGGTACCAGGGTTGAGTTAAGCAATACCAGTCCTACAAACAGACTGACTTACCAACAGTGGAGAATCTCACTGCAATGGGGGTCCTCTTTCCAATGTTCTCAAACACCTTGGCCTTAGAGTATCTGGTAATGTCATGCGTGACCTCAAAGTAGCCAAAAGCCCCTGACAAGAAAGACACAGAAATCCTCATCATAAGACCATCACTCAGACCATAGGACCCTCAACATGCTACTGCTTGACAGGAGAAACTCATAGCTTCGCACTGACCTTCTGAGAGCTTCCAGTGTGATGGGGGAAGGGGAGATGTCCAAACATAAAATGAGGAGATAAAAGGCAAGGCCCTGTTATCAGTTTCGTGCTAAACTGAGTGCTACCCAGCTAGAGGCAAGAGGAGGAGGAGATGATGGGGCTGGAAATAACTAGCCAAGGCTGACCCAGTGACACAGGGCCTGAGAGGGCCATGAAGTACAGGAAGGACCTAGGAGAGAAAAAGAACAGGGAGGAGAGAAGAAAACACAGGGAAGAAAGAATAAACACTTAGGAAGGACACCACAGAGCCAAACAACAAACTGAACGACATAGCAAAGTCATCATGGAAAAGCCATGCGGAAAAAGCTGGAGCATATGGAAGAAGAGAAAATTGAAAAATTAGGAAGTCCTAACTCAGAGTCTAAGTGAGCAGCTAAGAGAAAAACTTTTTCTTCCTTTCTAAAAAGCTTTATTTTTCCCGAGTTATTAGCTTTCTTTTAAATACTGTCCTCCCCCATCTTTTATTTCTGTAATAAAAGATGAAAGTTTTACAAAAGTTTTGGACAAAAGGGAAAAATCACCACAAATCTGACACAAGTATCCTCAATTTTATACAGTTCATTTCAGTATTTACCCAATTAATGCACTATCTAAATCTACTTATAATAACAGTATGTCTGTGTCTATGTATCCTTATTTTTATTTCACTAAACTGCATAATGAAAGAGAAAGAAGATTACATCTATTTTTATCAAAATAAAGAATTTTATCTATAATGTTTAACCCAGTGAAATATCATCATTTCTAACTTCTCTTTTGATTACTAATTCCTCTTTTACATTTTTTTCTTCCTTTCAGGAATGGAGATTTGGCATTTCTATTAAAGGAGCTCCAACCCTCTGAGAAATAATTTTTAACCCAGGTGTTATAAAATGAACCTTTTACAAAAAAAGGACAGAGCTCTCACCTGCTCCTTTAGCATGCACAACCCTTTCAGGAATTCTCTCCCGATCAAAATGAGCGATTTCATCAGTGAAAACCACATCCTGAACGAGAAGGGGCCCCCGGGGGCCTGCTGTCATAATATTAAGTTTGTCTCCTACTGGATTACCAGCCCCGGTGGTGAGGACTTCAGGACTCTAGGTGAACATGAAAGAAAAACAAAAGAATGCAGGAGAGTCAGTACCAAAAGAAAAAAAAAAAATTAATGTACATTGTCATAGTTACATGGTTTTGCAATTTTTATACCTTCTCCCCAAACTCTTTTTAAATTTCCTATAATTTCCAAATAATCTTTGACAAAAGAACCAAAAACATACAGTGGAGCAAGGAAAGCCTCTTCAATAAATGGTGCTGGGGAAAAGTGGAAAGCTACCTGCAAAAGAATGAAACTAGATGGTTGTCATTCACCACACACCAAAATTAACTCAAAATGGATCAAGGACCTGAATATAAGACCTGAAACAGTAAAATGCATAGAAAAAAACATAGGAACTAAACTTAAGAATCTTGTACTTAAAGAGGATTTTATGAATTTGACCTCAAAGGCAAGGGAAGTAAAAGCAAAAATAAAACTAAATGAATGGGACTACTGGCTCATTTCATAGCAAACTAAAAAGCTTCTGCTCAGCAAAAGAAATTGTCAACTACGTAAAAAGACAACCATCCGAATGGGAAAACATATTTGCAAGCAACACTTCTGATAAGGGCCTAATATTCAAAATACACAAAGAACTCATACAACTCTATAACAACAAAATAACAAACAATCCAACTTAAAAATGGGCAGAGGACCTGAACAGACACTTCTCCCAAGAAAACATACAAATGGCCAACAAAAATATGAAAAGATGCTCAACATCGCTAGCTATTAAGAAAATGCAAATCGAAACCATAATGAGATACCATCTCACACCTGTTAGAATACCTATAACCAACAGGACAAGTAATAACAAATGCTGGAGAGGATACAGAGAAAAAGGAACCCTCATACACTTCTGGTGAGACTGCAAATTGGTACAGCCACTATGGAAAACAGTATGGAGGTTCCTCAAAAAACTAAGAATTGATCAACCCTATGATCAGCAATCCCTCTACTGGGTATTTACCCCAAAGACTTGAAAATCCTTATTCGAAAAGATAGCAGCATTATTCACGGTGGCCAGGACATGGAAGCATCTGAAGTGTCCTACAGGAGATGACTGTATAAAAAAGCTGTAGTACATATATACAATGGAATATTACTCAGCCATAAGAAGAGATGAAATACTGCCATTTGTGACAATATGGTTAGACCTTGAGATAATCATGCTAGGCGAAATAAGCTGGACAGAAAAAGTTGAAAGCCACATGATATCACTTATATGTGGGATATAAACCTGAAAACAACAAACAAACAGGACAAACAAACAGATGCTAATGGACATGCACAGTAGACTAGTGGTTACCAGAGGGTAGGGGACTGGGGGTGGGGGAAGTAGAGGGGGTAAATGGGATCAAATGTGTGGTGGGAGAAAGAAATCTAACTATGGATGGTGAACACACATGCAATATATATATGCCTTACTGTTGAATTATACACTTGAAACTTACTGGATTTCATTAACCAATGTCACCATCGTAAATATGAATGAATGAATGAATGAATGAATGAATTAACTTCCTGTGTCCAAAGTACTGAAATACAACATATGCCATAGCCTGAAATTTATAGTCAGGTCTCAGAAGTCCTTCATAAATCTCAATACCAATCTGCTAAGAAATCTCTTTGAAGAGCAGAAAGATGAATAAATAACCTGTCAACCTGCTGGGCTCCTGCTCTAGATAACAAACACTAGGCTCCACACAGGACACCCCAGACAGGATCCCGAGAAATGGATCGTATGTGTTTAATACTGAATGTCCAAACTAACAGTGAGATAGTCTCAGGAGAATCTATGCTAGTTGACACTTTACTCAGAACTCACAAATGCTTTATTACTGCCACAGATGTTAATGTGGGTTCTCTTAAGCAATATCTCTCTTTTCAATTAAAAAAAAAGTCAATGGTTTTTATAGTATTAAATTTCTAAAGATCTTAAATGTTTCTGAAATGGTATACATTATTTTACTGTAATAAAAAATTAGTTTCAATCCACTCAATTCTCCAATTTCAGTTACATCGGAAGCCTCTCACTGTCCCTTTCCTAGGGTAGTGGCAGTGTTCTTTAAGCTCCTCGTGATCCTGGGCAGCTCTTAGCTTCATCTTGTTCCATGGTCATACAAATGCGTTTGACCAGACAGTGGATTCTCCAATGTCTTTGCCTGGGAAATCAAGGGAGATGGGTGGGTGAAGCAAAGCTAAGGCACTTCCATCTTGAGAGAACAACTCAAAAAGGTCTTCTGATGAAAAAGTCAAGAGTACCCTCTCCACATACCCAGAAAAGCACTATGCTCAGAAGTTCCACGAACCTCAAGTGGAGTCTATAACTTTCACTCTCCGACCACATTTGTCCTGAATATCAAACAAACTCAAGACCTGCCTCTTCTTCAGAAGGAGATATTGGGGGGAGGCTCACTTAAAAAAAAACTATGAAAGTACCACGAGCTCTTGGGGAAAATGTACTGAATAAAAGAGGCCTTGGAACTTGCAGAATTAATAAATGAGATTCACACACACTAATAAATCCCCCTTAAGTCAGAAATTTAACACCTCTTCTAATCCTCTGCTCTAATAGATCAATTGTCCTCATTTTTAGCAGCCTCCCTCACACAAGGTAACAAGTACGCAATTCGCATTTAAAACAACTGGGGCGGGAAAAGCTTCCACAAGTTAGCAACACGGAAAGCAGGCCAGTAGGAAAAGATCCCTGACTTCAGGGGATGTTTAGGGCAACATTAGATAAGACAAACTGACCTGAGCTAAAGATGAGAGTATGTATTAGAAGGTGTGAAGAAGGATACAGTCTCTTTGCTGAGATGAAAAGAATCAATGCAATGAATGAGGACTGAAAAGAGGCTACTGGGCTTGGAAATCTGGTGACTGTGCCAGGATAGTTTTAAAGGTAAATAAAATAACGAAAGCCAGACAGACCAATGATAACAGTGTCACTTGCTTATGATAACATCAGTTGGTGGCATCTGAGGTCCTATTATAATAAAGACGTTTTAAAATTTTTCTTTGACTTTAAATCAGGGACAGGTTAGATTTGTGTGGGTTAAGGAATGAATAGGAGGGAAAGAAAGCAGAGGTTAGGACTACAGTCTCTCTCCAGAATGTTGCTGATAAAAGGAGAGGAGGAGCACAAGTGCTTCAGAGAGAAGGCGGTGAGCATCCTGTGCTCTAACTCTAAGGTCAATTCCATGGAGTAAGCACTGTCCTCAACGCCAATGCAGCTACAATTGGTTTTTGTTTTTGTTTAGGTCAAATGCACTCTCAAGTGGAAGCAGTGAAAAACAGTGCTCCACAGCTACAAGCAATGCTGAAAATATCCAGGAAAAGAAAGACTTGGCAGATGATACCTGATTAAATGAATAGAGTCAGATTAAGCCACTCGCCGCAGAAGCTGAGAGGGCAGAGGGGACAGGAGAGTAAAAAAGGAGAGAAGGGGGAAAGTCCACAAATGACACAGGCAACAACCACCTGACCAGGAGATGAGAGCAACAGGATAGCAGACTTCAGACAGAGGTTGAGAGTTAAATGGCTGGAGGGAAAAGTAAGTCAGAGCTTGTCTGCACGTGCAGGACACAAAAAGCCAGCCGTAATGCACCAGGGCCACATTAGAAGTTCAACAATCCCAAGTGACCCCTCTGCAGGTTGGATGGTAGTGTTTAGGGGGTGGGGTGCAGCATTTAGAACCAGGGAACCTTCAGGTGCACTCATTTCGATACTCATTTCTTCACCCGGCATGGCCCCTGTCCTCCCCGTCCCCATGGACACATAGCTTGGCAAGAGGCATCCCTGCGTTCTGTACACACAATGGTCCAGGTCTGCAGTCTTGGAGGAGGGAAGGCAGAGGGCTCCTGCAAGACAGTGAGTGCTGTCAACCCATAACATGGTCATACCCCGTAGCTTACACCCTTTGTTTTTTATAAGCAACAGACAAAAGAAACAACATCCCACAATGCCAGCTCTGAGCTTTCTCTAGTGATATGATGGGGGCGGGGTGCCTATTTCTGGTCCAAAGCTAACCAAAAAGACAGACAGAATCAATGCATTTGATGGAACTGGATATAATTTCTAATTTCCCTTTGTAACTACCATTTCTGGAGCACCTGCCATACATGAGGCTTTATCCTAGCTACCTTTACACGAGTTAGCTCACTTAAGTTTCCCAATAATCCAGTGACATAAATGTTATTATTGTCATTTAATGGGTGATGCTACATGCTCTGATAATGTAAGTAACTTGAAGAGTGCCCCACCTTCTCTCAAAAAGGAGCACTTGTACCTATTAACATGTTTACATCTTCCTGACTGCTAGTTATCCGGAACATCCATACAAGCTTCTCTTAAACTTTTCTCCTGCCCTGAACCTTCAAGCTGGGCCAAGGGCATCTTTTTGTGCCCCACAGAACAAAATACTATAATCGTCTGTTTTCTCTCTAGACAGTCTACACCTTTTACATCTGTATCCCTAACACCTGACAGTTATCAGCAAGTACACAACAAATGCTTATGGATCCAATGAGTGATAAATTATACTTTGGATGAATTTGAAATGGCTAAGGAAGATTATTTCAAAGCAGGAAGAAGTAGAAGCAGCCTATTTCCTCTCCCCACATTACCCCTCCAAAACATAAAAGGGAAATATTTTAACTTACAATTTTAAATTCTGATCAAACACCTAAGAAAAAAATTGTTATAAAAACTGCTGTAGAAGTTGGTACTTTGGTTTGGCTAAAA
Organism: Macroglossus sobrinus; assembly: GCA_004027375.1. Taxonomy (NCBI): domain Eukaryota; kingdom Metazoa; phylum Chordata; class Mammalia; order Chiroptera; family Pteropodidae; genus Macroglossus; species Macroglossus sobrinus. The sequence goes on along the minus strand of PVKZ01002785.1, from coordinate 90,334 downwards.
ACTGGCATCATGTTTAGAAGTAGAGACTCAAAGTTAAATTCCATTTTGGCTTTGCTGTTTGTTTGTTTGTTTGTTTGTTTGTTTGTTTGGGCTGGAGTTAAGGCATGAATATAGACATATTCCTGGTAGGACTAACATTAACTTTCTCTAGCAAAACATCTTATCAACATAGTTTCCATTGATTAGTGCTCTCTGCTCACAGAAGTTTCAAGAACTTACTAAACATAATATTTTGTTTTTAAATTAATAAAGAATGGTACGACCAAATCCTAACTTGGAATCCAAAAGGAGTCATAATGATAGCTTCACATTCCAGTTCTCCGATTTTTAAGGGATCAGAGGCCACTAAATAAGCCTAAGTATCCCAAAGGAAGAGCACATGGCATTCTAAGCAGCGAGCAACAAAGTTGTCACTTAAGATCCAACCAGAGTGACTGGGAATAGCTGGAAAAGCACCCTCCTCCCTGAATGTACTCTGAGAGAAAGAAATAAAGATCTTTAAGATGATCCAAGTCATATCTGCAAACATATTTGATTCAGTGCTCGCCCATCAAAATTTACAAAGCTCCCAGCTCATTGGTCAGCAACAGAATCTGACCACAAGGAGAGATGCCCAATAAATTGCCTGCACATAGGGCGACGCTCTGGTTCCAAAGGTGGATACACCCAGCTTGGCATTCTGCATCTGGGTCTTAAGGGAAGAGGACACGATGTGGTGCCTTCTGACAGTAGTTCCAAAACTTAAAGCTCTCACAGTCTAGTAAAAGTAAAAATAACTTGGGGAGTGAGAGGGAGGATACTGAAACACAGCTGCCCATTTCTATAGAAGCATTTTCCAAACAGGGGAGTTAAAAAAAAAAATACTATCCATTACTATCATAATTTTCTAACAGAAAGACTATTTTAATGTTAGAAAGTTAAAAGAAAATAGCTTTTAAAAACAGACTATGTCTGTTTGCTATTCACATCACAAAACAATAGCTGGATAGATTTTCAACAAACTTGGAATGTATGGTTTGAATAATGTAGTAGGGTCAGCTACCTGGACACAGAGGTAGACTACATTTCCCAGCTTCCCTCATGGTTGGGTGTGGCCATGTGACAAAGTTCTAGCTGATGGAACATAAGTAGAAGTGACCTACACCACTTCAAGCCTGGGCCCCAAACCTTCCATACACACTGCTCCATGCTCTTAACCTTCTGTGGCTGACACTGATGCCCTCAGCAACCTTAAAAGCCATGTGTTAACAAGGGGACAGCCTTCTTCAGCCCAGAGACCCCAATAACTGTGGGCAGCAAAGTATTATTCACTCCCCCTTTTCAACCTTAAACCACTTTGGTTCATTATGAAACAGAGAAATAAATTTCTAGTATGTTTATACCATTATACATTTTGAGATCTATTATTATAGTACAAAACAACCCACACACAATTTAACTTAAAATATGGGCTATGAATTAATAATAAAAAGACAACCCAATTTTTTAAAGAACAGAAGATCTGAACAGATACTTTCAAGGAATATCTATCAACAATCAATAAGTATGTAAAAAGATGCTCAGTACTACTAATCATCAGAGCAATGAATATTAAAACTGCAATGAGACATCAGTTCACACCCAGAATAGCTAAAATTAAAAGACTGACAACACTAAAAGCTGACCGAATGTGGAGCAACTGGAATTCTCAGACACTGATGATGGAAGTATAAAACGGTACAGGCACTTTAGAAAAAGGCTTAGCAGTTCATCATAAAAGTCACATACCCTATGACTCAGCATTTCTATTTCTGCATATTTCCTAAGAGAATTAAAAGCATATGTGCACAAAAAGACCTGTATAAGAGTTTTTCATAGTAGCTTTATTCATAATAGCCAAATACTGGAAATACCCTAGGTGTTCAGCAACAAGATAAACAAATGGTGGAATATTCATACAATGGAATACTACTCAGTAATTTAAAAAAAAAAAACTGTTGATACATGCAACATTAATGAATCTTAAAACATTTTTGCCAAATGAAAGAAGCATTACACCAAAAAAGTACATAAATCAATGGTTAAAAAAGAAAATCAGCACTGGTTGCCTGGGGCAGAACCACAGGGATTGCCGGAAATGACTGGGAAAACACACAAGAGAACCTTCCAGGGTGGTGATAATCTTCAATATTTTGGTAAAGGAATAGATTCACAGGTGTATATATCATGGAATGGTCTGCTTAATATTTCTAAAGTTCACTGTATATTAAGTATTACCTTAAAAACATGAACATTAAACTCTCTTCATTTGCATGCTTAGTGTTTAGGGGTAAAGTCTAATGTCTCCAACTTACTCTGAAATGCATGTCCCAAAATAGGTTAATGGGTGTATGAAGGAATGATAGACAGATGTAATACATGTAATAAAAGATATGCAGCAAAATGTTAACTGTAGAATCTAGATGGTGGATATATGGGTATACACGGCAACTGCACAATTCTTTCAACTGTTCTGGATGTTCAAAATTTTTCATGATAAAGCATCGGAATTTATATGGGCTTTGTGACACATGCAAAATTCCTTTTGGGGGGTCTGGGGTGTGGTGGGGAGATCATCTCAAAGAAATAAGATGTTTTCACTCAGAGTAGCTAAAAGTGAGGAAAAACATGACATTGATGGAACTGCCAATCAGGACAATGTCCACGGTGTGGATGTGTTTTGTGGGGCAGCTATTTCTTATGGGCACCCATGTAGGGTAAGTCATCAGCAGGGTCTTATTCTCCCAAATAATGAAGAGGCACGCTAGTCTCAAAATAAAGAGGAGTACTTTAAAAATGAATAAATATTGTTTTATGGAAAAACTCACTACATTGTCCATATTTTTCTCAATTCACCAAGTATTCATAAAAAGTTCTGTGTGAACTAGGATTTCGCAACCACTGGGTATGGAAAGAGCCCTGGCCTCAAGAGCTGAGTTCTAATCTTGACTCTTCCACTAATTAGCTGGATGTCTTTGATCAATAAGACTCTGAAGTCTCTCTGGTTCACTTGAAGAACTCATGAAAACCTGAGCTACCTTAGAGGCATAGAATAAAGGGTAGGATGAGAAGAGAGATTTTCCAGGCCCTTGGAAGAGAAAGGCGGCCTTCTCACCATCAGGGAACTATAAAGCCATCCGAGAGCACTTAGCATTAATATGCCTCATTTCATAACTACAGAGCACTAGGCATTGAGGAAAAGCATGACTCTAGTCCTCCCTCTGCCATTAACCAGCCGTCATGGGAACTGAGCAAGTCCCTCAGACTCTCTGGGTCAGTTTGATAAGATAACTCAGACCATATGGGCTCTCATCTAATCTGACCTCCTCAAAGATGCCCTTTAAGACTCTGCACTCCTGGGTGCAGGCCAGGAATGTCTCCTACACCACCACTGTGCTGGACTCCTACTCATCTTTAAAGCTCTTGTTCAGATGTCCCCTGCTTTGCGAAGCCTGTCAGACACTCTCTTTACAGGTAATCTATGTGAGAGCCCTCACCACAATAAATGGTAATCATGTTTATCCGTCTTGTGTGTCCCAGGCTTGATTTTGAGCCTCTCAAAGTCCTAGTTCTGGCCTCACTGAAATGTGTACACCTCCCCACAGCACAGTGCCTAGCACATGTAGGCACTCAAAGAATAGGTGTGAATAGACACATTAATTAATGCCCAATGTCGCTTCTAGCGCTAAAATGTTAGGCTTGATATTTTTTAGCGCAAATAATGATATAAAAATGACTTTATTTAGTCGTTTAATGCTGTGCCTACTAGATATCAGTCACCGCGATGAGTGCTAGGCATATCGAGATGATAAGACTCGGGTCCATAACCCCATGGCACTCCTCAAATACAGAATGCTTGTAGCTATCGTTGAGCAAGTCCATAACAGAGCCTGTCCCCACTTCCCCTCTCACTTCCTTTCTTGCAGCTGCAGCTCTCTGCCTCTTTCTCCACTCCCTCTCCAAACTGCTAACTTTGTCCCAGCTGGCAAAAGTGCGAATGACCGAGCCAACCAACCGCGCCCAGCACCCGCCACAACCTGCACCAACCAACCAACCTCTCACAAGTCCCGCAGGCCCGCTGCTCCACGCCACAGAACCCTCTCCCCTCATCCCCGCGAATGCAACTCCATCTGGAACGAAAAGCAGCTCCCCGCCCCGCTCCATCCCCCGCCCCTGATCAGGGGAACAGCCCCAGGAGCTTCGCCGCGCTGGGGAAGCCACGGCCGTTCCTCGCGGACGCCCAGCTTTCGGAGAGCGCAGAGGGTACCTGGGAAGCCCGCTGCTCCTTCCACGTCTTCATCTGGTCGCTGGCTGGATCCCGTTTTTCTGCCATGGTGTCGGAGCAGAACCTTACAAGCAGCCTCGGCTCGTGCGTCCACACCGTCAGCCGGTCGGCGGCGTCTCCAGCCCGGGCGCTGAACTGGGCCACTTGAAATGCCAACAAGCTCCGCCCCTCGCCCCGCGCCCTTGGGAGCACCGCCTCCTGATCCACTGTTCGCGCTCCAGGCAGGATGGGATTAAAGCCAAAATTAGGGCGGGGTTGAACCCGCGAGGAGCAGAGGGGCGAAGAGCAGAGGGGTGAGGAGCAGGGGCTCCAAGAGGAAGACGGGACCCGAGGACCGGAACGGGCTGGAGAGCGGTGTGGAAAGGAGCAGAGCTATGCCCCTCCGACTTCCAAATCCCGGAATTAATGAAGGCAGGGCTGGCCTTGCAAACAGGGACTGGACTCTCACCCCCGGTTATCAGCATCTTTCAAGCTGCCCCGGAACGCGGGTATTAGAGGCCTGACAGTTTTGCTGAGGATTAGGCCCTCCTGGGTGGAGCTTTGAACCCTAGAAATATGCTCTCGGCTCTTCAACAGTCAGAAGTCTTGAGCTGAATGCCTCTGTGCAAAGTGAGATTTTAACATACCCTAATGCTAGTATTATTTGCAACTGAAAGATTGATGGGAATTTGGATTAAATGCCAATACTGATTCTGCAATTAAGGTTTACCCAGTAATATTACTCTCATATTATTTCCTTGTTTAGCACTGACTATATGTATAGAAAAACGTGCCTTTTTAAAAAACAAAAATGAAACATTGACAAGTCTTTAATGGTCTTAATAGTCTAAAATTCATAGCAAGCAAACTCAGCTTTTTAGGTTTCCCTTTGATTAGCGGTTCCCCATTTTACAGTGTCTACTATGTGCTAGAAGCTGCTAGATGTTTACCAGACTATATTATTTAATCTTCACAACAATCTTGCCATGAAAACTTTGTTATCCCCCATTTTAAATGTGAAGGATCTGATGCTTAAGAGAGGTGGAGAAACTCACCTAAAGCTTAAAAGTTAGCTAAATGTCAGAGCCTCGATCCTTGGTCTCCCGATTTCAAAACCTGGGCCCTGAACCACTATGTAATCCTGCCGTTCCAAGAATAAGAATTTTGAAAATTCTCCTTAAAGAGCCATGTTGAAAAGTGAAATATTAATAAGTCATTGACTGGCGTGTCATTGCAATCAAATGGATTCAATGATTTCCCCGTCTCAGATACCAAGAATTCTCTTCAAACACCTTGATACATAAATATACCAGCATCTTCAAATTAAAAGGTCTCAACTTTTAAGTTTGATTTTTTTTTCAGTCAAACTACATATAATGGCTTGATATACGATAGGGGAAATGTCAAATGTTCTTAATTTTACAGAAGTGTGATATCAAGAATCTGTCATAAAAGCTCAACTTTCGCAGTTCATGGAAAAGCAGCTCACAGATTGATCTTTAGTGCTCTTTATTTTTCCTTCATTACAACTTAACACAATTGTAAAGATGTGAATAGGTGTGTAATTCGTGTGATGTCTTTCGCCACGCAACCCATCCACACTGCCAGTAGCGTGTGAGCTCCATGAGAGCAGGGGCTTTTGATTTCCTCTCTGCTGCAGTCCTGCACATCTAGAATTGGTCGATTGCTTCCTCTATGCCAGGGACTGTTCTAAGCTTAATCCTCCCAACAACTGTAAGAGTTAGGTACTAACTAATATTATCCTCATTTTACAGATTAGGAAACTGAGGCACAGAAAGATTAAATCAATAACTTGTCCAAGGTTACACAATTATTAAGGGATAGAGCCAGAATTTTAGTCCTGTCCAGTGATCACCAGAGCCCATGGTTTGTTGAATAAATGTGGAAAGAATCAAACTAATCATTTTCTTCATTAACTAAGATAAATGCCAACAAAGTACATTTTAAAAAAGACCTGGAATCATGTGTTAATCTTTGTTCTTTACGTAATATTGTCCTGTGTTTTGTTTTGTTCTGTTTCCATCAATGTCGGTTTGGATTCCTAAGGAATTATTTTCAGTGAAAGAGAAATGGAGAAGCAAGGCATTTTCAGATCATATCATATCTTGTTTGTTAAAATAATGTGTGTGTTTATATAAATAACAATAATGAATTTATATTGGCTGCATAGGTAGCATTCTATTCATTGGCTTTATGACTATAATTTGCATAGAGTTTAAGTGAAAACAATTCTAAAAATCAGCCCTAGTTTTAAAATACATTAAACCAGTCTGTTTGATCTCTAAAAATCATTCCAAATGATTGGTTCAGTAAACAGATTTGGCCACAGATTTTTACATTTTATTAATATAACACAATTATTTTTGTTGGTATTGAATAAAATTGTTATTTAGAAAATGCTGTTCTCTGTTCAGAATCCAATGAAATACAATGTACTGACACAAAAGATATTATTAATTTTTATATCACCAAATCTAAAAGCAAACTTTAAGATAATAGGATGACTATCCCCTGGGAAACATGTCCATTAAAAGACTCAATTGCCACCAGGCAAGAGGATCTGTTGACCTGTATTATCATTTTTATGAAACTCCTTGTTCAGGATATGTAGATATAAACAGATTTAATTCTAAGACATTGTGACAAGAAGCAAAATTCTCCTTCTGGTGTCAAGTGTCAAAAGCAATTGTTTCATGAAAACAAAGGTCTATTTACTTTCTCAAAATAGAAAATCTTAATACAATGTACAACATATGCATTATATGTTTATTTAGTCTATTTAGTTTATTTATTTAGCCAGCAGTTCAAAAATCTGCCCCATTTATCCCTCCTAGCTCTTCTTGTCTCTTACCATATCTTTATCTTATTAATCTACTTAGTAAGGCCCAGCTTAATTCTCTGGAAACTTGCACTGGGATCACATTTTTTCCATTCCCCTCCCACCCAATATTCTAAATACCAATGAATAACCGTCACTGTTACCTTCCTCTTCCCTGGCCTCTGGCATGTAAAACAACTTATTTGATGAATGAATAATAGGTGGTTCACTAGTAGAATCTGTCAAGGGCCCAGATCTTTCAGTGAATGCTTTTTTAATCTCTGCCTCCTCAAATTACAGAAGTCACATTGCCTTGCCTGCAGGACTATCGTTTACCATGTCACTTTCTCAGGAAGGTCTTCCCTGATCACCGCATTTCACATTAAAGCCTCCTCCAGCATTCGCGATCATACCATCCCGGCTTTATATTTCCCCATGACACTCCTAGCTTGTAACATACTATATAACCAACTTAACTTGAATTTGTTGTATATATTCCCCCACTTAAATAGAAGCTCCAAAAGAACAGGTGGGTTTTTGTTTTTGTTTTTTTCTCTTTATCCTCAGCACCTGGTAGTTTTCTGACACTGGGTACGTGTTCCACCAACATTTGCCTAAAGGTGTGAACAAGCAAATCAGTGGGTGAACTAACACCAGGATAAACCATATCACAAAACAAGTAGGTGGTGGTGTAAGTGGAGGTTTGCCTTGAGGGATTTGATAAGATCTTTTGTTCAAATACATTATATCCTCTGTTCCATTTTAAAATATACATTCCTTTAGGATATGAAAGCTTTCTCATATTTAAGAGTTCTCTTTTTAAAAATGTGTGTGTGTATATATATATATGTGTGTGTGTATTTATATATGTATATATATATTCCCACCATCATGAGCCTCTTGAAATCAGGTACCAAGAACACAACATTACTTTGTGACATTCCTACCAAAAATGCATCACAGAATCTAATCATCAGGAAACATCAGATAAACTCAAACTGGGGGACATTCTACAAGATAACTAGCCTGCACTTTTCAAAATATTAAGATCATGAAAAATAAAGAGTGAAATACTTTTCCAACTTTTAAAAGACCATCTTAGATTCATTTATGGTCAACTAACAGTGAAAGACTGCCTTTGTTTTCTAAGATGTAGACCTCTCACAGTATATGGTGTGCAGTTTTTATCTTAGGTTTATTTACAGTCATGTAACAGTAGAGAAAACCAAAGAGACACACCAACTAAGTGTAAAATGTGTTCCTGGATTGGGTCTGGAACAAGAGAGAAAGATTGAAGGAATATTACTAAGATAACTTATGAAATTTAATATAGACTATAAATTTCATGTAAAAACATTATATCGGTGTTAAATTCCCTGGTTTTGATCATTGTATTGAGGTTAGGTAGGGAATGTTTTTTCTTAGAAAATATATATTGAGGTGTTTAGTTATAAAGAGGCATGATGTCTATGACATATTCTCAAACGGTTCAGAAAAATGTATACATATACACATACAAATAAGGAAAGCAAGCAAATGATAAAACAAGGAAAAGTATAAACTACTGGAGCTTGGTTAAGGGTAAACCATTGGGTTATTCATATTATTTTTGTAACTTTATACACTTTTAATATATCAAAGTAAAAATTTACCACAAAATGTAAATACATTCCTAGGAGGGGTCATATATAAACATTTTCTCAGGCAACACCTTGATTATAAGTCATTCGGTAGCTGGCCGAGACCCAGAATGGAGTCCAGTGTAGGCCGTATGTGGTGGGAGTGTAGCAGCAAAGAACAAAGCCAAGCAAGCAGAGGGAGAAGAGGAAGTCACTGAATTCAAACTTCATCTATGTCACAATTTTGCTTTGGGTCTAGCAATTTTTTTCTTTTTTTTTTTTTGTAGAAACAATTTAAGACACACAAATGCAGAAGTTAATAAGTAAAAAGATATAAACAGACATATGACACCCATATGACTCTACTAGTTCTTATATATATTATGAAAAACAATGTATTAATACTTATAAACCCCTGTGGCCATCTGACAAAACGACTGTAGGCTTACCTTATATTTTTATCCTGAGGTAAGGAATTATTTGACAGTGAATATTTGTTTCTGAGTTTTTCATTAGTGTATAATTAGTTGATATTAGTTTAGTAAATATCAGCTATTATCTTCAAATTAGGCACTGATTTTATGGCCACCTTTGGTGGTGTTAGAAATACCACTTATCTTACTACAGGATCACACTGTTCAGTTTAGAGATTATTATGTATGTTGTTCTGTTGACAGGAACCCTTACCATGTCTTGATGTTTGAAGCTAATTAAGTGTGAGACAAGCACCCTACTTGCAACACACATTCCTTAAACAGAGTTTCTGACATCCAGTGCTCATAGTAAAAATCAATCTTAAAGTAAACGTTGAGCAAAGGAAAGTATCGTGATGTTGGAAAGCAGCTGAGGGAGCAGAAGCACATAGTGAATAAAAGGTGGCAAAGATACCCCTCATACTACAATGAACCCCAAAGGAATATCACAGTTGGGAGAATGATTCCATAGTGGCTAATTCAGGCTGTACAGACAGGGCGTTCAACATAAACCATGAACGGAAGAAGCATTGCATTAGGCTGGGGTCAAGAGAGATGTGTGGTTTTTACCAGAAAAGTACATCCTGCCACTTACATATTTTAGACCAATGTTATTATTCTTTCCCACTCCCAGGCATACCAATGTGAAAGCTCTGTACCCTAAGATGGGGGAAAAAAAACTATTTGCAACTGTCAGAATTATTATGTAACATGAAACATAATAGCTTATGAAATCAGCAGCATAAATTGTAAAACTAAAGTCAAAGTTCTATTTGTTCTGTGTGCCAGTGTTAAAAAGAAAAAGAAAAATAGAAAGAAAGGAATATTTATTTAGAGGAGTTAATAATCTCTGACTTTCCCCCTTAGCAAAGCTATTCAGTGTATCTCTTCTCTAAGATGTGTTCCATTGTCTGGCAAGTTAAACACACACACACACACTTGACTTTTTTAAGTGTGTGTTTTTTTAAAACAGAGAAATGTGACTAAGAAAGATAAGTGATGATGCGCATATGAGCTAAACGTCACTCTAGCCCTTAAAACACCAGCAAAATCAGATAAAGTCTGAAAAGAACCAGTTAATGCTTTCCAGTTCCAAGTGTGGGGGTAGAACAACTGAAAAGATATAGGCAGACCAGAATGATAAAAGATATGTGGTCTCTGTGAATGCAGTTCCCAGAATCCTAGCCACCACTACTAGGCCTCTGCCTCCATCCCAACACCTTTGATCTCCTGTTTACAACAGTGGAAAAACTGTAAACCCCTTCCTTCTTGCTAGAGCTGTTAGCACAAATCATTATTTGGAACCCAGGTCCATGCTGCCAGTTACATCACTGTATTCTAGCATCTCTTCCAGTAGACTCCATCACTGTCACTATGGCAACAGCTATCTTCTCTCATTTGGTTGCCACTGCCTCCAGGGTCTTTTGCTGCCCCATCCAGGTACCTTTCCTGACCAGCCTTCTATCATTGTGTTTTGCCTGGAACTGAGGGGCTTCTGGGGATACGGGATTTCCACTACTAAAATGGGAAAGTCCTGGGCAAACCAGGAGAGTTGATAATCCCACCACTATTGTGGCCACAGCTGCTGCTGTCACTGACATGTGTCTTAGAATTTGAGAACAGTGCATGAAGAACATACTTCTGTCCTAAAAACAAGCTCTAGGGCAGCTTTTTCTTCCATTTTGAGTCCTCTGTTGGGCTCCCTGGAGAAACTCACAGCCCTCTATTTTTCCAAATATAACTCTGAACCCTAGGAAGCTGCACTTTCTCTCTTCGGTGACTGTTCTTTGTCTACCCCACTCTGCCAGGGCTAGGTGGCCTCCAGGGCAAATCTGCTATGTCACCAATGCCCTTATCTTTGAGAGGGACCCACCCTACAGACCTGAGTGATGTGTCCTGTACGTAAAACTGACTGTAATTGTTTAATTTACTTGCAACAAGATACTACGGAGAATGCTTTTTCTAACTTTAACATCTGCCAATACGTTATGCTAAATGCTAAAGGGCAGGGATACTTCCAGATAGTTATACTTCCAGATAACTTTTTTGAAAAAAAAAAAAAAGAAGAAGAAATGAAATCTTCTGAGAAGTCTCTTATTCTCACCAAAAGCTTTCTTAAAAAAAATTAAAATAGATATTAATTTGCTGGTTTTTATAAAAGCCACATGTATTCATTTTAAGTGCTTTGACAAAACAGAGAAAATCATATAAACTTAACCCAAAAAAATCATGCCATGATAACCACTGTTAATCTTTTTATTAATTTGATGTATGTTCTTCTATTCTTATCTATGAATATATATACATATATATATGAATATATATATGAATATATATATATATATATATATATACGCCCTTAGATTAAGAAGGTTTTAAACTTAAAAAATGAGGTCTTATAATATACATTATATGCAAATATCACACATATACATACTATAAAATAACTTGTTCTTTTCATTTATTAATATGTCATGAACATCTTTCCATGTCAATAAGTAATGATCTGCATACTCATTTTAATGGCTACATGGTACTCCATGGATGTTAACTCTAGATGCTCTTTAGCTTGAGTACAACCAACAAAAATTCTCCAAGGAAAGGTGTTAAGAAAGCATTTTCCTTACGGGTTACCTCAATTTCATGGTAGTGTCGGCACCTCTTAAACACCTGCCACAACTCTAGTTCCCACAACAGTTTATGGAATAATCCATAAAATAAAAGCTCTACAAGTACATGTTTATCACACATCACATAAAAAATGGAAAACCCAGAGACACTCTTATCAATAGACAATGATTCATGTGACACAGACAGGAAACCATTCCAAAGAAACAAACAAAGTAATTTAACTGCCAACTGCTGGCGGCTAGTTCCAAGAGGTGAAGAACAAATTCACAAGAGCTGAATAAAGCCACCAGAATCAGGAAGAAAGCAGAGGCGGAATCACAGGAGAAAAAGAAAGGCAGCCCTTAAGATAAGAAAAAGAAGGCAAATATGAGAAGGGCTCTCCAGAACTCAGAGATTACAGGGGACAATAAAGAATAAAAGCATTAAAAAGGAAAAGCAAAGGTATAAAAAACCAATGAGAAATGCAAATCAATACTATACATCTTAAATAAGAACAAACTTTTAATTGTAAAATATCTCATACTTAAAATTTTGAATATAATTTGTATATGTGAAATGTATATGAGTGTGTGTGTGTGTGTGTGTGTGTGTGTGTGTGTGTATACAATATAATAGAGAATAACAAAATCAAACACCAATGGACCCACCACTCAGTGTAAAAAATCAAACATTACCTATATGGGTAAAATAAATATCCCTCCCTGACATTCTCCTCACCGCTTGCTTTCCTTTATAGTTTCGCCAAACATGTATGTTATAGAAATAATATATTAGGGAGGAGGGTCTTCATGTTTTTAAACTTTATATAAACGCTAGCACATGGTATGTGTTCTTCTGGAAATATGGAACCTGCCTAAGCAGAGCCCATCTTTAGGCCATAGAATGTCTGATACAGTGGTGAGACAGGCCAAAGGGAAGTCTCCTTGCTTGAGAGTCAAGGTGTCTCCTATTCACATCTTAGCTGAGTGCACTGTTGGGAGTCGGATGTTTCCAGGCATTCTAGTAAATAGTTAGCAAGGCCCAGTACAAACCTCTTTGCAGAGGTCCTGAGAAACCTCTTACGGAATGACTCATTCTAAAACAAGATGAATTCAGTCATGAATGGCAGAACCTAGGAACCAAGCCTGAGTCATCAAAGAAAAGTAGTTGAAGGCAGTCTTTGGGTGCAAGTTTAATTCCAACAGTGCTGTGAGATAAAAGATTATTATTTTTCTGTATTTTACATTGGAGCCCAGTCAACCCTGTTTTGACATGCCACCAACAGATTGTGACATAAAGGAGAGGGAACCATTCTTCCTCATTCTGCCTGGCCAACCTTGGTCCCAGGAGGGCTTAAGGGGCACAGCAGGAGGACATGGTTAGGCCCAGTGGCCCCACTAGAAACACAGAGAACATCCCTGTGCACAGAGGCACCCAGTAAAGTGAAGTAGTGGCATGCCTGGCTGTCAGCTCAGATACCATTTCAATGCATGAAGACTCTATGGAATTCTCAGAAATATTTAAAAGAAACCTGGTAAAGATTTGGACTGTCTGTGTCTGATAAGCTAGTGAAACTGGGGTATTGATATTAATGCGGCTCCATTTTCATCCTCAGACTGGTGAGGTCCAAGGAAATTTCAAGTTACAACCATAATGTGTTAGAAGAAGTGACCCAGAGTAGAAGTAAAATACTGTACAGAGAATATGAGGATAATTCAGTTTGTCTGAAGTTTGGGATCTAGGAAAATTATTGGGAGGTAATCAGGAAAGATAGACTTTTCCCATGTGCTATGGGTTCTGGAAGGCCAGGCCAAAGGGTTTGGACTTCTAAGATTCATTCAGTAGGAAAAGGGGTCCTGTTGAAAATGTGTCAACATACAGTGGCATGCCCAGCACTGTGTTTTAGGAAGATTAATCTGCCAGCAAGATGATGATGATGATGATGATGATGATGATGATAGTAATAATAATAAAAGATCATAAAATGAAAGAGTAGAGATCAGAAAACCGGTTAGAAGGCCACAAAGAGTCCAGATAAAGTGAAATAAGAGCAGTGGCCATAAGATTCTAGAGCAACTGTGAAGTAGGATTCGTGAGGTACCGCATCAGTCTCAGCACTGAAAGGCATTTGCAAATCATGATATACTATGTAACTTTAACATATATCAAACTTTCCGAAGTTTAATGCTGTTGAAATTGAAACCATAACAACATCTAGAAAATACATAACTCGGGAATTTTCAGTGTTGTCATAATCATAGTATAATAGTTCTAAGAGATAAACACACTCTTTACACACATCCTACATTTTTTAAATTTATTTAAAATTAAAAAGTTCTAGGAGAGATGGGAAGATATCATTTTCCAGAGCTTCAGGTTGCTACACTGATCATGTAAAGAGAAATCTGAAAACTCCGCAGGTGCTTTATTCTAAAGAATCTGAAAAGCCAGACTTCAAGTGTAGTTTCTACACATCGCATGTGTCGGATGTTTGAGTGAAATTTAAGTTGGGTCCCTGGTCATACAACTAACTATCAGACATCTGGGGTCAGAACTGCTAACCCACTACACTACAGGTGAGGAGATTGGTTTACATACTGGCTGTTAGACTCATGGCTCTGTGAGTAGGCTGACAGTGAAGGCCACGCTTGGCATCTTCCTGGCAGAGAACCATGGCCTCTGTCTTGAGGTGGGTGGTATGCCCAACTTAGAAAAAGGGAAATTACACATCAATTGAATAATTTATTCTAAGTGGTTCCAAAAGAAATAAAGAAAGTGGTCTCTCCAGTAAACTCAGTAGTAACACCATTCAGGTGACTCTCCTGCTGGAAAGCAACTACAAAGATGACTAGTTGATCCTCACTTGCTGATCCAGTATCTCTCTAACCTATATCTCAGGATTATGATGCTGTGAGTATACTTGATATGTGACCATCTGAAAGAAGGGAGAACTTTCTAATTTAATTTCTTTGGACTTTAAGAGTGATAAATTCATTCTTTAGCCAGGGGGTCTTTTTGTTTGCTTTTGTTTTCATAAGAGCAATACATGCTACATGCTTCATATACATTAAGGATGCAACAAAATAAAAGTGTACAAAAATGTACAAAAAGTGAGTCTTTCCCTCTCACAACCCACTCTTCTTTTTCTATCACAACTCATTCTTATGCTAAATTCATCTCTCTCTCTCTCTCTCTCTCTCTCTCTCTCTCTCTCTCTCTCTCTCTGTCAATACATACTTATTGATCTGAAAATTGCTTATTTCATTCAAAAATATCTTATGCCTATTGTTTCATGTTAATATATACAACTCCACCTATTAGTCACCACTAATATTGTACAGGATGAGCACACTTTAAGGTATGCCCTAACACAGATAAATTTAGGCAGTTTTCAATGTTCACTTTTACCAACAATGCCATCATGAATATCCTTGCATGCACAACTTTGTATACTTTTGTAAGTCTTCATGTAGGATAAATTCCTAGAAACCAATTGCAAAACTTCCCTCTCTTATGCACAAAACTCCCACACTGCCCAAATATTCATCATAACAGCCTTAAAAGTCAGGGCATCCACTATTTCTCTCCCCCACTTTCATCGGCCTCCTACTTTCATCCACATGCTGCTCCTAGCTAGTCTCAGCTGAGGCAGCTTGTTTTACAGGCCCCTCATTTTATACTCAGGGCTTCTGGCTATGCAAAAAAGAAGCAAAAAATAGTATTATTATCATTAGAGAACAATCTTTCAAACTGATGGCCTGAGAAAGAGGCTACTGAGCAATGATGGCTAATAAAATGGGTACTTTTTGGTCCTAAAGTAGACTAAGTATCTTCTCAGAGTCCCCATTAAGTTCTCAGTTTTGAATCTTTGTCTTGTTGATTTGAATGCTCCTTGATAGGTAAGATAAATTTCTAAATATTTGGTAAATTTTGGTAGATTCTCTTTTCTAACAGACAGAGTCTTCATTGGGCAACTTGTGTCAAATTTCTTCATCAGGAGAAACATGAACTGGTGACAACTGTTTGTCATGAAAGTTGACGGTTTCTTTTTCACATACATGTTATTTCATCCTTGCAACAATCCTGGGAGAGGGTAGGTGATATGACTGAGGCTCGTCGACTCAGAGGTGACTTGCCTGGCTAGTAAGTGAGGCCCAGGATTCTAAGCCAGGTCACTCTGACACCATAGCCCATGCTTCTTTCACTATTTGAGAAACTTATGGTCTTACCTCAGACCATTTCTTCCACACAAATAGTTAGACAATCTTTTACTCATGCCTCTCCTTCCTTGGATAAAGAAGAAATCAAAAGGAAGAAAACTATTCTATTTCTTCTAGGTTATATTCTTCATCTGTTCTTTGTATTTATTTCTTGCATTTATTTTTGCGGTATTTTTGTCTTCCACACTTAAGTACAATTTCAATAAGAAATAGAAAAGCTTGGGTTGAGACTGGCTAGTGCGAAAGCACAGTCTGAAGAAGATATAGCTTTGTCTCTATAACTTTGTCTCTTTGTCTCTTTATACCTTACAGCATGTGATAAGACAAAGAGGCAGAACCCAAGTTCAACTGAGGATTGAGAGATGGGCAAAGCACCATCCTATTTGTAAGAGAAAGAAATTCTTAGGTTGAATTGTAGAATTAAAGGCCGACTAATTCTTGGTTATTTGACCTTGGAGTTAAGCAAATGGAAATAAGTTGAAAACATTAAAAAAAAAAAAAAAAGATGTGTACATTTCCAGAGAAAGTCATGCCTAGCAAACTGTAAGAGCTTGTGATTCCTTAGCCATTAAGGCAAATCTCAGACTCCTAAAACCATGAGATATAAAATGGGCTTGAAATTGATACAGCCCCAGTAAGAACTTCCTCTCCAATGCACTTTTTACATATGGCTACATTTTTCAATGGACAAGGGGCATCCTCCTGAAAATAACACCATTGGTAACTAGACTGTCTGACCAAGGAGCTCACACTTCTGGCAACAAAAAGTAAACAACAATGGTTCCAAACTTTCCATGATCTAGAAACTTAAAGAATTGCAAACGTGTGGCCAACTGAAAGAAAGATACTCTGCATGAATGTTTTGTGCTTCAAAAAAGAAAAGTAATTGTGAACAAAACAATATTATTAAATATGGAGGGTAGAAGTTTTCATAGTTTAAGAACTGAGTTTAGGAAAAACAGTCTCCTGGCTGGGCTAGACTAAGGGCAGGAACAGCTTTTGTAACTTCCCCCACCCTTCCTGGGATGTGTCCAGCCCGTTGGCAGCCTTCTTACGTAACGCCCAGTTAAACTTGATCTCTGGGAGTGGAGATGAGGTTGCACTTTTTTCGAGAACTTCGTTTGAGCACAGTGTGCACCAACAAGCCTTGCCCTCGCTTAATTTTTCCAAGGGCTTTTCTTATATCTGGACCCACAGAAAATTGACATTGGCACATGGGAGTGGTGAGGGTGGGTGATGCTAGGGGAAAGGGGGAAGAAAGGGTGTAGGTATCCACTGGAGAAGTCGGTTATTGTTAGGTAAGGCAACATCAATACAATAGACATCTTTTCTATTGAGAAAAGACCTTTATTCAACTTCTGGGGCTTTCAGTAAAAGTCATGCTCTTTGAGTATATATTAAATGATCTAACCTATAGATGGTAGATTGGAGTGTTGGAATCCTCACCCCTAATATCAATGGAAGCTATTATTAAAGATTTTAGTTCCCTTTGTGGTTTCTCCAAATGCTCAGTGATTATTAATTTTTAGATTCATAGCTTAAGAACTGTAAGTATAGCAACTCTGAATCGAAAATCAAATTCCACTGGTTAGCCAGTCCTCAGTTGTTTAGCATTCAAAAGGTTTTTATTGGGCAGGCACTGGGGGTTCAATGATTAATAAATAGTCAAGATCCTTGTTATACAGACCTTTTAATCTAGCCTTTGTAGTTAGCAATATCGCAGTTTTAGGAATCGGTCAATCAACTGTTCCCAAAGAACAATAGACTGAGGTTGAAGGAAGCATTCAACCCCTTCGTTATCAATTTAAAAATAAGAGGTTAATACCTAAAAAAAAAAATAATAAAGCACTCCCACCACTCAGTAACAAAAAAAAATAAACAAATTTTTAAAAAAACAAATAACCCAATTATAAGAGGGCAAAAGACTGGAACATACATTTTTCCAAAGAAGAATACAAACAACCCACAGACATGCACTATTGGTGGGAATGTAAATCAGAATGGCCATCATATGGAGACTCCTCAAAATATTAAAAATAGAACACCCATATAATCCAGCAATCCTACTTCTGGGTATATATTCAAACAACATGACATCAGTATCTCCAAGAGAAATCTTCACCCTATGTTCACTGCAGCATTATTCACAATAACCAAGATACAGAAATAACTTAAATGCCTAGTGACTGATGAGTGGATAAAGAAAATAGAAGATAGATGATAGATAGATAGATAGATAGATAGATAGATAGATAGATAGATAGATAGAAAGAAATATTATTCAGCCATAAAAGAAGGAACTCCTGAAATTTATGACAACATGGATGAACTTGGAAGACATTACGCTAAGTGAAATAAGCCAGACATGGAAAGTAAACGCTGTATGATCTCATTCATATGTGGAATCTAATAAAGTTGAACTCATAGAACCAGAGAGTAGAACGAGGTGGCCAGGAGCTGTAGGGTGCAGAAGATGAGGAGATGCTGGTCAAAGAGTAAGAACTCTCAGTTATAAGATGAATAAGTCTGGATAACTCATGTACATCGTGGTGACGATAGTTAATAATACTGTATGATATATTTGAAATTTGCTAAGAGATTACATCTTAAGTGTTCTCACCACACATACACACACAAATGGTAACCATGAAAACAAAATGGTAACCATGTGAGGTGATGGATGTATTAATAAACAAGATTGTGGTGATCATTTCACAATGTATATGTATATTATCAAATTATCACTTTGTACACCTTAAATATATATAATTTTTATTTGTCAATTATACCTCAGTAAAGCTGAAAAAAAAATTAACTGATGTTCTGAGAGATTATATCTGTGAATCTGGGTTTCAAAGATGGTTGGAAAGCCAGAACTGGAACCCCAGACTTTCCCTCTTTGGTGATACCTACCTTCCTGTCCACAAAAAAAAAAAAAAAGAAAAAGAAAAGAAAAGAAAAGAAAAAAAAAGAAAAAAAGAAAAGAAAAAAAAGAGGGAGGGAGGGAGGGAGGAAGCAAGCAAGCAAGCAAGCAAGCATAGGTTCACATTTTAGAGTCCTTATACCAGCAAATGTCTGCTGACACATTCACTCTGGTAAAAGCAATATGTTGTTTGTTAATATTTGCCAACATCTAGAGAAAAGTTGTGATGTAAATTTGCTTTTCATGGAAATCTTTTTATTTTAAAAACCAAACAGAAATCTGAGCACAAGAGAATTATTTCACATACAGCTCTGACTGATGAATGGATTTAAATAGTAAATCTTAAATAACAGCATTAATCTCTGTTATTTTATGTGTATCAGGGAAATCTCATCAAGCATATCTTTTATAAATAGGTAATATTCCTTTAAGTTGGTTTACCAGATTGCTAAAAGAATTTAGCATAGCCTTTGTACCAGCAGTCATTTTTTAAATGTGAGAGACTGAGGCAAGGTTGCGAAAAATATTTCGGAGTAAGAAGGCAGACTAATTTTTCTATTTCTTTCTTCTTTTAGGTACCCAGTTCATAAAGGGTTCAATGTCCTTAGCTAAGTGTGCTAGGTAGAATAGTTGAATTCCTAAGGAAATTGTTAAGTGGTCAATGTTTTAGTTGTTGCAAAAAGATTTCTTTTAAAAAAAGAAGACCCAGAAAAACAACAACAACAACACTATCAATACAAAGCATGGAATGCTCATAAGGAATTTAGGCAATGCCACAAAAGTGTATTCTGCAGGAGCACCGGGGTAGGGCTGGGGGAAGCAAAGAGAGAGAGAAGTGAGGAATGGGAAAGAAGTAAAGAGGAAAGAGGTTTACCATACACAGCGTTGGAGTTTTTCCATAAATTCTCTCAATCCAGCTTGGGAGGATACTGATACTATTCCCATATCATGGACGAGGAAATCAAAATTTAAATTTGCCACTTGCCCAACGTCACCCGGCCAGAAATGCAAATCCTGACTGAATTTCATTCCCCTGATAATAATCCTATGTGCTTTCCACTCCCCAGGAATATTGGTTGTGCCAGGCATGGCATATCCAATGCTATGATTAATTCTCACAACAATGCAATAAGACATTATTCTCAATTTTGAAATTAAGAAATTGCCTCAGAGAGGTTAGGTCATTTTGTCCGAGGTCCCACAGTAGAAGAGAGCATTTAGTAAATAGGTGAGTATAAATCTATGCCCTGCAATTTCAGTGTTCCTCAAACAGACCCTGAGGGTCTGTGGACCTATTTTAGAGGCCTAAACTTCCTCTTTAAGAACTTAAAAAATTTATGCATAAAAGAAAACATAGGAACTAAATTCAAGGACCTTGGACTTAAAGAGGATTTTATGAATTTGACCTCAAAGGCAAGGGAAGTAAACTCAAAATTAAATGAATGAGACTACAGCAAACTAAAAAGCTTCAGCTTAGCAAAAGAAATCAAGAGGTAAAGAGACAACCATCTGAATGGGAAAATATATTTGTAAGCAACACTTCTGATAAGGGCCTAATATCCAAATATACAAAGAACTCATACAACTCAATAACAACAACAACAACAAAATGATCCAACTTAAAAATGGGTTGAGGACCTGAACAGACACTTCTCCCTAGAGGTTACAAATGGCCAACAAAAATATGAAAAGATGCTCAACATCGCTAGCTATTAGGGAAATGCAAATCAAAACCACAATGAGATACCATCTCACGCCTGTTAGAATAGCTATAACCAACAAGACAAGTAATAACAAATGCTGGAGAGGATGCGGAGAAAAAAGAACCCTCATACACTGCTGGTGGGACTGCAAATTGGTATAGCCACTATGGGAAACAGTACAGAGGTTTCTCAAAAAACTAAGAATTGATCTACCATATGATCCAGCAATCCTTCTACTGGGTATTTACCCCAAAGACTTGAAAATCCTCATCTGAAAAGATATTTGCACACTGATGTTCATAGCAGCATTATTCACAGTGGTCAGGACATGGAAGCAACTGAAGTGTCCTATGATAGATGATTGGTTAAAGAAGCTGTGGTACATATATACAATGGAATATTACTCAGCCATAAGAAGAGATGAAATACTGCCATTTGCAACATCCTAGATTGACTTTGAGATAATCATGCTAAGTGAAATAAGCCAGACTGAAAATGTCGAAAATCACATGATATCACTTATATGTGGGATATAAACCTAAAAGCAACAAATGAACAGGACAAACAGAGACTCAGGGACATGGACAATGAACTAGTGGTTATCAGAGGGTAGGGAGTGGGAGAGGAGGGGAGAAATTAAGGGGGAAAATTAGGAGGAAAATGTATACATATTTAAGATTTAAAAAGTGGACACACAGCCGGTACCAAGGTGAGGCTTTAGCATCTTGAGTAACAAGATGATTGTGAGAATAAAAAAAAAAAAATTGCATATTATGAAAACATGGTTAATTTGAAGAATTGTCCACTCAGATTTACCCTGTGGAGAGGAAAATAGTTACTTAAAACTTTAACTAACTTCCCTCTCTTTTGTCTGCTAAGAGAGTTGGGGGAGGCATAATTTATATCAATGAATGATCATACCCCTATACCACATCCTTCTCCTTGTAGACAGTGATGGAGAAGAAAACCCAGCCTAGGGTTTAGCAGAGACATTACTGAATCCTTAGCTCAGTAAAGGGGGGCCTGGAGTTGAGTTTGGGGGCAGTAGAGAGAGCTGTATAGTAAAGCCAAAGAAAAATTTTTAAGTTGTTGGGGTCCAGTGGTATAGGGATGGGGAAGGGAAGAGATCTAGAAATGACCACGTGGATTTTGAAGAACAAAAGAATCTGATTCAATTTTGCTATGTGCTGGGTAGAACTACAGCATGCTCCTGCTTGCCCCTTTTTCCAAATCTTCAATAAATGTCTGCTTCTAAAAATGACTGCATTTTTCTTATGGGGGTGATAAGCATCAAGAGAACACGACTGCATTGTGTGTCTGGGTCATTACTGAGCAGAGAGAAAGATACAACGAAAGGCAGAATTCTAAACATGAGGGGCCCAGCCCCAGACTTCAAGCCCCAGTCTAAACCAGTGCCACTCAGAGGCAGATTTTGATTTAGTGGGTTTACAGTGTAGCCTGAAATTCTGCAGTTCCAATGAGCTGCATGCTGCTGCTGCTGGTCTGAGGACCACACTTCCCCTTTCTAGACTGACCAGGCTCCAGGCATCCTGCCCAAAGGGCCCCGGCCCATGTCCAGAGCCTGTACAACTTTGTCCCTGGGTCCATCCTCCTTACGCAGCCTACACTGTTGTTGCACATACCCCTAAGACTAAGGTTTGCCCCAAGGGGCAGCTATTGGAAGGTGAATGGCCAGAGCTTAGACATGCTGGGATGTCCATGATTGCATTGTGAGAGGGTGGAGGAGGGACACAGGAAGAAAAGAAGGAGGTGGGCTGGGGGTGGGGGACGGGTCTTGGTGGGCAGGGTCTGGCCTTCCCCACACTGCTTCCCTCCAGTGGGGAACCAGAAGTCCAAGAATTACAAATTTCTATCTGGCCCTCTAAGCTGTAAAGGCATATTTGCCAAGATAGGATGACAGTGCAAATTTTATTTAATGGTTTAACATTTACTAGTTTGTTAAATCTTGAAACAATTGCTAATGGGAGCCTCCCTTCTCATTCCTGCCCTGCCCCGGGTCATGCAAATGTTAGAAGCAGGTTCCTACAAAGGAGACACGCCTTAAGAAGCCAGCCCAAGTGTCCCATGAGAGCAGGAACTAGCAAGAAGGAAATTTCACTAGAAATTGCAGACATCCTGGCAAGGACGTGCAATGGGAGGTTTGAGATAACATCTGGGGCGCATTTAAACGTTTTGAAGAGATCAGAATATGGTAAGGCAAAATGTGGCAAGACTGTACTTGATAGAAAGATGGCCTCATCCCCAGAAAACGTACAGTCTCATTAGAGAGCCTGTAAGCAAAGGCAAGTAATACCTTAACAGTAGTTTACTTCATATATTGACGCATGAGAAGAGCCATTGAATCCTCAAGCAAATTAAATAATATTGAAAATGTTGAGAGTATTTGTGCCTTACTTTAGTTTTTCAGCTAACAGAAAAGTGGCAAAAACTAGACAGGATTACCAAATATATTTCAGTGGTTCTGCATTTGAACTTTCAACATGAAGGGTTACAATAAGATTACAGTTGTCATGGTCACACCTCTTCGTACACAGAAAACCACAGTGCCAAATACTTTTTCTTCACAAGAAAAGGAAGTCCCAACCAGTCAAATTTGGAACATACTTGCTTTTAATACTCATCAGATTTTCTTTCTTATTGGCTAAATTCAGTGGCTCCCAGCAATCAAGATCAGCCAGATTGATTAGGGGCAGCCTGAAGTGTAAAAAGCATTGGCCTGGGAGTCAGCACCCCCTGAATTTTAGTCTCAACCTGGACTCTAAAGCTGTGTGACCTGGGAACACTGTTAAACCTCTCTGTGACTCATCTGGAAATTAATGTGACTACGAGGGCTTTAGCACAATCGTTCTGTGGTATCTATGAATATGTTATTATCTTCATTCTTAAAATATTGCTGCTGGTGGTGTTATCTGTTATCACCAGAAGAACCGACACACATTGCAGAGTAAGAGACATACAGCAAATCCCATTTTTACCGGCGGGAACATGGAAGCTAAAGTCCAGAAGCAATCTCTACCGGTGAAGACACTTAAGCAGAAAGGAGGAATTTATTGACTTGGAATTAGGAAGTCCACGGATAAGCAAGTTTTTCTGGCACATGTCTCTCTAGATTCGAGTTTTGTGGGGGTCTACCAGGCACCAGATGCTGCAAAATCTAGCCCTTCAAGCAGCAACATAGAAGGGTGGGAACATTTACATGGCCCCAGAGGGGTTGCTATGCCAGTGGCCCCCAACCTTTTGGGCACCGGGGACCAGGGGTTAATTTTTCCATGGATCCGGGTGGAGAATGATGGTTTCAGGGTGATTCAAGTGCATTACATTTATTGTGCACTTTATTTCTATTATTCTTACATTGTAAAACATAATGAAATAATTGTACAACACATCATAATGCAGAATCAGTGTGAGCCCTGAGTTTGTTTTCCTGCAACTAGGCGGTCCCATCTGGGGGTGACACCTGAAGTGTGTTGCTTATGTGTAGTCTACTCTGTAATTTCATTTTGGTTGCTATCACTGCAGAAAACCCTGCTTCCCAAAGATAGGATGTTGGAAATGGAAGCAGGCTTTCCAGTGCTTTTGTGGCCATCTCAGGATATTCTGCCTCGACTTTAATCCACAGAGTATGGAGATTCGAAGTCGTCTCAAACATTCTTTCAAGGCCACTGTCATTTGCGATCCTCTTCTAGCACGAACAAAGTCGATCCACCCGGCTTATTCACAAATGGGTCGCGGAACCGTTCCTTCCCAGTTCGGGGTCTTTTGTGGTTGGGAAGTCAAGTCATGCTCACACTCTTTTGAAAGCTGACATAGGTGATCATGCACCAGGGGGAGGAAGAAGGCCCTGGCTCAGGCTCTTTCAAAAGCTCCGCTAATGTCTGAAACATGTCAAAACTCCCAATGTTCACTCGTCACCCCCATAATTCCAGTTAGGCTTTGAACGCAACCACTTTATCTGCCGACTTGAACACAGTTGTCATTCTCCCCTGAAGTGACAGATTGAGTTGGTTAAGCACATGTCACACAAGTAAGTTTTGTGACCCATTCTGTGTGACTGAAATGTGCTGCCAATGGCGACTGGTTTTCTAAAAAAAAAATCTCTGGAGCAGCTCTTGTAACTCAAAAACTCTGGCCAGTGACCTCCCTTTAGAAAGCCATCTCACTGCCTGGCCAGTGACCTCCCTTTAGAAAGCCATCTCACTGCCGTGTGTAAGAGAAGACCTGTGAGCTCTGTGTCCATCTTCTTACAGAGCTGCGTGAACAGACGTGAGTTAAGGGCCTGTACTTTAATGTCCTTGATAATTTTAATCACACCCTGAAAAATGTTAAGTCCGCGTGACATTTTCTGGCTAGCCAGAATCTTTCTATGGATGACACGGTACGCAGACTCACATTCAGAAATGACCTCTCTGACTTGAGTAGTGAAACCAGAAAGCTGTCCAGCCATGGCAGGCGATCCGTCCGTGCATACACCAGCACAAAATGACCAGTTCAGTTTTCCTGATGTGTGATCATTCACAGACTTGAATAGTTCTGCAGCTGGGGTGTTGGGTGGCAACAAAAGCACACATAACATAGCCTCACACACATCCTCCTGAAAAATATATCGCACAAAAGCAAGCATTGTTGCCTTGTAGCAAGGTGACTCATTAATCCTCTCCAAGAATTGTGTGTCAATATCCTCTATTTCAGCAGTTTGTCTAGCTCCGGTGCTAGACAAAAGAGGAACAGGTGCCACCTTTTGAACTGCAGCTTCTCCTAAAAGTTCACGACAGATGTCCTTAGCAGTAGGCAGGATCAGTCTTACCAAGAGTAAAGGGCCTCTTAGCTTTAGCAATGAGTTAGCCACTAAGAATGATGCTCTCAGTGCAGACACATTTGATGAAGTAATACCCTTCAATAACTGCTTCTGTTCTTCGTGTTCATACATTTTTTTTTTTCTTTTGGAAAACTCCAAAGGCTTGTTGTCTTTTAATGCAGAGTGCTTGGTCTCCATGTGGCAAAGCAGTTTTCAGGTTTTCATGGCTTCATTGGGTAGCCACGTATTATACAAAGCAGGCTTGGAGAATGTGAACTACCAGTTGCGATGAACTCATAATTTGAGTAGGACTCTTGATATTTCCTTTTAAATGCAGCTTTCTTTTCTTTGGCAGCTTCAGAGTCTTCTGCTATCTCATCATTGGGTCTTTTCCCTTTTCCAAAGAAGCTCTCCACTCATTTTGACTAGGGTTAGCTTGTGGGCTTACCAAAACTGAGACAAGTACACAGTGTGGGAAAGAGGTGTGGGTGGAAGTGGTAAATAAAATGATCAGCGGACCACACATAGACTAAGGGTCGGATTCTGACTTAAAGCCTGCCACCAGATGCAGCTGTACAGCTGACGTACATCAACTCAATGCCACTATGAAGCCTGCCACAGATGCAGCTTCATTGTCACTTGCCACTCACTGATAGGGGTTTGATATGAGTCTGCAAGCAATTGATTTATTATGGTCTCTGTGTAGTCAAACTTCTCTGCTAATGTTAATCTGTACTTGCAGCTGCTCCCCGGTGCTATCATCACCGCCTCAGCTCCACCTCAGATCTTCAGGTATTAGATTCTCATGAGGAGCGAGCAGGCTAGACCCCTCGTATGGGCAGTTCACAGTAGGGTTTGTGCTCCTATGAGAATCTAATGCCTGTACCGGTCCTATGCCACTGTTACCAAACCGCATAATGCATTGCCTTCCTAAACGAGAAGTTCTGGAATTAGGTGGCTGATTCACAGGGACTTTGAATTCAGAAATGGCCCCACACCACTGATGAAGGCTGAAAATGTCAAATCTTAAAAAACATAGCATCCTTACGTGTGATATTAAATCAATGCTGGCAGTGAGCTGCACTTTTTTTTCTAAACAGGAAAAGGGTACATTGGAGGCCCTAGATGGTGAAATAAAGTAAGAAAAAGAAAACAGAGCAATTGGAAAAGAAAGAAGATGTCATTTGTAGATTATATAATAACATCATTAAAAATCCAAAAGGATCAGCTCATACATTATTAGGACAGTAAGAGATTTTAGCAAGGTTGCTAGGATACTAAGTCAATAAAGAAAAATCAATGGCATTTCTATACTAAAAAGCAAACAATTAGAAACATGACACTGTAAATGATAACAACAATAATATTAAGTACCTAGAAATAAATTATTTTTAAAAGGTACAAGACCTCTACAGGGAAAATTATAAAATTATATTAAGGTATCATAAAGAAGACCTAATTTAAATGGGAAGATATATCATATTCATGAACTGAAAGACTCAACAGAGTTTAGGAGTTTGGTCTGACAGCCGATTTTAAAACAAAAATGGTAATGCAAAGGGTCAAAAATATCCAAGACCATCTTGAATAAGAAGAAAAATGTCAAAAGATTTGCTCTAACAGATATCAAGATATGTTGACATCAAAGCCACAATGATTAAAACAGTGTGGAATTGATACAGTAATAAAGAAACTAATAGATATGAAAAGGACATCCCATAAAAGAACCAACACATATGTGGACCTTGATTTAGACAGAATTGGCAATACGGAGGATGGGGAAAAGACAGTATTTTTAATAATGATGCTGAGACACTTGTGGGAAAAAAGAAATTGTACCTGGAAGAGCGCTGACCTCACTAAGCAGAAAAGTGCAATTTAAAAATCACAGGGAAATGCCACTACATACTCACCAGGATGGCTAAACTGTAAACATTTGAATACTAAGTATTCGTGAGAGTGTGAGGCAATAGGCATTCCTGTGTACTGTTGATGGGAGTATAAACTGGTTCAATCACTGTGGAACACAGATTGGCATGACCCATTAAAGAGGAAGAAATACAAAGCCTGTAACCCAGATACTCAATTCCACTCCAGGTCAATAGCCTAGAATGTGCCTATGTGCACGAGCACACACAGAGGAGCGTATCCATGGTTTGTAATAACCAGAAGCTGGAAACCACCTAAACATCCAGCAGCAGCAGGATGAATTTTTTAAAATGTGATACAGTTTTATCATACTACGTAGCAATGGAAATGAACAAACTGGCTACAGACAACATGAGTGGATGTTCAAAACAGCCAAGAAGTAAGACAACAAAAATACACACTGTGGAATCACATTTTAAAGTTGAAAATAGGCAAAACTTAAAAGCATACTGTGTAGGATGCTTACAAAGTTCGTAAAGTTATAAAGAAAAGCAAGGGTGTGATTGCTGTAAAAGCAAGAAGAAAAAACACGATGGAGAAAGGGAGTTCTGGGATGGCCGACATTCTGTAAGAGCTGTCCAGTAGGACCTTCTGTGGTGATGGGCATTTTCTGTAACTGAGCTGGCCAGGACTGCAGCTGTTAGTCATTTGTGGCTGTTGAGTACTTGACACGAGGAGCTGAATTTTCATTTCATTTCATTTTGATTAATTAAAATTGAAATTGAAATAGCCACATGCAGCCAGTGGCTACTGTATGGGACAGTGTGGTATCTAGTTTGTATCAATCAAGGTTCCAATGGGAAACAGAACGTTCATTTAAAATAGGGTAACTTGAAGAGGGTTCATTTCTAAGACAAGAATTACAAAGGTGCAGGTGTAGGGGAACCACAATAGACGGTTTTGCATCTTGGGTCTGATGGTTGCCAAGCTGTTACCACGGCTAGTCCTGAAGGGACACGGGGAAGGTGTAGTCCTTGGAATTTGGAGGAACAGAAAATTAAGCAGATTCTTTCATGTTAAGAAGCACGGAAAGGCAGCCAGCCTGAGAGGACCTCATGTTAGGAGCCAAGGGAAAGGATGCCCTCCTTTCCTCCACCAGCTCTCCCGCAGGGGCCCCCATCCGCCAGACCCGAGAGAGAGTCAGAGGGCAAAGTGTTAGCAGGTCGGCGCAGGTCTGTCTGCACAGTCACGAGAAGGTGAGGAGTAGGTGTGAGGGGACAAACGAAAGAGAGCCGACACGTGGATCTGTCTGCCTCGTTAGTATTTATTACACTGTACCTTTATGTATTATTCTTTTTTCCATATGGGATTGTAGTTTATCCAATAAATTAATTAGTGAAAAGACACAAAGGAAGGAAGAGAGGGAGGGATTAAAGGAGCGAAGGAATAGAGGAAAGACGTGCTTTACCCACCACACATTGCCTGAGATGACTCTCAAAGCCAAACACTAGAGTTGCTTTTAAGGACCCTCTCTAGCCTGAACCATTAAAACAGACCCACTGCTCTCCTCCAACCTGCCTAGAATAATGAGACGTGGAAAATAAACATCATGGAGATGTGATGACAGGGATATATCGACCTAGATTTGCCCCTCAATAGTAGAGTGTGCTTCTTAGGAGTGAGGATTCTAGAGCTAGACTCCCAGTGTCCAAATTCTGGCTCTATTGGCTCTATGACTTAATCGCAGGGTTGTAATGATGATTAAACAAGTTGGCAAATGTAACTTCCTTGATATCATGCATAGCATATAGTAAGTGCTATATAAAAGCTGGCTTCAAAAAAGTAACACCTTTCTCCTCTGACCCTATTGGTCTTACGCTTTCATATGTGTATGTTTTTGCTAACATCTTCCTTTTTGCTTTCTTATTATAAGAGCAACTAAAGCTCCCTGCAAAGAACTCAGAAAAGACAGAGAAACAAAAGGCACTTTAAACAATCCATAATCTCCCCTCCAGAGAAACCTATTACTAACTATATTTGCTCAATCTGTATATTTTCATTTACAAAAACTAGGTCTGCTTTGCATACTACTTGGTGATATGTCTTTTTCTAAAAATAATAATAATAATAATAACACTATATTGGGAACATCTTTCCATATCTAGAAATATATTTTCGTAGTGTTTTTGAATATTGCCTATTCTCTGCTGCTGGACATAGTGTCCGTTTTGTTTTGCTGTTTCATACTTCTGTTTGTTTTCGCTATTATAGATGGCACTGTGATGAACGTCCTTCGAGCTCATTTCTTGTGCACATCCATGATAATTTCCTTTGGATAAACCCTCAGAAGTAAAATGACTAGATCAAAAGCT
This sequence comes from Macroglossus sobrinus, assembly GCA_004027375.1. Taxonomy (NCBI): domain Eukaryota; kingdom Metazoa; phylum Chordata; class Mammalia; order Chiroptera; family Pteropodidae; genus Macroglossus; species Macroglossus sobrinus. Next base: position 60,608 of record PVKZ01002785.1, on the reverse strand, counting down.
ATGTTGAACTTTCAGGCTTTTGGTGAATATGCTTCAATTAATCTCCAGAAGTATATATTCATATATTCCTTATCCTCCTTGAAAGCACTGAGTATTATTATTGTTTTGTTTGCAGTTTTTCTGCAATACTCTCTAAGTTCCCCAAATTCGATGGCATCTTTGATGTAGAACCCACAATAAAAACGTGTGATTTCCAGGAATTATTTGCCTTCACCCCTTGACCCCTGATCCTTCATCTTAACTTGGCCTCAAGGACTTCCTTGAGTTCTTCATTATTTACATCTGGAGACTCTGTGTCATATTCTGATTTGGTTGGTGTTGCGTAGAGCTCCCAGATATTTTTGATCATTATTTAGGTTTTAGGATCCACTGCTTCTTTTAAAATCAAAGTTTATTTTGCCTCCCCATGGGCACTTGCAAGAAGAGGGGATTTCTTGGAAAAGGAGAGAGAAACCCCCTTAGAATAAGAGAAGGCAGTGGCTGCCAGCTGTTGTGGACCTTCCTGAGAAATAAATATCTTGTACATTTTCAAATAAAAAATTTTGTTTTAATATAAATAAGTATGTCGACTACCTTCCTAGTTTAGAGCAAGACATGTGGTATGATTGTCAATGGCATACCCTGAAACTAAATTTGAAATCTTCCAACACTCTTTACTGTGGTGTTTACACAGTTATTCAACATTTTCTAGTCACCTACTAGATTCCGGTTCTATGTGCTAAGGAGATAAAGATGAATGATAACCATCCCAGCCCTAGAGGAGCTTGGGCTGAGGAGCATGCAGGTAGGCAAACAGATAAATAGCAACGTAATGTGAAATGTGCTATTAAAACATGCTTATCACACATCATAATAGAACAAATTGCTCTGTGGGGAAAATTAGACATTATGTAACCTTTGGTTTATTCATTTATTTCCATAATTGTTAATAGAGCCAAGCCCTGTACTTTTGGTTTTTAAAAAGTATTGTTTTTATTGTAACAAAGTAATACATACTCATTTCGGAAAGATCAGAAAATGCAGACAAGTTTTTTAAAAAGATACTTTTAAACTGTATTTCTATCAACTTTATCGACCTTGAACCACCATTAACACTTCAGCATTTTGTTTTTTATTTTTATAACAAAAACAGGATAAAAACATACATGTTCTATAATGCTTTTTCATTTAATATGTCATGAACATATCTCAAAAGATATTTCTCTCACATCATTTTAAATGATTACATATTATTCTACTGCATGGATATTCTATTGCTTATTTTAGCAATCTGCTGTTATCAGATATTTACATTGTTTCTATCTTTTGATAATTACTAACAATATTGCAATGGATTTCTGTTGTTGCTAAATATCTGTGCTCCTTCTTATTTTCTTACCACAAATTCCAAGTGAAATCATGTAACATTTGAAATGTTTCACTTGTAGTTAAACTTAGAGACAATGGCTCTAGTAAATATCTCCTAGCTCAAGTGCTTTTTGTGGTCTTGGGTTTTAGTGCTAGGTGCTGTAGATTAAACTTGATCAAAGGGTCACGTACTATGAGCCACCAGTCAATGGCTTTTATCCCTGCAGCAAGCTGGAGGTATCACCTTGCTATAAAACACAGGATGATTAGTTCTGAAATGTCATGTCTTCTTGAAGATTGATTGAAAGGCTGCCTGGTATTACTTGCAGACTACCTCCCCACTTGTTTTACTGCTTGTTTATTTTTGCGGAATATTTTTTTCTGATATTTTTGTGGAATATTTTTTTCTGATATTGATGTTTTAGTGCAAACTATTTTAGTGCACCTTTCGCACTATTTGGGTTCTATTTGGGCCACATTTAGCTGTGGCTTGTCAAAACAATGGGTATTTTTCCTGCTGCAAACTTGTACTTGACCTTGGTCAACTCTAAGCTGATGGCTAGCCTGTTAACCCTGTTCAAATAAAGAGGGTTTGCTCGCTGAGGCTTACATTTTCATTCAAGAAAATGAGAAGCAAGATAATGAAGTGGAATATTCTTTCGATGATCAATGATGAGCCAGGGCCCCTGTGACAGGTCCTATGTGGACATAGTCGTACAATTCCAACACAACCTGCTTAGCTCTTCTGGTTTTCAGCGTGCCCCAATTTATCAAATATTGGAAACGACTCAGCAGTCAGATTACAGCAAACTAAAAGACATGGTACCCAAGATTATACTCTAAGAGTTTCACTAGGCCCTCTTAAGTCACCAGTTTCCAGGCTAAGTCCGAGCAATGGCCAACTTTATTCCTCTCTTCAACATTTTGAAAAGTAAATTTCATCTATATGACAGACGAATTCCTACTATTCAAAACTATGAAGACAACAAAAATATCAGTGGCTGCCAAGGACGGGATAAATAGGTAGAGCACAGAAAATTTTTAGCACAATGAAACTATTTTGTATAATAGTTTGTGATGGTAGGTACGTGATATTATACATTTGTCCGAACCCATAGAATGCACAACACCAAGAGTAAACCTTAACATAAACTATGGACTCTGGGAGGTAATGATATGCCACTGTAGATTAATTAATTGTGCCACTCTGATAGAGGATGTTGATGATGGGGGAGGGGATGTATGTGTGGGGGCAGGGCATATATGGGAATTCTCTGTATCTTCTTCTCGATCTTGTTGTGAACCTAAAACTACCACTAAAAAATAAAACCTAACACAAACACACAAAAAAAGTCGATGACAGCAAAATAGAGTTACCTAATCAGCGTGGTTACTTTAATTTCTCAAGAATAATTTTTGAAAGCGGGTTGTGACTTCAGACTCATGAATAATAGATCAATCAAATGGCATTGGCTCTTGTCATGGTTATGCCACAATCTGAGTCATCGCTTTATATAATTTTGCATTAACAATAAGCAAGAATAAAGAATATTGATTCTATTTCTTCTGTCCCCTGGAAAATATAAGTTTTTTAGTGAAGTTATAAAGTAATTAGAAGAGCTATTTCATTAGTTTTTTCAATTGTGGACTAAGTGTTTAGGTTACTTTCCACTGTTGTGACCGAAATGATGTATCTTGTTGCAATCCTGGTTTCTTTCTAGCTAATCTACCTATCTTGCATCATTTTGTTTTGAAGAGAGGGTGTTCTAAATGTTCTAACTTGTAGACTTTTCTGAGTATTATTTAAAAATCCTTTGACATACAATCTTAACAAAATGTGTGTAGCCCTACAAGGAGCTAGAGCTTTCCAGTTTCGAGCAATTCATGCTGCCTAACTCAGTATAACTCGACTGATTTTAATGCAACAAATATTTACTGAGTGCCTATTCTGGATTTAAACTGTGCTAGGCTCTGTAGGGAAAAGCAAGAGATATTTAAAAAAAGAGTTCCCATCTTTAAAAACGAAAGAAAGGCAATATAGTTGAAAAGACACACACTAATGAAACAATTCGATCATGTTATTAGTCATACATGATAAACAGCATTCATTCACTCAACAAAAATATTTGAATGCTTTCCATGAACCTGTACTCAGTAGGAACTGGGAGGTACATAGTTAAGTGAAATAAAATCTCTGCCTGAATTCAAGGTACCTATAGCAAAATGGGAAAAAGTCAGACAAGTGAACAACAGTTACATCGCACTATAAAAAGGGATGATTACAGCAGACGTGGCACCAAGAGGTGGAGGTGGGGTCTGAGAGGGTTACAGAAAGTTTCATGGAGAAAAATGACTCAAGGAGACCCCACTAAAAGGAACCAGGGATCTCTGGGGAAATGGCCCATCTAGGTCTAGAACAGGGACGGTGGAAGGTGAGCTTGCGGGGTGAGGGCACAAAGTTTGCTTATTCGGTATGTCTAACAAAGTACGTTGTTTTAATAACAGTCATGTTATAAAACAGACAAGAGCACTAAGCAATAAGGAAATTACAAATTAATAATGGGCCAGAGTACTAGGAAAGTTTCATGGAGAAGCCTGGAGAGAACTCTGTCGAACCTTAGAAGATACCTAGGATTTGAGAAGGCAGCCTGTAAACTGATAAAATATTCTGGGGGAAATTTTGGTATTTTTTTTTTTTTAAATAAAGTGCATGCCCTGTGACCTATAATCCTACTTCTAGGAATTCATTGTATAGAAATAATTGCATGGGTAGAAAAAGAGTTCACGTACAAGAACATTTATCACAAAGGAAGAAAGAGAACTTTCCTATCCTATTTTGTGTACTTTGTTAGGTGGTGGGTTTATGGTTGTTATTTATTTTCATTTTAGTTTTCCAAATACAAATTTAACCAAGAAAAGCATGGAAATACTAAAAATAAAGTTGCTATGCTAGATTCCAAATGTAAGTTTTAAAAGCACCCCTTTTCTAATTTGGAGGATAGTGATGATTTAAAAACCAAAAAACATACACAAGGAAAATAATTAATAGAGAGTTAAACCCTTCAATGTCCTTTGGACCACCCCTTGATAAAAGTTTGGGGGTATGTTGGCTTCAATTAAGAAATTAAGAAAATAGTCTACGGCCATGCCACTCTAAACAAGCACGATCCCATCTGATCTCAGAAGCTAAACAGGGTCAGGCCTGGTTAGTACTTAGATCGGAGACCACCAAAAATAAAAAAAAATAAAAAATAAGGTATTGTAAACTGACAAGGTCCTTGCATTCTGTGAGGTCAACCAAGGGTTGCCTTGCTTAAAAAAAAAAAAAAGAAAGAAAAGAAAGAAATTAAGAAAACAAAACAAAAAATAATAAACAGACAAAAGAAAAAAATTAAGAGAACAGGTTGACAGTAATTATTCATATTGATAACATGGTGATGTTCGCGTAGAAGGGGAAACTAATGCCTTGTTAAATGTATCCTGAGCTCCATAACCTAAAGCAGAGCCCATATTTGTAAGTGTCTTCTTGGTATGTGATCCTATGGCATGTGTTCTTAGAGTGAAACCAGCATGACTGAAGGAAGGTCCCATTAGGACTGCCCCCAAACACTGAGTCGGATAGCCCAGCAGACAAAGACTTGGATGGACGTTATTCAGTATTATGATATCTAAGATTTGCTTTTTAAAATCCCGGAAATGGGGGAGGAGGTGACAGTGTAAATGAGATTGGCAGTATATTGATAATTATTAAAGCCAGGTAAAGGGTAGATGGGTTCATTTAAAATTCTATTTTTGTATATGTTTAGAATTTTCAGTAATAAAATGTTGTGTTTTTTTTTTTAAGTGTATAACTAAGATCATTCAGCTAGAAGTCAACAAATCTTGGTTATTAATCAGATGTCTGATCCTGGCTTGCTGACCAAATTGAGCCAAGAAAACTTTCTGCACCCCAGTTTTCATCTGTAATCTTGGGGTGATCTCTAATGTCCACTAACCTCTTCAATACCAAGAAGATGTCTTACTTTGGTTTGGGGTGTTTTTTTTCTAAAGGCTAAAACAGAGTTCAATTTTTAACGCTTTGATGCTAAATTAAGACACAGTCCCACCATATTTGTAGTTTTGTCTTCAAATTAATTCAGCATTGAAAGACTAAAGAAACCAGTGTCTGAACTCTGAGGATCATTTTCACCTGCAGTTCAGCCCTGGCTGTGCCTGGGGTTGCCTATAGTCATTTCAATTATCGAGCGTCCTTGCTTACTAGTCAGACAGAGACATCTTTGAATTTTGGAAGGAATTCATCAATAAAAATATATATGTGGTCCCAGATCTATCCACTTGGGAGATTTAATTTTTTTTTCTAAAAACCTAACTCATTAGTAAAGAATTAGACTTTTTTTTAGGTGCAAGTTTTTAGAAAAATAAAGGAGAGCGCTACCTTCTGGAAACTCCGGAATTTCCTGGCCTGGCAAATAGAAGGGCAGGTTTTCTGGATTCTGTGCATTTGAGTCGAAGGTTGCGAGGCTCTACTGTTGAAATATGACCTCTGCAGGTAAGGCTCGAGAATTAGTATTAATAAACCAGTCCTAAGGCTTTTTGAAGTTTAAGAGGCAAATGCCTTACTTCCCGAACTTGCCTAATAAAAATCATCTGAGAATGCTTGTTTAAAACACTTTTACTTGGATCACACCCCAGGCTCACTCTCGGGACCTCCAAGAAAAGGGGCTGATACTTTCGATTTGTAATAAGAATGGTAGATGAATCTTAAAAGATGAATGTTTAGTAAATATTGCAGAGTTGAATGTCATAGTTAACTCTAAAAATTCTCTATACCAGGATAGAAAAGCACAATTGCAGTTAACTGATGATAACTGATATATAGAACATCCAGATGTGGGGATGTGGCGATAGTCCCTAGTTTTTCTGTCCTGTCATTTAAATTCAGTTCTATAGTTTGAAGTTCCAGCCCATCCCTTAAAAATTGTTGTCCTTAACTCCCAGGCTCATGATGGCTTCATCTCTAATGCCAGCTATTAAATCTGTGATGCCAACTCTCGCACTTACCCTTAGAGATCCCCCACACCCCTGCTTTGTAAAGACATCAGGTGATATACCTTGCCCTGTTGTGGGGATTATCTAAATTTCTTCTAAGGGGACTACCCTACCACTACTGACTGAGCAGACACATAAAAGATGACTGTTGTCTTTACTGCTTCAAGTTAAAAAAAAAAAAGTCCCAATTACTTTATAGCAGCCCTGTGGAAATAAGGGGAATTCTCTGCCCAGTTAAGCCTGAGATATACCAGGTTTAAAGAACATAAACAGAGCCAAATAAAATATTGTCCATCATAAATATATCAGAGGAAGAAAAAGAATGCAAAAATCCCTAAACTTAACCACCAAATCCATTTTTCACAGACCATCCCGTGAGAATAACTATTCTGCAGAACATACTTTGGAAAAGTATAATTTTTTTTTCTCCCTTAGTCATCTTGGAGGCTTTGTTTCAAATGATCTGTGTGTCTCTTTAGAAGTGAGGTCCAAAAAACAATACCTGTGTTGAGAATGGGCTAACCTGGATTACGGGAATGGAAGGATAGTCTCAGGCTTCCTACACCATCAGTTCCTTTTTCAACAACAGATTGTCCTGTTTGATTTTTCAGCTACAAAGCTGTTCTGCTAACCAAGGCATGCTTGTTTATCTACCAGCACCTTTTCCAGCTCTCCATGTATTGCACAGATTATTTCCTTCCTTGTGTTTGTACTATTCCTTCTGTAGATGCACCAGCCTGTGTGGTGAGTCAAAGAACTGGCAATAGCCATTGGTGCATGGTTTTTGAGCAGCTCCACAAAGCACGTTTAGCAGAATAGCTAGTCTTGTGTACCCTTCCCTACATGTTGGCTATGCATCTTTTATGGCAGGAACCTTGCCTAATGTACCTCCATGCTGTCTAGCAGAGTTCTTGACCCAGTAGGTGTTAAATTAATGTTGCTGAGAGAATGTACCAAAAATTATCCACAAACTACATCGAAACTTGGCCACTCTCCAAAGTCAAGGACATAATCTACTTTTCTCATCAGAGTTCTGTATGTACTCAAATAATTGGAATAATTAACCCCTTCATTTTCAAGATAAATTCTAGGGTATTTTGACCTCTAATCTCCAGATTGTTTTTGATTTTGTAAGAAACTCTATAACCAAATATGAGACTTTGCCCTAGGTAACGTTTATAAATTTTATTCCAAGCTTCCTGCATTATATAACTTCTGCATGGGCAATTCCAGATCTACTTTTTTTTATTACTCACTCCACTGGGAATTCTCCCAATATTTTCTATGGTTTCATCATGTTCTTTTTAACTCGTCCAGCTACATGACAGTTGTTTTTCTTCAAAGATTATGTTTGGGCCAGGCCTGAATTGGGAAGACACTTTCATTCCTTCTAATATAATTTGCTTTGTTAAGATTAAACACATTACAACCAGATTGCCTTCATTAAACAACACATGTATACATAAAAAAAGGCATGTCCTTTCTTGATCCAAAGTTTTATACTTCACCCACTTTCCAACTTCCCAAAAGATCATCTGAAATTGATCAGTTTATTTCTATGATGACTCAGTGTATCTTGTTCTCTATCACTATCTCTCTTCCTTTTCTTCCTCCTCCATCATGCAAAACACAAACACAGACACACTCTGGGTTTCCTCTGTACCTCCAGTCCTCAAGTGGACTATAGATGACTTTAAGGAGCATGTGAAAGACAAGAGATCTATAATCTTAATCATCTTTCATAACTTTTCACTCCCTTTACCAGACTTTTCCCTAAGGATTTTTTTCTCCTTTTTTAATGGAGAAAATTACAGAACACTTATTTCAGTATGTGCCTCTCAAAGATAAGAAAATTTAGTAAACATAACTTCATCACCATTACTACATCAAAAAAAAAGGAACAACGATTTTGTGATAGCAAATATCCAGGCACTGTCCCCTATTTCCAATGTTTCATAAGGTCAAATGTTTATTGAATTTTAAAATTCAATTCTAAATAAATTTCACATGTTGTGATTGGTTAATATGTCTTCTAAGTCTCTTTTAAGTGTATAGGTTTCCTCTCCATCTCTTGGTTTCCTTATAAGTTATTAATGAAACTCAGGTGTTTGTCCAGTAATATTTCCCAAGGTGATTTTTCCTGAACAAATTCTTATGGTGCAATTTAACATCCCACAGGGTTCTGGAATTTAGCTGTTAGTATGTTTGATTATCTTTACACTTTTAAGTCACCAAGTAACTTGAATGTATTAAGATAAATCACATCTGCTCTTTTCTCTGAATACCCCAGATAGTTTTCCAGATAACCTTTCCATTCAGTAAGTTCTCTATTTTAAATTTCTAGTAATTTTTTCAGGGCGAGCGCGCGCGCGCACACACACGCACACGAATAGAAAAAGTAGAAGAAAAGAACTGGAGTATTTATTTCCTCTAACATCCATTAGAGGGCGACATTTGCCTTACTATTATATTTCCCTTAATAAGTTTTAAATTGCATGCAATTTGTTTTCGCATTTTTGACAAATTGAACGTCATTGCTCACTTTGACTTATCTCAATTCTATAAGATATAGTTACACTCGTTAATTAGATCTCTGCCAACTTGTGTCTTCCATATTACTTCACTTCCATTCTTTAACTCCGTTCCCAATTCTAACCACGGGGCGGCGATATTGCATAAATAAAGACTTGCAGGCAGGAAAAAATTAAGCCCAACTGCCAAAGAAAAAGGAGTTTCATAGGGAAAGGGCCATTAATTTAGAAGGAAGGAGACAAATTAGACATCTCTAGTTCGTATCCAACTCACTACTCAAGGTCATAACTGTGTACAAAGGCACCATTCAGAAGTGTGGAGGCTGACTTGTGTAAAATGCGTGCACAACTTCCTTGATTTTGTGGTGCCACTGGAGGAGGCACATGCACGTTCGTGAATAGTTACAGGACAGCAGCGGGACCGAGTAGACTAGGCGTGAAATCTGCTAGAACCAACAGCGCTCTGACTGACCACCTGTGAACACACACTCTGAGACACGTTTACAACAACGCAACTTGGAGGTCAAAAGCATTCCTTTCACCCTGGAAGAAACCAAGTCATGAGGGGGGCATATCGCTCACCCCTGCGCCCACCGTTAGGTAGGTAGTGTATTCAATCAAGTGTTCTGAGCTCAGGTCAGTGCTGGGGACATTTCTCACCTTCGCATTCTTCCTGTTAATAAATCTACACACACACACACTCGAACACGCGCACTTCGGACAAAAATGATCATCCTGACAGCAAGCAGTATTGTACAGATGTAACAGGGGAGTCACGGACTTTTGAGAATCTGATCAGTTAGGACTCTCTCCCCGGAGTAACACTAAGAAAATCGCCATGCATAGGTTCACGATGGGGGAGGGGGTCACGTGTCTCCTGGAGCCTGTCCATTTATTAGGTTCCAGGTTAAGAAGAAATTCTAGTTTCATTGGAGCGTAGATGGGGACATAAAGAACTAGACAGATTTGGGAGGAGAAACAAGCAGGGGCGTCCCTCCACGCTCCAAACATGACGAGTTTCACCTCGGAAAACGGGAGAGGCTTGGCAGAAAGTGTAGGAGAGAGGTGGAGCGCCTGGGTTGGGTCCCCTCCCCCAGGCTATTGCCCCACCCCCACGTCCCAGACACACACTTGAAACACACGCGCTGGCGTTCCGCTGCAGGAGTCTTGAAATGGAGCTGCGAACGCCCAAAGTCTGGACGGCGGGAAGGGGGAAACGCACAGTAGCTTTTCCTTTACATTTTTCTTTAATAGCTACCAACCCTGACGTTCCGACCCCTCCTTACCTCGTCTCTGCTCCCACCTCCCGCGCTCTCACTCGCTCTGTTTTCTCTTCCCCCTCCTCCACCCTCATCCCAGGCGCAGCACCCGACTCTCGGCCTCCAGCCCCGCCTTCGCAGCCACAGGGTTTCACCCGCGGCCGAGTGAAATCTACATAGTCACCGCCCCTCTAAGAGATCATTGGTGTAGCTTCTCCCCGTCTCGACCGATGATTGGTGGACCTCCCCAGGTTATTTGCATGCCGGCGGCTGCCGGGTCCCCAGCTGTGCAGGCGGCGGCGGCGTAGAAGTTTGCCCAGCGCTTTCTTGCCGGCTGGTCCCGGACTCGCTCAGCTCCGGGAGCCGACTCCTTCTGCCGCCGCCGCCCTGTTCTCTCCGGATTCCTCGTCTGCGGAGGACAGACGCTCTGCTTGCGGGAATCTGAAGTGGACAAGGGGGAGCAAGGACGAGGAGCAGTGGGGGACCATTTCAGTGGCAGCTTTGCGTCGGGGCGCGAAGCGCGCGGGGCTCCAGTCGCCGCCGATCTCGCCCACCTTCCCGCGGCCGCCCGGCGCGCGGGCGGGCGATGCAGCCGCCAAGTCCCGCGGCCGCGAGAGAAAGAGGGGCGCCCCGGAGAGCCTAGAGCTTGTTTCTGCCCACTTGAGGGAGGGAGCATGGAGTTGTGAGCACCCCTCGCTCGACGAGGCCGCCTCCGGCAGGATCCCCATGGCCGGGACGTACAGCTCCACTCTGAAGACGCTGGAGGACTTGACCTTGGACTCCGGGTATGGGGCCGGGGACTCGTGCCGCTCGCTCAGCCTCTCGTCCTCCAAGTCTAACTCGCAGGCGCTCAACTCTTCGGCGCAGCAGCATCGCGGGGCGGCCTGGTGGTGCTACTCCGGCTCCATGAACAGCCGCCACAACAGCTGGGACACGGTGAACACGGTGCTGCCCGAGGACCCCGAAGTGGCCGACCTCTTCTCCCGCTGCCCGCGCCTCCCCGAGCTGGAGGAGTTCCCCTGGACCGAGGGAGACGTGGCCCGGGTGCTTCGCAAAGGCGCGGGAGGCCGGCGGCTGCCCCTCTTCTCCACCGAGGCCGTGAGGCGCCTGGCGGGGCTCCTCCGAAGGGCGCTCATCCGCGTGGCCCGCGAGGCGCAGCGCCTGAGCGTACTGCATGCTAAGTGCACCCGCTTCGAGGTGCAGAGCGCCGTGCGCCTGGTGCACAGCTGGGCGCTGGCCGAGAGCTGCGCGCTGGCTGCGGTCAAGGCGCTGTCCCTTTACAGCATGAGCGCTGGCGACGGGCTGCGCAGGGGCAAGTCTGCGCGCTGCGGCCTCACCTTCTCAGTGGGCCGCTTTTTCCGCTGGATGGTGGACACTCGCATTTCTGTGCGCATCCACGAGTACGCTGCCATCTCTCTCACCGCCTGCATGGAGAACCTAGTGGAGGAGATCCGGACCAGGGTGCTGACCAGCCAGAGCCCTGACGGTGGAGGGGCAGGAGGCGGAGGGGAGGTGTCCGCGGAGGCCCTGGATATGGTCATCAACAACGACGCGGAGCTCTGGGGCGTCTTACAGCCCTATGAGCATCTCATCTGCGGCAAGAACGCCAATGGTAAGAGCGCGCGGGCCACCACCCATGAACGGGGTGGAGAGAAATCCCGCCCTGGCTTTCCCAGGGGGTGATTTTCTAGAACAAACCTGGTGAATGTGCCAGGACCTGAGCGAAAAGTTTGGTCTTTCTGTGGATGAAGGAGTTCATTAAATGGCTGTTGCCAGAGATGGTTTTTCTGGCGACAGACTTTTGGAGGGCAAAGTGGTTGATCTCCATCCTGTTCTGCGTGGCATTGTTACTGACTGGGGGCTGTTCACTGATTGAGCGTCTTGACCAAACCATTCCTGAATCTCTCTTGAAGTGATCCTTACTGCCCCGTGCTCTTTGCTTTGCTCCACTGGATCTATAGTTGGCATCTTTCCCAATTGCTGGGCACACTGACTGTGGTTCTGTGCCCTGGATCTCTCCATCCTAATAGCAGCAGCCAGGGGCTCCAAACTCTTAAGACGTGAGCCTTGGATAAGTGGGATGGGAGGAAGGGAGCCAAAGGGCTGGTGCTGCCTCCTTGGGCTTTGCTTGGTTGAAGAGTGCCCTTCTGTCTTCTCCTGGAAGGTAGATAGATAGCAGTGGGCTCTTAACTCTGTGTGCCCAGGGCGATGGAACCTGGTGATCCTGAATCCTCTTCTCAGAAAGGGAACCACATATTGGCTCCCAGGGCCTGACTTTGCAAGCCATCACCAGCCAAGTGAACAACTGATTAAAATCCTGTGTGATGTTAAATACAAAACCTCATGGGCTTTCTTGACAGAAATGATGACCCAGTGAACTAGTAATGGGGAAGAGATGTGGGGGGATGGGCAACTGCATGGTGTCAAATCTAGGAAAGAAACCATTGGGTAGTTGAATTTCTCTGAAAGATGACATGGCTTCAGTGCAAAGGGCGGAAGGAAAGTACTTGATCTCCTGGGAAAGGTTAGGGTGTGACATACGTTCAACAGCAAACTGCCTACCAGACTCCAATTTCAGGAGTCAGCAAACCATTAATTATTTAGAATAGTACTATGGCTAGACATCCTTGCAGACTGATTGGAAAGCCATTGGTGGGGGCAGCTTTCAATGGCAAATAAGTAGTCAGTGGATGAGACCAGGTGGGTACTGGAAAGGTGTAAAAGCAGTCGAATTTAAACGTGGCTTAACATAATCATAATAGCTAAAATTTAAAATTAGCAGTTAATGTGTTAGTCCCTGTTCTTAGCACGTTATATGTTAACCTAGCTAATCCTAGCAACTATATTAGGTAGGTACCTATACTATTATTCCCATTATACAGATGGAGAAACCAAGGTACCCAGCAGTTATGTAATTTGCCCAAGATTACACAGATATTAAGTGACAAAACTGAACCGAAGCAGGCTCCAGAGTTCAGGCTTTTAGTCACTGGAGAAGAGGAAATGGCCTTGTTTTTATTAGTCCCAATTCCAAGAAGAGCAATTGAGTTTTTAGGCCTCATTTTAAAGACAGGCTGTATGTACCAGTATGGCTGACTTTGCCTTTCATTGTTTTTGTTTTTAATTCTGGCACTGCCAAAGGTGATGCCTGGAATGGAAGAGTGTTTGACTTTTAATTTTCCTCCTCTTAGATCAGAGTTGAGGTCAGTCCAGAATCTTAGTTGGTGATGTCACAGCTGATAATTTGTACTTTGCCCTCTAGGTTTGTGGCATCAACACCGGGAAGGAGAGCTCCAGAGGGGAAGTGGAGGGCAGGGGGATTTCCATCCAGTTGTCATAGCCCAGAGGAAGAGTTCTAAACTTTTGGCTGAAGGGAGGCCCAGACTGAAATCAAAGAAGACTCCTAAGAGGAAAGACTGAGGCCCTAGCCCTATAAACCAAGCTAGTATAAAAGTGGACTGATAGGTGCCGACAAAACAGAACAAAACAAAGCCATGCCTTTCCCACTGAACTGGTGCCGGCAGGTAGAGGAACTTGTTAGTTTTTCTAACTGCAAATTGAAGCTGCCTCTTCAGGGTCCCCTGAAATTCAGAGTAGCCAGAAATTGCTAGAACACAGGTGACTTCCAGTAAAGAGCTTATCTCAAAGGACCATTTTTTTAAATCGAGGGTCATTACTCCTTGGGATTTTCTTTACAGGATGAATTTTTGACCCCATGATTTGACTTTTTTCCTACCCTGTTCCATACCCCAAGCAATCCCCCTTAAGTCATGATAGTCAAGACAGGAGAACGCCATGTGACAGACAGCAAAGCTCCTTCGATGTTCAGAGCAAGCATCTTCCTCTGTGTATTTCCTGGTCTCCAGGGAACTCCCTTGCAGGCGAGGTGACCATTCACTTCCACTTAGTAACATGGATGCTCATTTTTTATACATGAAAACTTGGGGGGTGGCCTCTCTAAACAATAACTAGGCTGATTTATTAAGTCTCTATAGACAAAGTGAAACAAATGTTTAGTAGTAGAGCAATGAATTAGTTATGCCTAAAAGCTGACTTTGGAGGGAAGCATAAACTGCTTAGGAAAGAAATAGAGAGATCCAAACCTTTGTTATACTAAAATCAGCACAAGGCCAACAACTTACCACTTATACAGCTGAAGACTAAGTGGGAAATGGCTACACATGGGAGGGAGAGTGCTGGTTCATATTCTTGTCCTGCTGGTCTTCCCTTTAAATTACATATTTATTGTTGTTATGTCTGCTAATTATATAGCATGGGCACATGCATTTGACTCAGCTATATAGGGCTCATAAACTTTTAATGTCTTCTAACCAGGAGTTTAAGGGCCCTTATCCATCTATTCCTGTCCATTACTCAGAGCGCTGGGCAAATATGGTTCTGCTCAGTCTAGGATAGATGATAAAAGTTCGGCAGTGTTTATAAAACATGATCTCATAGAGCAGCAGAAGTTATGTATCACTTGCTCCTTTGGTATCGATGTCCCTGTTCTCAGGGCACTGTCATTAAGTGATAATATCTTCATGGCTTCCTTATGGGCGGGAGAGAAACCACTTTAATATAGTATTTATAAACACAGAGCTGGCAGAAAACAGAAACTTCTCTCATCCACGCCTTCTCTCTCTCTGTCTCTCTCTCTCTCTCTCTCTCTCTCTCTCTCTCTCTCTCTCTTTCTCATCTCTATGAATTTGATGTTGAGCATCACTTCGGGTTTCTTCTTTACCATTTTTCTTACTAAGCTTTCATGAGTATCCATGGCAATCGAGAAAATCCTTTTCAATTCTGAGACTCTAGGTTAAATGATAGGATTTTGATGAAATTATTCTTACTCCAAAGTAGTAACCAGAATGTGCATGAGGGTAGCTCTGTCACAGTGGTAAAGGGCACAGACCTTGGAGTCTCAGTGAGGGTTTGGAGCTCACCTCTGCCTTTATGTGAGTGACCTGGAGCAAATTTTTTAACCATTCTAAGCCTCTGTTTTGTTATCTGTAAAATGGAGACTAATAACAGCACCTAGCTCATAAGGTTGGTATGAGAATTAGGTGAGATCATAGAATTGTATATCTTAACACATAGTAAATGCTCAATAAATAGTAGCAATTCATTCAACAAACATTTATTGGGCCCTGACTCTGGGTCCTCCATTGTTAAAAGTGCTGTGGATTAATGGTGAAGCGGAAGGGAGGGTCCTTTTCTCATGAAGCTTACAAACTAGTGGGGGAGACAAGAAAAAGTAAACAAATAACACTCTTAGTAGCAAGTGTTATTGAAAAAAGAAAAGACAAGTTAGTGGGATAGTGTAAGTGGGGCAATTAAATACCAACTGGAAAAGGCCTCTCTGAAATTTTATTAGCAATAGGCAATATATCAAACCTACTGGTATCTAAGGACCTCTAGGCAAAAAAAAAAAAAAGAAGAAAAGAAAAAAGAAAAATGGTGACTAAGAACTTTTCTGAATTATTCAGTTATCATCTGAGGCAAGTCCTAACAAATATTGCAGCTGAGAAATAAAATGCTACATTAACAGCAGGAATGAAAACTCTTCTCCTAGTTGTAGGACTCATTTAACGAAGACATTATAGGACAGGTTGCCACTGAGGTGAGAATCAACTAAAGGACCAAGGGTTAATTGAGCTGCTAGTTGCTGTTTAATCAGTTTCCACACCTGAGTAGTCTGAGCGAGGAGGGCAGCTTCCTATCTCTATTTTATCGAAGCCAAGGGAGCTGGTAAAACTGAAACAGAGCAAACTTTGGAAATGTAAACTTATTTTTTTCTGTGAATGCCTGAGAAATGCAACCTAACCTTAAGTTGCAGTGGTTAGAGGAACAAGATGAAGCTGTTCTGCTTCCTTCAGAAAGCATGACCTGCCTTCTCTGCCCAGAATTGGAAGAGCCACCTCTCCTTGGTGTCTCCATAGCACCCAGAGCGTGTTCTGGAATCATTTCCTGCTTGTGTCTGTCTCTCCCATCAGTCTTTGAGCTCACAGGCCTTGACTCTCCCCTATGCCTTGCACCATTTCTGGCACCATTTATGGTGCTCCATAAATGTTTGTCAGGCGAACCCCACCATACAGAACGTTTAATTCCAGAAATTTAATTTGAAATCCCTTGAAGCCATGGGAGAACCTTGCCCCTTTTCTACCCTGGCAGAGAATTTCAAGTTCTTGATGAATAGAGGCAGTGTTTGGGGAGTACCTAAACCATAGGGACATCATTTAACCTTTTGATACCCTAATTTCTAGCAGAGTTCTGTAGGCCACTTGTGATGAGTAAGTATAAATGGGAGGAATTTCAGATTAGGGGGGTTCCTTCAGTGTGAGGTACCCAAAGTCAGGGTTTCACAGCAGAAATCTAATAGGCAAAGGACAAATCAGGTTTGAGTTGGAAGAAGAAGTCAGTTCCCCTGAGAATAGCTGCCTCACAGGGCAATCTCTTGATGACTATTGCTCAGAGAAGTTGTGTCTATGTCCCACACTACCTGCCTCCACTCTGAGGATGGACGGAGGTGATCAACTGCCGAGACATGTTGGGATGCATAAACAACACTCCAGGGTCCGAAACAAGCCGGAGACACTTTGTCGGTAATCCCCAGTTTGGTCCTTATCCCACTCACTGTCAGTGTCTGTCCTTTGCCAGATGGGACAGTGAGGAAATGCTTTGGCCTCTGTTTCCACACCTCTGCAGCATAATAACAAGCCTGCTCTTTGTGCAGCACCTTAAACTTTTTCTCATCTGTGCTCTCGATGAGTCCCCATAAAAATCCAGTGAAAAGGATACCCTTTCACAGAGGGTTTCCAGGAGCCCAGAATTCACAACTCGGTAATGGCCGGGCCAGGACCAAGCCCTGTGTTGCTCAAGGCCCAGACCTGTGCTTTTCCTGTGAAGAATCACAGCAACAAAGGTAGTGAAGAGCAGGTCAGCATTTGTCCCTCTTCCAGTGGCAGCAAGGGTCAAACCCATAGCAACAGCATCACTTGTTACAGATTGTGTTTGTTAACAGCTGGCTGTGTCCAGGCACTTTAAATCTATTAGGCCAGTGCATCTTCTCAACCACAGTGAAGACCAGGCATCGAGGCCCAAGCGTGGATCCTCCTCCAGAGGATGGTGTGTTCCTGTTTAAATGCTGCTCTCTGGCTGTCCCAGAGTGTGCCCTGCAGACGCCATTGATTTTAAAGGAGCCATTATTGCTGCTCCTCAGGGGGCGGGGAGCTCTGCTGCCCAGGGAGAGCCTTAGAAGTGTCAGGTTCTGAGTGATCAATAAGCTCAGCTGAATGGAAAAGCTGCAGACTCCACTGCCATACTCTTCCAACGGTGGGGGGTCGGGGGAGTGGGGTGGAAGCGAGTCAGCTCTGGAAAGGTAGACACATGGGAGGAAAGTGCCCAAAGGGAGCCGGCCTGCATTTAGACCACTGGTCTCAGGAGCTCAGTTCACTTGCTGTGGAGTTGGCAGAAAACCCTTTATGCAGGGGACTTTGATTTCCTCAGAGTCCGCTACCATGTCAGGCCACTAGTGAAATCTCAGTGCTAGGAGCTTAGGGAGAGAAGGAGTCAGCACAGCAAGGGCCAGAACACTTTGGCTTTGAAGTCTGAGTTGGGTCTCAAATTGATTTGCCTCTTACTAGGGCCTCAAGCAAGTTGCCTCAAGTCTTCATTTCTCTACCGTAAAATGAGGAGCCAGGATAGTTGTGTCCAGTACATGCTCAGGGCTCCCGGTACCTTAGAGCTGCTGCTGGGTTTAGAGTTAAGAGCTAATGCTAAGAGTGTAATTCCTGGCTCTCTCATGAGCTGCGTGACCCTGGGCAGGTTGTCTAACTTCTGTGCTGGAGTTTATTCCTTTATAAAAGGATTTCTCAGCCTTGTCACTACTGACATTTTGGACTGGATAATTTTTGCTGTGGGCCTATCCTGTGCTTTGTAGGATGCTTGCTTACGGTTAGCATCCTGACCCCCCACTTACTAAATACCAGTAGCATAACCCCCTCTCTCTGCTGCCAGCTATGATGATCTAAAATGTCACCATACATTGTCAGATGTCCCCTGGGAGGGGGCAAAATCACCTGGTTGAAAAACACTGCCCTATTAAAGGACCGAAGATAATCTCCAACTCATAGAAGGTTGTGAGGAATTCATAAGAGTCTCTGTAAGGGACTTTGCACTGTGCCTGACACATAAAATATTCTGATTATCACCATATTTTTGCACATTTGTGTTGGCTACATTGGTGCTGTTCGCTTTTGCCAAAGTAGGAGTCTCTAGTGCAGGTGAGGAGCGTGACCCAAATCCCAGGGTGATAAGTATAGTCGCAAGGCTTTTTCTAGTGACTCATAGGTAGGTGGGAGTTACAGAATCTGGAAAAAGCACCCTGGTACTCTGCTCAGTTTTGGCTTGGTGGCCCCCAAGATGAAGCAGGCTGACAGTGAGATCAGACCCCTCCCTCTAAGCTTATGCCTGCTCCTGCCAGGATGACAGCGACAGTGCAAACTTGAAGCTCCAGGCCCCAGGGAGCAATTGTGCAGTGGATATTGGACCCCACTTGTTGCAGCTGCCAAGTCCAGAGCCACAGGACAGCAGGTGTTTTGTGTTTGCTGGCCTGTCATGTAAACACACTTTGTGGTCGTCTTGCTTGTTTTAAAAAAGGCCTAAATGGTTTTGCAACTTTGGCGGTATGTTTGGAGCTGCATGCCGAATTGGGAGGAGAAGCTTAAGAAACACAGCCCACGTGAGCTTGAGAAATGCCACGCTGGCCACATTAATCAGCTGCTTACCGAGCCCCAGCTACATACAAGGCAGTGGAGATGGACTGGGTGAGGACGAGAACTGTTCTTGCTTGTCAAGGAGTTTAGAATCTAGTAGGGAAAGCAAAGCAGGTGCATGGATCCTTACAAGGAAGTTTGTGGTTACTGCATTCAAAGGACAGGGCCGAGGCTGATAACCCCCACTTCCTATCGTGAGTGCTTTTCATCTGCTGTTTCATTTAATCTTCCCAAGACTCCCTGGATGGTAGATATAATAATGTCCACCCCAGAGATGGGGACCTTGAAGCTTTTATGACTTGAGAGCTCAGAGGGAAGAGATGAGTCCTGCCTGAGTGGGTGGGAGGGAGGCAGGGCTGCTTTGGGGAGGATGTGGTGAGTAGCGGTGGGATTCAGGTAGGTAGAGCTGTGAGAGGGAAGGGGAGATGGTGCAGAGAGCCCGGGGGCTTCCAGACAGGGAGAAGCGGTGTGAGCAAAGACCTGGAAGCCGAAGTGTCTGTTTTGGAGGACAACAAGTGACCCTGCCTGGCTGGGAGGTGCAGATGCATAACAAGGAGGAGTAGGGCAGATAAGACGGTAAGAAGGAAAACTTTCCCACATCTTTTATCCAGATGTCATGAAGCCTGCCAGAGTGCAGGAAGACAGTTTTCCAGAACTTATTTTTATAATTCAGAAATTGAGTGTGTCTGCTCCCCACCTCATCTTAACCACAGCCCCAGACCTCCCATCACCCTTCTTGATGATTGAAAGCTTGACCTCAAAAATGTCCTGGTCTGCTGTCCTAGCAATACAACTAATGAAAGCAGACTTTAACCAAGCGAACTTGGGTTTAGAGGGCTGAAGAACAACGCTTCAATCGACTTTGCTTCTTCTGTTGCATTTGGCTTCTTACTCGGCATTTCTTCCATGGCCCTGAACACAGCATTTTAGGCCAATGCTAATCCCAGTGCAGAATGAAGCCTGGGGCTGACACACTCATTAAATGAGGCCATTTGATTGACTCTTGCCAAGGCAGGATTCTCAAATGTGGGGTGATAAAACAGGATGCGATAAGAGGGTCCCAGAACTTTCTTTGGTTGTAAGTCTGACTTGATATATTCAGTTTCCAGTTTATCATTCTGGAAAATAACAGCTCAATTCTCAGAGAGGTTTAGTCACTTTCTAATTCTTGGTGAAGTTGTTTCCAGAGTATTGATAATAAAGATTTCAATCATGTTAAATGTTTGATGTTGTGGAACCACCCTACAGCTCAAGCCATCTGGATTAGACTTCCTAGGAACCAGCTAAATTTTGCTAACAATAATAAAATGGGATAGATCATCAATGGCTTAGCTCATAACTTGGGTGTTAGTCGTTTTCCTGACCTAGTGTTATAAAGGCATTTTCTTGGCACTTGAAAAAGAGATACCTCGAACGTTTTGCAAAAATACATGTATAGTCATTTGCAGTTCAGAATCTGGGGCCCATCGTTTGCCTTCTAAAAGTA
This sequence comes from Macroglossus sobrinus, assembly GCA_004027375.1. Lineage (NCBI taxonomy): Eukaryota > Metazoa > Chordata > Mammalia > Chiroptera > Pteropodidae > Macroglossus > Macroglossus sobrinus. Next base: position 40,165 of record PVKZ01002785.1, on the reverse strand, counting down.
AGCTGAGATTGAGGGTCGAGGTCAAGCCCAAGAAGGAAAAAGGAAACAGGACTGAACTTGGAAGTACCAGAGATGCCAGATCAGGAGTAGGAGACATTCAAATTCGACCTCAGAGTGTTTAAACAGGCCTTTCAGGGCATGAAAATCATCCCTAAAATCAAGGTCGAGCTTTTATTGAAAAGTTAAGGTTTTTTAAAATTCTATATTTTAAAAAATATAAAAATCAGTGTTCTGCCGTGAGGAGATTTGTTAATAAACATAAGCTAAGGCTTATGCACCAAGTGAGTATACATACAAGTGTTAGGACAAGCGGGTGTATGTACAAGCATCTAGGACAATCAAGTGTATGTACAAGCATTAGGACAAGTGGGTGTATGTGCACAAGCATCTAGGGCAATCTAGTTCAGGGAGCGAAGAATTTGGATCCAGAAAATCCTGGGTCGGAGCTCGGCCCCTCCATGACCTGGAGTGAATCACTCCATCTTCTTGGCTCTCTGTTTCTTTATCTGTGGTGTGAAGAGGTCGGACTAAATTCTCCGAGGGCCCTTCTGTCTCTGATAATGTTTCTGGACCCCACATGGGCACTGTGAAATCATTTTCCTAAAGTCGAGCCCTGTAATTAGTATCCTTGGGAAAGAAGCATCCCAGATGGAGCTGGATGTACTTTCTGAAGACCTGGCTGAGGAGCAGAGCTAAATACCATCTTTTTTATATTGGGATTAACTGTGATTACTGTACTTAGAGTTTTTCTCCCCCACTCCCCTTTCCTCAGAAGGATGGATTCTGTCTACTTTTGGCTGACCTAACACTTCAGTGCTCGACAGCTGTGTCCAGGCCCTGGCAGGCCTGCACTGTGGCGAGATTGGCTCTGAGGTGACTTCATACCACCGGTGTTTGAGCCCGCCTACCCAGACTTGGGTATTTATAGCAGGGGAGCAGCTCAAAAAAAGAAATTAAATATGCTACACCCTTCTTTATACTATGTGGGACAGAGACAGGCATTGTGAGGAATTTAGAAGGCAGGGCTGTATAATCCAGCAGGATATTTTTAAATGCTGTTTGTTGCAGTTGGCAGGGCCGGTTTTTCAAAGAGGAGGGAAAGTGAGAGTAAGTGAGGATGACAAGCTGCCAGGAATTCTGAAGGTTGAGACGTGCAGCTCTGAGGTATATGGGCTCTGAACCCCAATTTGCTTCACAGTCACAAAGTTTGAGCGAGCCTAGGTAAATGGGGTGTCTTGTCGTCCCTCTTCCCCATAGCCAACCTACCCTACAAATCCCCAAGTTGAAAATCAATAAAATGTTTTAATGAAGTCAGAACATACATCCCACACTGGAGTTGCTTCTGTGAAAACCAGGGGCCTGGTGCTGCTTCTCTAAACTCATCTCAGCAGCTGGGTAAATTAAGTCGCATATGGGGACACAATTTGGAAGGAAGTTGCTCACAGCTGTTTTTCTGGACATAATCCTCCCAGAACGAGCCAGACAAGACAGAACTATGCTGGGACCCAATTCGGTAGCAGGTGAGCGGGCCTCCGGGGTAGTTAGGCCTGCATCACAGTGACCCCCCACCTGTCTAGTGGGTGATGGTAAAGTATCCTAGGAAACACTGGTGTGTTTTCTACCATGTTGGTCTCTGAGGAGACAGATGGTGATTGTAGCGGGAGGTTCCAGGGATTAGGAACAGGAGAGGGCCCAAGAGTTTGGTCTGAGTGCATCCACTTGTCCATTCAGCAAATATTTATTGAGGACTTGCACTGGTCACTCTTCCAGGTCTTGCTGATAGAACAAGTGAATGAAAGAAGCTTGAAGTAAGGGAAGGTGCAGGCTTATGGATAATGAGGAAGAATAAGGCCTGTTGGAGGAATCACAAAGAGGCCACCAGGCTGGGGAAGACAGATCTGGGCAGAGGGAACAGCTAGTGCCTGGTGGGTTCAAGGAGACCAGTGTGGTGCGGATGCTGAGAGTACAGAGGCAGATGCAGCTGGAGAGGGAATGCAGGAGTGGTTCGTCGGGCGGGGCCTCTTAGACCACTGTGGAGCCCCTGGGCTTTTAACTCCGAGTCTGCTGGGAGCCTCTGGACGGACTTCAGCACAGAAACGACATGATCAGATTCACACTGCAACAACATCACCCTTTCTGCTGTGCTGGAAATGGACTGCAGCATCTCGTGTGGTAGCACGGCAACCACTTAGAAGGCTTTGCCATAATCCGGGTGAGAGAGGATGGTGGCTTGGACCAGGGTGTCAACAGCCTGAAAGTGTGAGGAATAAGAGAGAAATGAGTGTGACACCAGGATTTATGGTGTGAGCAGCGGAAAGAGGGAATAGCCATTGACTGAAATGGGAACAGCTATGTATGGATGAAGCAGGGCTGAGCCAAAGGTCTGTTGGTTGCTCGTCTCGAACTTAATATATAGAGATATCAAGTGAGATGTCAGCCTCCAGATCTCCTTGACTGGGAGGAAAGGCCTCCTTGAACATGCTTAATCATATGATGGATTGAAACATTGTCTTCCTTTGTCCTACCCGAGGGTAGGCACAGTCCAGCAGGGCTGGATAGGGCCTTGGGCCGTAGAGATTTAATTTTTAGTCTTATAATTCTTTGGTTGGTGGCCTTAAGAGCCTCTGAATTTTACTTTCTAGCTTCTTCACAGGAAGCCAACAGCCTTTAATGAAGATCATCAAGTCCACAGTTTCCTGTCGTTAGCATGGGGTCTGTTTAATTGGGTCCAGTTGTTCTGTGATCGATGGTACTTTGTGTATATGTCCTTCAGTTTCTGGGAAAGTGAGACTCCATATTCAGGCAGCTTTGGATTCCTGGAGGTCAGGTCTGGGTCAGATACTGGGCCAGAAGGAGACCTCCTTGGGCGCTTAGAGAAGGCGTAGGGGACCAGAGTAGTTTTAGAAAGGCTGTGGAAGCATCCGAGTGCCTGTGGGTGGTTTGACCTCAGCTCCCCTGGAGAGGCACAGGTAACACAGGGTGGCTCAGAGATGGGAGGGAGTATGAACACATTGCCACTGCCTGACTCCAGCTAGTTACTTAGTCTCTGAACCTCGGTTTTCTTCTTCTGTGTAATGGGTACATCGTGAGTCCTAGCTCACAGAGTGGTTTTCAGTGACTCTTAACCCTAGATTCACATTAGAATCACCCAGAGAGCTTTAAAAAGGGTGTGTGTGCGTGTGCGTGTGCGTGTGTGTGTGTGTGTGTGTGTGTGTGTGTGTACGCACGCGCATGGGTCTTAAGGCCCCACCCCCAGAAATTCTGATAAAATAGTCTGGAGTGGGGCCCAGACCGTGTGGGTAGAGTTCTTTGGAGAGTCTGGTGCTCGGTGATCACTCAGACATTAGCTATTGCTAGTGGTGAAAGAATCATTGTTCTCGAGTGCTCATTTCTGCCCCACCCAGGACAGTGACTTTCCTTCACCTCACAGCTGTGCTGCTCTGGCTCACTCACCTCGAGGGATCACGGAAGAACACCCACAAGAAGTTCGAATTGTCAGGTTTGCATGGAAAGGGCAAAGAAAGATCTAGAATGTCAGTGGCACTGTATAATTTATTTATCCCACTGGTAAAATATAGGGGGTACTACTAATTCCATCTTTAAGAGGAGTAAACTGAAGCACAGAGAGCTTAAGTAACTTGTTCAAGCTCACACAACTAGTAAGAGGTAGCGAGTTCCCTCCCCAGCCAGAGAAACCAAAAAATCCGAATTCTCAATTCTGATCCCCAGCACATGCCTACCATGGGCCTTTACTAAGCACCAGGCCATATGTTGTGTGTTTCACATGTATGATATCATGTTAAGTCTTATAATCACTTAATGAGTTGTGTACTTTCCCTACTCCCACTTTATAGCTGAAGAAACCTAGGCTCAGAGAAGTCCAGGTGGCATAACTAGTGCTTGAAACAGCAGGATTCAAGCCAAAGTCTGCTGGGCTCCAAAGTCCTCATTCACCCTGCTGTCCTCCACTGCTCTGTCCTCCGGAGTGGCCTGGGTGGGGATGAAGTATATGCAGTGATTTCCTGAGCAAAGAAATGAATGGGTTGGTCCAAGAGGGCGAGAGGAACTGAAGCAAGTCCAAAGCATCCTCACTGCTCCTGAACAACCGAGCCATTTAGGTGCCTTAAAATAGTAACACCGCTCAGTGGGGTGGCCAGCCTGACTGGCCGGAGGGCTGTGGTGTAGGTATTTGTTTCTCTGCGTGTTTAAAGATATTCCTGCAAAGCTTCTCTTCTGTTGATGTGAATGAAATAACCTCTGCAAGATTATGTGTGTTGGTTGCTTAAAATAGTTCGAGAGGAAGAATGTTTGGAAGCTGTTAGCTCCTTGAGTCTATTTTCTCTTGATTTATGACACCTTAGAGAGCACTGGGCCTCTTCTTGTTTACCCTTCTGGCTTTTCCTTTCCACCATATTTTAGTCCTTGTATCATCTTAAGCTAACAGAGTTTGTCACCAGAAAAAGGGACAATTTTCCTAAGTAATTGGGGGTTCTCTACACATTTAGGTTTGTCTTTTAAAAGGAAAAAAAAAACAATGAGATAAGGCCATTTGTTTTGGAATCAGCCATTTCTCTCTTCCAGCTGCAAAGTTTCCAAGATCACAGCAATAACATTTGCTCTGGGGCAAGAAGAATTTGTTTTATTCATTCACACTAAGGGCTGATCTGGGAAGTATGAATTTTCCTACATCCTTCATCATGTGGTGCCCAGGAGACCTGAGATGCTGTGAGTGAGGGGAGCTGCTTTGTTCGATACTGCAGCCACTAGCCATGTGAGGGTATTTAAATTTAGTAAAATTTAGTAAGGATAAAAATAATTTCCTCTGTCACACAAGTCACATTTCTAGTGTCAGATGAGGCCGGTGGCTACCATATTGGACAATGCAGCTATGGAACGTCTCCATCATCACAGACAGGTCTGTGGGGCACATGATCATTAGAATGGGTCAGCAGGCGGTCACTTGGGACCAGCTTTCTGGGTTTTCACGGGTCTCAAAATCTTAACAGTCTTCAGCTTCTCTAAAGCCCTCTGTTTGCAGAAACAAGAAGATTCATGGAAGTAGAGATTAAAGCCATTGATTCTTGTGGCTCTAACCTCTGGACCCTTGACACTAGGTCAGGATTTATGATTTCCAAGCTGCGTGCCTAGGGCAAGTCACTTAGCCTCTCTGAAGTTGTTTTCTTGTCAGTGAAATGGTGATTTAAAAATACCTCCTAGGACCCTGAATACGCCAATCCCGTCTGATCTTGGAAGCTAAGCAGTGTCAGGCCTGGTTAGTACTTGGATGGGAGACCACCTAGGAAGACCAGGTGTTGTAGGTGTTCAAAAAAAAAAAAATACCTGGTAGGGATTTTGTAAGGATTAAACAAAATGACAAAATATGTATAAGACACTTAGCAGAATGCTTGTCACATAGTAAGCACTTACATGTGTTACAAAGTTTTCCATGCATTTTTTAATTTTATTTGAGCCATACAATATCCTCTGGAGAATGACATTGTTGCTATTTTCAAGATGATGAAACAGGCTTTTTAGGGAGTGCTATTGCTACTGTCACAGTTACTGAGTAGTACTTGAACTTGAGTTCTGTTTTTTTCCTTCAAGACACTTCTTTCTTCCTGGGCTGTTGATTGAACCCTTATCATAAGTCAGAGGATGTTTATTTGTTTCTTTAAATTAGAATCTCTTTTGAGCTCACTTTCATTCAGGAACTGCCCGTTCCTTCCATCATTTGAGATGAGCTCTTTTCAAAGGTGTTTTGACTGAAGTTGGCCTGTGTGTATTTACTTGGAGAGCTGCCACCAAGAGAGTTACTGCCAAAATCCTCGGACCTTGAAGTTTACCCAAGGGGTTAAGGTTTTTAGTGCTTCTCATGCCCTGTGGTCCTTTTGCATCTTCTGTTGAGAGGAATGAGCTAAAGAGAACCCTCAGTGGGATTCTGGTAGAAGGATGTCCTGGAAGGAGTGTCTCTTGAGAATATTAGGACCAAGAAGGGCCTCTCTAATAGGTAGAGGGGTCTGGGAGGATGATTGCTCACAGTCGGGACCGGAGTTCAAACCTTGATCTACTCATTTCCCCAGATCATATAGATAGTTATTTAACCTTTCTGTGCTTCAGTTTTCCTATTCGTGAAATGGGGATAATACTAGAACTTGCCCAGCATAGTGATATTGAGGATTAAATGAGATGATGTGAAAAATGAAAAAATAAAAAAGCACTTACTTAGCCTCATTTCTGGCACATAGCAACCACCAACTACAGGCTGCTGTGGCCATCTTCATCATCTTTGCTTCCTGATAATGACATTTGGTGTGTTGTTTGCATTTTCTACTTGGGGATGTATTATCTGTCTAGTGGAAAGACGTGGCCCTGAAGGAATTAGCTCTTAGAGTGATAGTCTAAGTTATCATGGGCCTCCGGGTGGTCCTTTTTTCTTTCTTTCCTTTCCTTCCTTCATCTCCCTCTCTCCTCCCCTTTTCTCCCTCCCTTTCTTCCTTCCCTCCTTCCTTCGTTCTTTCCTTCTTTCTGGAGGATGGTGGAAGTAAAAAGCATGATTCTGTGAAGTTGTCATTTCAGTACCTCAGGCTGTCACCACCAGCCTGCTTCCCTCCTGCTGTTCTGAGCTGTGTAACAAGCACCACCCAGTCAAGCAGGGTAATCAGAGCTGGATTGTTTCTATAGGATTAATTTGTAGTGTGAAAAGCCCATATAGTTATGCAATTGCCACTCATTTGCTCACATCCAGAATGTGCTAAATCTGCCAGCTTGTAATGAAATCTAAATAGCCTGGAGCCATATGTAGGGAACCCAGTCATTTTCATCACAAGTGTTATAAGAGATGGGCTTAAATTAGGGGACACTGAAAGCCACTGAGAAATGGTGAGATCCCTACTTTCCTAAGGCAGACAGTTCTACTGAGGGAGGTACCACTCTCAAGGAGAACCTTCCATGAAAAGAAGAGAAGGATGCAAGGCCAGGATATTGCATTAGTGTGTTGTCATTTGTGTAACTATTGGCCCTCCCAGGCTGACGAAACTGTTGTCCTTTGTGCAACTTCTTTGGCACTGACAAATCACTCATAGTTAATGGGTAACTCGAACCCTTCCTCACAAATAGTTGCTTTGTTAGTTATCTCCACTGTGGTCTCCTTCATTTTCAGTGTGGCCCCTCAAGCCTCAAAAGAACCATGTGTGTGTGTGTGTGTGTGTGTGTGTGTGTACACACATGTGTACCTATAGCATGAACCTACACATCTCCTCCTCCTTAAAATGCAGGAAATTCTTAAATCAGTCTTTTCCAGGCCTGGCTGGTTGCTAAAACATCTTGAGACACTTTTAAAAATTATATTCTGGGCCACACCTGGCAAAATTAAGCAAAAACCTTTAAAAGTGGCAATAAAACACTAGTGTTTTTATATGATCCTCAAGTGATTGAGATTTGTGAGTCCATCCTGTAACACTTGGGCTCCTTTAAGAGTAAGCATGGGGCAAAGGTCCCCTTTGAGAGGTGGCATGTGAGGCTTGTCTGTGAGGGTCTCTGTGAGCAGTAGAATGGAGACCATGGTTAGGGCGACTGAGCAGGGAAAGATGTTGCCTTGGGAAAGATAATGGAAGCCAACATTTATTGCATCTCTCTTGGCCACTTGTACTCAGATGGCTGCCCTCCTCTGAAGACCGAGAAGCATACAGCTTTGTGACTGAGGCTGTGGATGTGCAGCTGTACTGCCTGAGTTTAAATCCTGGCTCCACTGCTTCCGTGACAAATTGCTTCATGTCTCTGTGCCTCAGTTTCCTTGTCTATAAAATGGAGTTAATACTACCTACCTCGTGTGCTAATTGCAAAGATTAAATGAATTATACCTTCTAAAATGAATTATACCTTCTACCTCATGTGCTTGGTATAAAAGTGTCCAGTATGTTGGCCATGGTGATAATGATGGTGACAATGACTATTTGAGGAGGGGAGTCTCTGGTGACCCTCCCAGTGGCATGATGAGGGAGCCTACTAATACATGAGCACATCCTGAGTATTACAGTGGGAAGAGCAAAGGTCCTGGAGACAAATCTGGGTCTACTCCCAGTCAAGCTGATTTTCTTAAATATGATACTGGGCAAGCCCCTCAGCCTGTTTGTTTGTTTTGTCTTGTCCTTTAATCTGTAAAATGGTGATGACAGCAGCACCTGCTTTGTGGTGTTATGAAAGAGAAATGCAAAAACGTAAGCCAAGCTGCTGCTCACAAGGTACATAGGCTCGGCTGGCAGTGAATGAATAGGAGGAAAAATAGGAATTGAATGAACCTTAGCAAAATAATAAACAAGGGAGAAAAATCAGTCTCAGAGGATTACATATAGCATGATATAATTTTTATAAAGTTAAACTTTAAAAATGTACAGAAGGAGCCCATCACAGGCACAGTAAATACTGTATGAAGGGGAAAGTGAAGGGATGATAACACAGGCGATGATTGTACTGTGAGGGGGGAGGGAAGGGGATGCGCTGCGGGAGGGAGGATCATATGGTTTAGATAGAGAGGGTTGTCAAGGCTCCAGCTTTTGTTTGGGAGGTGAAGTCACATTATTATAATGAAATACCAATGGCCATGAACCAGGGATTATAATGCATCTATTTTGTGCACTGAGGTTAAAAAATTAGTGTTCTCAATAGGTTTATTGAGCTATTTATTATTATTATTATTATTATTATTATTATTATTATTATCCGATGAGCCCTTGGACCACGCCACAGGCCACCATTCATGCCCTTTGAGATTGCCCATCATTGGACCACGCCACAGGCCACCATTCATGCCCTTTGAGATTGCCCATCATGGGTCCAGCCACAGTGGCTTCCACATGGGGAACACAGAGCAGCAGAGATATGTAAGTTGCCTTGGTTCGTAGGTTGGTGCAGGTCTTGGGCATAAGCTGCTGCGTGTGTCTAAAATAGTTTCACAAAGACAGGGTTGTTTTTGTCCTTGCCCTGCAGAGATGAAGGCTTTCATTAGAATCACTTCAGGAACATTCACGTTGGCCAGGAGACTTTCTTTCCAAGGGAAGGAAACATTTTGGTTGGATCTGGTGGTGTTTGCCTTGGTATGATCTTACACCTCTCGGCTTTCACCGCCACCACCAGGCACCGTGACCTGGGCCTGCGGCTTTTCTTTACCTGGGGCGCCTTCCCCTCCCGGCAGAGGGAAGCGTGGCGAGTGCTTGAGACACACAGTCATGAGCCTGGAGGTAGAAGTGACATCTGGGTAGAAGTGATCCTCGCCGCGCCACACTCCTCTCATTTGACAAAGCAGAGGAAACAAGAGCGTACGTTTTAGAATTAGGGAGACCTGGTTTCAGTTTGGAGATCTTCACTGTGTGATTTGAGGTAAAGGCATTATTTGCTTTTCCTTATTTTAAATCGAGGTACTTAAAGTGCAGAGTCTTAAATTGCATTCGGCTTGGTGAAGTTTTACCCAGACACACCTATGTAACCTACCCAGGTCAAGATCAAGGTCTGCCATACGCCCACCCCAGGAGGTGCTCTCACAGCTCTCTGTTGGTACGCACACCCCACCAGAAGTAACCATCATTCTGACTTTTATCCCCATCCATTAGTTTTGCCTGTTCTTCTAAGGGGTGAGTACATTACTAAACCTTTCTAAGCCTCAGTTTCTTTATTTTTAAAAGTAACATTGCAGTGCTTGTGTCGTAGCTTTAAGAGAATCAAGTGAGACAACACGTGTAAAATCATTAGTAAAATATTTATAAAACAGTTAACACTTAATCAGGTAAAGTTGTTTATTGTTTATTATTGCTATGGTTGACTCCGAAGTTGACCTGTTGCTCACTCGGAGATGCAGGGCTCAATGATCCCTGAGCTTCCTGTACCCTCCACGCTCTGTGACCCCCAAACACACTTGAGAGATTGTTCCATCCGTGGCTTTCAGGGTTTCTTACTGAAACAGAGGAAATGGGCAGGAAAGCAGAGTTCTGCTGCTTTTTTGCCTCTCTTTCAAAGAGGGTCTGTTTGCTCTATTAGCAAAACCAACAGAGGCATTGCTGCAGAGCTGCCTGGGCTGGGCTCGCTGCCCCGGGAAGGGGGTTCCCTGGACTCCAGGTTTGCCGAAGTGCCAGGAGTCAGTCGTCGGAAGGTTTCAGAAGCAGTGGGAGGGGCCACCTCTTCCAGCTCCTCAAAAAAACGAAACAGAAAACGAAGCAATCCCCCACTGCATTGCCTAAAACAATTTAATTATAATTTAACTTTTTAGGTCAAGGTGGGGAAAAGCATAACTACCCTGAGTTGGAAGATGAGGAGGTTGTATGTGAGGCGCATACTTGAATGATGTATACCCTTTTAATCTGAATGGTTTTTATTGTGTTCTTTCCTGAGGGTGGGTCTCCATGGAAGAGAGGGTGGGACTGTGCACTTGGTGTGTGGCAGTGAAGAAACAGGAGGCAAAGAGAGGTTATGAAGGCAAATCCCCTGCCTTTGTGATGTGGTCTAGGGCTAGGTCTGCCCACAGACTGTGCTACACACAGAACACCTAACCGATGTCAAGTGTCGTGTCAGAATATAGGTGAAAAGTTACAGTCTCAGCGCTTCGGGGAGAAGCTTCAAGCTGGGAAGCAAGAACTAAAGATGCTTTTATAAGGCAGCATGTTATGTGCTCTTCTGGCAAGACCACGGCCAATAAACCAGGTTGAGGGTGTGAGGTCATCACAGTCCTGGAAGTCGCATCATTTGGGTTGAGATCTGTGAGATAAACAGAACTTAGCTCTCGGACATCAAAACATGTGAGTCACATCTCTGTGTTCTTGGGACACTTACGGAATATACTTTCAAAAATAACTTCCATCCACGGCATAAATGAAATTTTGTTTTTACTCAACTGCTGAACACTTTGCGAGGGGCAAGACCATTGAATTCCGCTCCCCCGCCCAGCAACCTCGCAGCCCCTCTACCGTGGACAGAGAAATTTTTAATACATGGGTCTTCTGACTGTAGGAGAGTTTCAATTCTCTGCGAGGTGGCTGAGAGAAGCTGAGTGGGAGATCCATTTGTAAACTGAAGACTTTATTAGGAAGAGTTTATGAGCAAGAGAGTAGTAACCCTGCCCCAGAACCAGAAGAGAGAGCTGTGTTTGTTATGGAAGAAGATACCCGCTTGGCATCCCTCACGTGGCCAGTCCTTGCACATGGGGCCGGCATGCCAAACTTCTCCAGTTACCATGGGGCCCAGACTTAGACAGGAAATCATGGTAGGGTGGGAAGGAGGCCAAAACACACATGGCTGGTATACAGGCAGCAGTTAAAAAACAGAGTGAGAGAATAATCTATCTATTTTCCTGAATGAGGACTGTAAAAATCAAATGAGTTGTGTTTTCAAGACTTCTTACATTTTATGGACCTGATTTTCGAGCTTTAATTTTTTCCACATTAAGTACTACTTAGGTTATTTGAAGTGACCCTTTTGTGTGTTTGCAGTGAGCCCTGCTTAGGTTTGCTTTGTGTGTGTGTGTGTGTGTGTGTGTGTGTGTGTGTGTGTGTGTGTGTGTGTGTTTTTAAAGCTCCCAAACTAAAACAGAACCCATATCCCTTCAGTCTGGGGTGACTTTTTCTCCAACACCTGGAAGGAATATCTCTTTGGTTTTACCACAGCTGTGCCCTTCCTGCAATCAGCCCGTTTGAAACCCAGCACTCCCTCATTTTATGGGATGTGCCAGTGGAAAATAGGAGGGGTCCACCGTAAGGCCGCGCTCTTCGTGGCGGGGTTTCTTGGAAATCTCCGCTGCCAAGTCCAGCAACTGAAACTTTTCATTCATAAAGAAGCACATTTTCATCCTGCCCGTGAAGTTGTTAAAAGAAATTGGAAAAATCAGGACGGGATCTTACTTGCACTTTTGCAGATGTAGCTCTGGAAAAGTTCAGAAGGGGCCTGACTGTTCAGAGCTTGGGAGCAGTTCCAGGCCTCCGGGGGAACATTTAATAGGTTGCTATTGATAGCATTTTCTGTGAACGGCCCTGATATATTTCTTGGGGAGTGTGCTAAACCGTTGATGAAATGACAGTTATAGCATGAAGTTTGTACCCCTGGACCCCATTGACATCTCCTCTCTCTCTCTCTCTTTCTCTCTCTCTCCAGGGTCAGGTATAATTTATTGGTTGAATTCATTTTGTTCAGTTTATTGTCTTGACTGCACACTGTAACATAACCATGGCCAGTTTGAGAGTGAGAGGTGATGACGGTTTTCTCTACTTATGGATACAGTTCCTTGTGGTTTTGACAAAGTATTTTCACATTCTTTCTCATTTGATCTCACGGCTAACATCATTGGCTCTTTAGTATATACCAGGTACATTACTAAACACTTTACAAAGTTCACCTTACACCATCCTTAAAACCACCCTTTGCCTTAACACTCAGATTATTCTCGTTTTGCTGACAGGGAAACTGTGGTCCAGAGATTAAGCCTCTAACTTGAGACCAGGTAGCTAGTGGAAGGTGGACTAGGGATTTGAACCAAGTTCTACCCAACTCAAAGCCGGTATTACTAAATACTTTATGCAAGAGAAAGACAGCTTCATGCTCCTGTAGAAGAAACGGAGGCCCAGAAGAGTTTGAGTGCGATCCCAGGGTCAAGGAGTGATGCCCTTGGACCAGAGTCGAGTCTCCTGAGGGTAGAGGGCTTTGTCATGACCCAAGACTTGCTCACCTGAAAATGATTACCTCAGTAAGGTCACCAGCTTTTCCAGGTCAGTGGCCACTTGCTCGGAAGTGGCTGGTCCTGTAGTCATTCTTCAGGGCAGGCCGCTGGGAAGGAATTCTGGGAATCCAATGCCTTATTCTCATATTCCGGTAATTCAAATGAAGCTAAGAAGCCATAAAGTTGCTCCTTATAAGAGCACTTCTGTTAACAATTTCTGTATCAGGGCACTTTGCAGGTTTCAGATATGTTTCAAACCAATTAAAACCAAGAGACATTTGCTGGCTTATTTCAAAGTCCTGAAGTAGAGTTGGCTTCACGGTTGCTTTGGTTCAGAGGTTCAGTGGGAACCCTGTTTCCTCTGCTTGCTCCTCTGGATTCTGCTCGTGGGTTGGCTCCATTCTCCAACAGCCTTTCTCTTGTGATTATAAACTGCTTGCAGCTGCCACAGCTTTCAAGCCTAAAAGCAAAGCGGGGCAAGTCAGTTTCACTGAAGGCTCAAACGAAAATCCTAGAGTTGCATCTCCTTGGCTCTGATGGGCCTGACTTAGGTCACGTGCCCACCATTGAACCAATCCCTGGTGTCCAGGGGCCACATGCTTTACTCATGCTGAGAGGAAGGACTGGGAGAGATCCAGAGGAAGAAGTAGATGGAAAAACCAGCCTCATAGAGAAACACATCTGCCCCCTTGGGCTGGGCAAGGGCAACGTTTTTATTTGAAGGAAGTTTCAACAGACCATTAACGAGAACAGGAAATTCACAAGTATCTTTTTGTCACAGCTATTAAAGCAATTATTATTTATTATAGTCAGTTACTTCAGTGTATATTTGTTCTAATGTAACCTTTCCTCTCTGGAAAAAAGCACTTCTTTGGAATGCCTCTTAAATATTCGTATTGTGGGAGAGAGCCATTTAGATCTTGAATAGCTTGACTGGACTCATTTCTGTCTTAATGGTATCTTAAATTATGCCAGATGAATTGAAGTGCCTCTTCTCTTTTCTTCCAATCTGTCTCCAACTCAATGCCACCTTGACTGGCTTCAAGTCTGAGTGAGACCATTTGGTCGAAGCTGCGTGTTGTCAAATACTGTAGATAAGTTCATCTCACAAGTTCTTGTTTTTAATCAGCTGCAGATGCAAATAGAAGGTGTGACAATATTAGAGACCACATGTTTTCAGGATCCTGGATGGCCTGGTGGCTAATTTGCTTTCCATTTCACTACTAAACCAGACAAGGAGAGGTGCTATTAAATGTTCTTTTTGAAGTACCTACTGCTAACTAGATCCAGATAGTGTGATGTTTAGCTAACAAGATTTCCTTGAATGCCTGCCCTGTGGCCGGCATCTTGGAGGACACAAAAGGGGTGGTTTCTACCCTGGAGGAATGAATGATCCTGTTGCAATAATAGCAGGAACTATTTATTCAGCAGTTTTACTCCATGCAGGCCCCAGTGCTATGGACTTTACATTCATTGTTTCATTTTATCATCACCTGCCAAGTAGGAGGGCAGAGGAAGCAGCAGAGAGGCTTGGAGAGCTGAAGCAACCTGCCCCATGTCACCCAGCAAGTGAGCTGCAGAACCAAAGCCCCCGTCCTCACCCAGTGCCGTGGACAGAGACTGTCATTGCAGGACTGCTCACAGTCAGAAGAAACCAGTTCTCCCCTGATAACAGATTTCATCACTCACAAAACTGCAGGCCTGGGAAGAAGGAAGATTGCTTGACTGCTGAGGCCAATGCCTTTGCAGAAGGAGGAAACTGGGTGGGCCTCCTGCTTCCATGTGTTACTTCCATCTGTCTGACTTCTGACTCCGAGCTGCTGGTGCAGCCCGTCTGCAACCTGGACAGCAGGACCAGCCCAGGCACGAACCGAACCTTTATTCTGGGACTGGGTGGAATCAGAGTTGTCCAGAGCTGCCGAGGCTACCTTAATCTCGGTAGTTTCACACTCTGTACGAGATGACACATTTGAGAGCACAGGCAGCGTGGGGGTTGGAGGTGTTAAACAGACTGTGAGGAGTTGGGTCTGGGAGGCCAGACGGCAGACAGAGCGCTTCCTACCCATACGCACACTCCACTGGGGGCTTGTTTAAACCGGATCCTGCCAAGGTCGCAGAAATGGAAAATGTAATCCGGAACCCTTTCTCCTGAGCAGGGTGGTTTGGTTTTTCAAGTCTCCCCCTACCCCCACCCCAATATGGTTTCTCCTGGGAGAACTCTATCTGGGAGAGTAGGAAAAATTTTTTGCCCCAAATCTTTAACAACATGAGTATAGACCTATATATATATGTGTGTGTGTGTATGTATACATATATGTGTGTATATACATATATATATATACACACACACACATATATATGTACACACACACATGATGATGTTATAGAGTTGAGAATTTACTGTATAATCCTGGGCTGTGGGTAGCTTTTACAATAAGACTCCTGACTCCTGCCACTTTTGGGGTTGCTTTCCCTCAAAAGCTAACTGAGATTGGAAGGGAATTGGGTTGGGGGGAGTGAGTACACACATAAAGCAAAATGTGCCTGAGGCCTGGGCGTGAGAGCCAGGCTGTGCACCCCCTGCTGCTGTGGGCAGTGAGGTCCTGGGTCCAGGGAGAAGAGAATCTTCCCGAACGGCTCCCACCCCGTCCTCTCGAAACATCCCCTTCTCTGATGCTTTCCATAAGAGCTAGCATTGTAGTGTTGCTCTTTATCCCTAGTAATGGTCTTTGCCCTGACGTCTACTTTCTCTGATATTTTGTAGCCACTCCAGCCTTCTTTTCATACATGTTTGCGTAATAGTTTTCCATACATTTAATTTTAACAGTCTTACGTCATATGCCAGATAAGTTTCTGGTAAACAGCATATAGTTGCATGTGGTTTTTAATCTAGCCTCACCATGCCTGTCTTAACTATGTGTTTAGATTATTTACAGTTAATAAAATTTTTGATTCACTGAAATCTAGGGTCTACCATTTTAGTTTTTGTTTCTGCTTATCTCTTCTGTTTTTTTTTTTTATTGTTGTTCCTCTCCCCTTTCTTGCCTTTAAAGTTATTTGAACATTTTTTTAGTATTCCATTTTAATGTGTCTGTTGGTTTATGACTATACCTCTTTGTGTAGTTTTCTTTTTTTTAGTGGGTGCTCTAGGTTTAAAAAAATGCATACTTAAGTTTTCACAGACAACTTAAAAATCAGTGTTTTCTTACTTTAAGTGCAGTGTAGACTGCTCACCACCATAGAGATCTCTTTACCTTCCAGTAAAATCCAGCTTTAAAGGAAAACACTCTAACCTATCAATCAGATAATATAGAGAGAGGACAAATACCTGGAAGGAATGATGTTTGGTTTTATCTCATTCATTCATTTATTCATTCACTCATTCACTTAGTAACATTGATCCAGCATCAGACCAGGCAGCAGAATCTCCTCCCTTCTGGGATGAATAATCCAAAGACTAGTATTAGCAGTAAGGGTAGTAATAGTAACTAAGAGCTAACTTTGAGCAGTTATTATGTGTCATGCACTATTCTAAGTTCTTTACAGGCATTGTGTAATTATTCCAACAACACTGTACTGTGGGTGCGATAATTAACTGCATCTTACAAATGGGGAAACGAGGACATTATGAGTTTAACTTGCCCAAGGTTGCCTAGCCAGTTAACAGTAGACTTTGGACCCATTGATTTTATCCCATTATCAGAGGGTCTGGATGGGGCAACAACACACTGGAAGGTACACAAAATCCCAGCCTGTCTTGGGGACCTTGTACTCTCTGCCATGTTCAGACCTTTCTCTGCCAGAGCCCACTGATGGCCCACATAGGAGGCTCCTTCATTTCCAAACTGGTTCACTTCCCCATCCTCCTGTAAACATCGACTGGCGAACTCTTCTGTGCCAGAGTTTTTGAACATATACCAAAACTCTGAAAACGGACCTTGAATCTGAGGTTAGAGCCAGAAGGGACTCGAAATATGGCCTCAGCAGTGCTGTTTTCACGCATGAAAGCTGAGGTAGGAGGGGTGAAGGCAGCCTGCCCACAGGCAGGCTGGCAGAGGCACTGGACGTAGGCCTCCTGGCTCTTGCACTTGGTCTTTGTGCCTCCATGTGCCTTCTTGGCAGAAGGATGTGAGAAGCCAAAGAGTAGCAGAGCTGGAAATTCTGATCTGTAACTGACAGGGACAGCCAGCGGTCCCCACAGGGGAGCCCTTCCTTGCATGCCAAGCCTCAGAAAGAGTTGGCAACTGGGCTGTGTTGTTTAATAACCTCCTGGAGACTGATCCAGTGGTCTGGCAACTCACGCATCAAGCCCGAGGTTTATTTGGATCCTTAGGTTTCGCATTTCCTGAAGAGGCAGAAAATGGACTGCAGAAAGAACAACCGAAGGGGTAACTTTGTCACATTGGCATCTGCTTTTTTAATAGTGAGACCTAGTATGGGAAGGGCAGGTAGATATCACCTCATTAACCAAACCTAATCAGTGATGATAACTGTCTGGAGCACGGTGCTGAATGTGGGCTCTGGAAAGAATTTGGGGATCTGTTGGTGAGGCCTGTCATAGGCTGAGGAGTGGGCTGAAAGCATGTTTGTCAGAGATGTGTCACCTTGGTGTGGAGGTTAAATAAGCCTTAGATTTTAGTGGGAGCACAATAATTCCTGCCCTCCTAGGATTTTTGTTAGGATTAAATAAGAAAACATGGAAAGTGCTCATTAAATGATCATTCATTTAATATTTGAATGCCTTCTGTATGTCTGGTGCTGATTTGGCACTGGGGAAAGATAGTATAGTGACAAAAAGTAGGTCAGTCTTCTCAAGAAGATTGTTTTACATGGAAGAAATAGATAATAACTTGTAAACAAACAACCAGGATAACTTCAGGCAATGAAAAGAGTATTGAACAACAACAAAAACAGGCTCATAAGATAGAGAATGACTACAGGGCGAGTGAAGCCAATGTGAGAAGGTGACATCTGGACAGAGGGCTGAGTGTGAGAAGGAGCCAGTAATATAAAGATCTGGGAAAACATTCCAGAAATATGGAAGAAAACATGCAAAAGCCCTCGAGGAAGAACAGCCAGAAGGCACAGTAAGCTTTCTGAAGGCAAGGTCGGAGATATTATACCTTACTTGCTAATACTTGAAAAAATATTTTATGAGAAATGTTCAAACATTAAAAAAAGTAGAGACTCATATAATGAAACACTGTACATCCATCACCCAGATTCAGTAGCTACTGCCATTTTGACACTTCATCTGTGCCTTCCTTTCTTTTAGCTCAAATATGCTGACATAAACCCCAAACATTATAAAATTTTATTCCTAAATACGTCACTGGCCATCCTTTAAAAAATAAGGATTTGCTTACACGCTAATGTAATTCTTTACATGTAATTGTCACAATGCCATTGTCATAATAATAATTCTTAATACAACTTAGTACCTACACCATATTCAAATTTACCCCCTTGCCTCAAAAATAGCTTTTAAGTTGGTTAGGTTGATTCAGATTCCAAACAAGATCCACACATTGCAAACTGTTGTTAACCCAAACGTGTTTTCATGAAGAACGTGATGAAAAAGGTACTTGACATCAGCCCTGCACTAGTGGGAAGGTTTCTGCATGCCTTTCTGGCATGATATGTAGTTTAAATTGTTAGGAGCCCTGAAGGGACCGTAAACGACTGTAGATATCGTTAGATTGTCTCTCAAACTGACTTTAGAACACACAGCCTCACCCTTTGTTCTTGCGGATGGAACGGTGGCTCTGTTTAGGGATCAGGAGCCATGTGCATTCTGAGTCTGGACTTCCCTGCCGGCCCAGAGGTGAGCCCCAACTCTCCTGACAGCTGTGGGTCTAGTCCTCCTGTGATTTAGAACTGGGCCTGTGACCGCAGTTAGGACACCGAGGGAAGTCTGCAGGATGGGACTTCTGGAAGGGATTTCTGCTCTTAAAGGACTAGCCCAAGTTTGGGGTCATCTTCTCAGATGTTTGGATGTCACGTGGGGATGTCTGGAACCTTAATAGCTGCCACCCAATGGCTGTAGACCGAAGGGGAAAAAGGAAATAAATAACTTGAGTCTTTGATGACAATGTTTGAGTCACACAGCTAACCAACCTTGAAACCACCCTTCCTAGCATGACTTCCTATGAGACAATTATGCCCCTTACTGTGTAAGCCAGTTTTCATTGCTTTTTATCATTTTATACCCAGAAGCATCACAATGATAAATATCCCAGTTCACAGCCATATTTCTAGAGAAAAAAAATATCACCCCTAATAGTTTTTCATTTTCTTTGGATCAGAAACAGGGAGTTGACCTTCAAACTCTATCCTTATCCTCCTGCTTCAACCTCTCTGTTTTGTTTGTGTTTTTTGGTTCGTTCATGTTTTTCCTTTTCCTTTGAACTCCTGGCACACTGCTATCTATGATTCATCAAGAAACATTTATGAAGGTTTAGAATGAGAAATAGGTGGTGCTCCTTCTCTCTTTTGCAAAGACTTAACCCAAGGTAAAACATCTTTAAATAGTGCAAAGTAAAACTTCATGGAAGATTTTTCTGCACATGGCTGAAAGAAAGATAAAAACTGTATGTGGGAGATGATAAGCTTGCAATTGTGGCCGCTGTTTGCTGAAGTGAGCGAGGCATCCTCAGGTGAGGGAGGGCAGTGACTGGGGCTTGCCCAGGGGATGCAAAGTTGTCTGGTGCGCTGTGGCAGAATGCGGCATCTCTCTGATGTAGCCACATGGTACTTGTGAAGGTAAAATGAGTGAATGAAAAAGGCATCTAACTCAATCCACCACAAATGGCCCTGGGCTTCCAGGTTCTGCTCTGCTCTGGAGAAGAGAGTCTGCTGTAGTGAGGCATGCCCATTCTAGTGACCTGCTAAAACAAGTCTCAATACCCGTGGGGAGCTGAAAAGGCCCAGGGCCGGGGAATCGTCCACAGACAATTTCTCATCAGTTGGACTGCTGCAGCCATGGAGTACATTTTTAGGACCCTGTCTTCTGAGCAAGATTGCCCAGGAAATACAAAATATTTCAACGTTAGTCCACGCCTAACATCCTTAAGAAAGAAAATTTGCTCCTTCCTTGAATAAAAATATCAGTGCTTTCCAAAGCTATAACTCATTCTCGTTTGGGTCACCTACGCACGTACTTGGAGGAGACAGACATAAATCACATCTCGTTCTGTTAGTGGAGATCTCAGGGAATAAGCTGTGTGTTGAGATTAAAAATAAAATTAGGTAATATGTATCAAGGGATTGGTCGGTTCCAAGCCCTGGGTTAAATACACCCACTAACTCATTTTAATGTACCTGCTCCCTAAGAAGGCGTGGTGTCTCATTTTCCAGGTGACAAAACTGAGGCTCGGAGAGGTTAAATAACTTACTGTGAGGTGATGAGTGATGGTGAGGGCATTCACACCTAGATCTGGCTGAGTCCAGGGCCCACCTTTGGAAAATGAATGACTTTCCAAAAATGACAGCATGGCAACTGCGTGGTGTGTTTTGGCCATCCCCTTCCTGCCCACAGCCCACCCTTGGCTTGGAGCTGTATTTCCCTCCTAGGCTTCCCGCCCTCTGCCTCTTAGACACTGGCCAGCCCTGGCTTCAGCTGGTTTTTGATTGGACCTGCCCCACTGTGATAAGGTCAGAAGAAAGCATGAATGAGCCTTGCTGATGACTCTGACCTTTTTCACCTGGCTATGGAGTGACAACCTGAACTCAGTGGGATTGTGGGAAAACAGGCTGGAACCACGGCTTCCTGTCTGCCGGATCCTGGATGCAGAGCTTTTCATTGCATTGCCTTGTCTCTGTCGTCTGCTCCTGGAGTTTGAGGGTGGTCTCTGCTTTAGTGCTCTTCCTGTTACGCTGGGGGGCTGACGAGATGTCACCAGCTGCAGGAGTCTTTGCTGTCACTCTTGCTAAGGCAGCACTAGTCTCTGGCTCCAGAATTTTAGGCTGGGAAAGAGATCTTTGGCAGTATAGCTGACTCAGGCTAATAACTGGGACAGTCCTTTGAAATGTTTTCCAGCGTCCTTCCCGAGCCTTGAGATGATACTTCTTCATCAAAACATCTTGTTTCTCTAAATGGTAGGTTTTCTGAATTACTTGGGCTGGTGGTTAACCCACTCAAGGAAGACCTGAGAACAATATTGTCACATTATGGGTCACCTCCCAATTCAGAACACTTGAGTTCCAACTCTCAAGCTGGTACTCAATGGAAAATAATCCCCTGGGCTTTTGGACTCTGTACTTACTTGGTGATTCACGATCTGGTAAAACCACCTTCTTTCAGACTGCCCAGAAATCTAAGTTGGTATTTTGATGGCTGCTCCATTGTGAGGTTAGTGGCTGAGACTCAGAGTCACATCCTGGCTCTGCCGCCACCTGGATGAGTGGCCTCAGGCCAGATCCTTGACTCCTCAGAGCCCGTGTTTCCTTCTCAGGCCAGCGCTGGGGTGTGACTTCTCTAGGTGGTCTCTAGGTTGCTTTTAAAATCAAAGACTCTTAATTGTGTTGATCAAGAGTTCCCCTTACTATTTATTCTTATTGGATTTGTTCTCTCGGTCAGCACCCACTCACTGAGCAATGGGGTAAACTGTCTTTGGAATTGATAACACAAAGGGCAGTCACAGCGCCCTTGCCCACAGGAAGGTTATAGTCTCCAGGGCAGACAGGACTGTAAACAATGTGCTAATGACCATAAGGAGACTGAACAAAGGGCGGCTGAGTCAGAGGTCAAGAATTGCCTAAGCCAAGTCTCATTGAGCAGATCTAGAGTGTAAACAAATCTCATAGGTGACCTGTTTAACCCACCCAAGACCAGTTGTGTTTTTGTTAAACATCCAAAAATCCACATTGTGAAGTACCATGGGTCCTTCCATGCATTTCTGATTAGAATTATTCTTGATTCTTAGTTGCCTGTTAGTTGGGGGAAGAGCCCTTCACGTGTCTCCTGCAAGGGGACTGAGTGTCCTGCCCAGATCTTTAAGTTCTTTCCCATGTGTCTTTCTGGGCTTCCCCACTGAGGACATTAGCGTGTGGTGGATGGGAACTGTGTAATAAATTTCTGACATGTTCTAGGTCTCACCACTGCCTTAGGCACACACAGGTCTTTGGTATATCCATAACTTAGTCAATTAGGACAGGCCGAGCTGAGCTGTATTTATCCTTGGAAACTCTGCAGTGTTTATTGTTGCAATTTTATCATATTCAAGTATACACTGTATTTACAGATATCTATTCTGAAGCTCACAGATCATCTGTAAAGTTGGGTTTCAGCAGCACCAGTGGAAACAGTAACTTGGCACTGCAATTTTCACCCCTCAGCCTGGTGCATTTGTAGCTGATGCTGAAATATTTGTGGCAGACACATGTTTGCACCAGGTCACTGACTTATGCCTGTGAGTTTGGGCGAAGCAAACAAGCAGAAGGTAGGAGAGGGTCCAGAGGGTATCTTTGCCTCCCAAGGGATCAGGAGGCCCAGGCCTTTGGCTGGGCTAGGCCTGGAGCTTAGTTTAAAATGGAATCATTTCTAGAAAATGATTACTTACCTACTCTGAGGAGTCCCTGTCTATCCAGAGGGTCCAAGTTGCTAATGGTTAAAGAAAGGATAAAAGGGAGCCCTTTGCAACTTTTTAAATACCCATGTGACAAGCGTTACTGTGATGGCCAGAGTCTGGGACTGACCGCAGAACACAGCCTCTGGTGGGCTGCCCTAGCAGAGCCATCTCCCATGTGGCCTCTCCCCTTCCCTCCCCACCCCCTGCCCCAGGGAGTGCCCTTCTAAGCCTGAAGCAACATTTTCCATCTGGCTGGGTGGGTAAAGCAGAGTGACATCAGCATTTTTAGCCCTGTTTTAACAAATCGGGTCACTTGATCCCAAAGTTGGTTCTTCTCATGTCAAGCGTTGGGTCAAAGCAAAATATAGTTTTCTTCTCTTAAAACTTTAATTCCAAACATTTAATTAGCAGCTCGACACTGTTGGTTAGAAATTGCTGTATGAGCTGTTTGGGACAAATCCTAGGCCACCTGAGGTCCCTGCACTGTAAAAGGACGTACTATCACAGGTGTTTGGGGATTCTGTGTGTGTGTCAGAAGCACTGAGATCTTGTCATGAAGGGCGGTATCTCCTGTTATTGCTAATATGAATAAGGAAACTGAATTTGAAGAGAACTCTGTACTTGAGAACTGGACTTATTGTGAAAAAAAAGCATCAGGGCCATGGCTGGCCAGAATGTGCCCTTCCTCCCTGCTGTGTCTGCCAAGGCTTGTGGGTAAGCTGTGATTTGGGTAAGGGGAGGAGAAATGGAGACGGGAACTGGATGGGGGAGAGAGAGGAGAATGGAGAGAGAGAACTTGTCTCTGGAATCAGTCTAATTGTTTCCATTCCTCCTCATGAATATTTGGAGCTGTATTCCCTAAAGCTTTTTGGCCGCCCCAATACAGCTTTCCGTTGTTTCAGAGTTTCCCAGAGATAGGTTTTTGAACTTCGCAGAGCCAGACTCCAGACCCGTCAGAACTCCGGGTCAGGAAGGCCCTGGACACAGGTAATTTCAGATAGACTCATTTCTCTCCATCAGCAAAAACCAGTCAGCCTGAACTGGGCGTGTTTATTCAGCGAAATCCAGGAACCTCAGACCACTGGTTTTAATCAGAACACTCGCTCTATGATAATTTGGGCTCCTCAACCCAGGATCTGGTCCCACTTAGGTTTCCAAATGCCAGGCAGGCTTGTTTCCACAGATAGAGCGTCTGCCACTCACGTGGCCTCCTGCAAATGCAGACTGTCCAGAAGACAGACTCGCTAAAGTGCAGGCCTCCTTTTAATGTGGAATTTTGAACTCTTTTGGCAGGCATTTTTCCAGTCTTCATTTTTTGAAAGGAGGGTAAGATAATACGTGGCAGTCTTTCTGGAGAAGTCATTTAGAGAGATGGTCTGGGGTGTGGCAAAATGGGAATGCTTGGGACCATTACAGGGCCTATGATGCCTTATAAATTCCCTGTCTCCCTGTTTCCTGGAGTCAGGCCCTGTAGGTGGAGCCATCTTTGTGGGCATACAACCTGTGGGGTCTCATGGGGCCCCCACTCAGAAGGGCCCTGTGCTTAGCTTAATGTTGTTGTGCCCTATGCTTAGACCTATTGTTGCACCCTTGAATCTTAATTTTTGAACAAAGGACCCCCCCATTTTTATTTTGCCTTGGCTCCTATAAGTCATGTAGTCAGTCCTGCCAATAGGGTTCAGGTGCTATGGGTGGATATATGGGGTTAAGGCTGGGTTCTGCCACTCAGCAGCCATGACACTTGGGGGTAAGGGGACACCGACCTCTCAGCCTCAGGGTCCTCCTTTGAAATGAGAACAATCCTGCACCTCTCCCCTATAGCTGCTGTGGAGAGAAGAAAAGATGGTGCCCTGAGCACTTAGCACAGTGTGTAGCACATAGTAGGCCTCAAACACACACATATGGCTTATCTTTCTCATCATTCCTTCAGGCAACACATACTATAGAACACATATGCTACGGACCGAATTGTGTCCCCCCAAATTCATATGTTGAAGCCCTAATACTCAAAGTGATTGTATCTGGAGTTAGGGTCTTTAGAGATAAGTAAGGTTAAATGAGTTTGTAAAGATAGGGCCCTAATCCCATAGGGTTGGTGGCCTTATAAGAGGAAGAGAAAGAATGAGAACGATCTTGAGAGACCTGCCACATGAGGACACTTGAGATGGCAGTGACCTACCTGTAAGCCCTCACTAGAAACCAGACCTTTACGAACACTGATTGAGCTTGGACTCTGCAGCCTCCAGAACTGAGAGACTATAATTCTATTATTTCAGCCACTCATTCTGTGGTATTTTGTTGTAGTGGCCTGAACTAATGCAACATAACGTATGTCAGGCACTGGGGCAGAGTGGAAGTACAGCCATCCCACCGAAGAAAACAGACGTGGTCTCTGCCTTCATGGAGGTTGGAGTCTAAGCTCAGACCCACTCATCCCTCCCTTAAAAAAGACTGCAAAAGTCTCTGTTCTATCTCAATTTATTTGGGAAGAATGGCTTCAAACTCTAGTGGAACCAGTGGCTCCAGGGGCCCTCCAGGCCATGGGGAATGGCTGGCCATCCAGTCTTTCACACGGCCCTTGAGGGAGCCCTCACTGGGCTTGGGGTGCTGGATACCAAAGAATTAAAGCCACATACAGGGGATGATCTCAGGTCGTATTTTTCCCCTTTGCTGTTGTAAATGTTGGGACCGGAAGCCCTCTCAGTTTCGTCATGTTTATTCACTTTATTCATTCATCGCACCACAGGTGGTGCCTCTCACCCCAGACTGTGTCATCCAGGTCAGGTGGTGCCCTTGTGACCTGCCTGCCACTCGGAAGAGAACTCAGGATATTCTCTTGGGTGCTGGGGGAAGTCCCTCTGCTGGGGCAATGGGGTTGAGGTTTTGACACAGTGAATCTCTGACTTCTTGCTACTTATTGGAGGAGTAGTAATAGTAGTAACTGACAGCAGTACTTCAGTGAGTGTTTAAGTGCCAGGCACTGTTCTGAGTGCTTTACACATGTTAATTCATTTGCTGTAGAGCTGCAACATCCTACCACTAACCCTATTTCACAGATGAAGAAACTGAGGCAGGTTAGTGCTCACAGTGGCATCACCCCCACTTACGTGGCATGACTGATATCATTGTGTGTGTGTGTGTGTGTGTGTGTGTGTGTGTGTGTGAGAGAGAGAGAGAGAGAGAGAGAGAGAGAGAGAGAGAGAGAGAGACTGACAGACAGAGACAGAGAGAGAGAGAAAGAAAGAGACAGAGACAGAGGTTCTGACTCATACTGTCTCCCAGAGTATTTGAGGTGACTTCTCTAGACATCAGCCTGTAAGGTGCCCTTGGTTACAATACTAGCTTGTTTACAAGGGAAGGCAGGGCCTCAGCTTCACTAGGGAGCTTCTTAATCGGGTTTGGCTCTTCCGATGTGTCTGTTCGTGACGCAGGTGCTGGCTCGCCTTCTGAGCCAGGTGGCCTGCAAGGAGCTACCAGACACTTGAAAGAATGTGGTCAGACCACATCCTACCCAGGAGACAGCTGGGGTGCTCAGGGGCCAGCCAGTAAGATGCTCCATCTGGGAGGCAGCTCTCTGTAGTGAGCACTTGGGGTGTCTGGTCTTCCTCTTACTAGTCTTCCTCTGCCAGCCGCTCTCCAGCTGCTGACCTCATTCCACAGAAGGCTCCAGAACCCCTTGAGCAAGAAAATGCACATGGGCTCCTGTATAAATTGCTCCACCGACAATGAGCTATTGTTAACCCTTTTGGTCCTTGGCCCATTTCCAAATCAAGAATAGAGATTGGATTTTAGTGTATCTCATTTGCCAAGAGAGTTTTTTTGTATTTTTTTTTTTTTAAGAACGTGGGTTTTAGAATCTCTTAGGCTCGTGTTTGAGGCCCAGCTCTGCCACTTGCCATCTAGGTCTGTAATGTAAGACAAGTTATTTATCCTCTCTGAGGCCATTTCCTCCTGTAAATGAGAATAATAGAAGCTATTGCATAGGGTTTTTGAGAGGATTCAATGTTCCAATGCATGAAACACTTGCATAGTTCGTGGCGTTGAGTAAGTGCTCACTATACATAAGCAGCTACTGTTAAGCACAGTCTGAGTTAAAGGAGTATCTTTTGGGGAGGTTTATTTTTCATAGATCATTCGAGAGAAGAGAAAGGAAATGGAAAATCTGAAGACTGTAAACCACTTTGATCTGGCGACATTTTAGAGTGGTCTTTTGGATCTAGAAATAAGAAGGACTGAACACGCTGTGGAGACGAAAGCCAGAAAGTCGTTTCTGATGCCGCGAATATTTGTCCAGTCCCGTGAATGGAATGTCTGTAGTTTCTCTCCTATAACCCTGAAGGCACCCCCGACATACCCCACCCCCCACTCACAGTTGAGAACGCCTGCCGAATTTTGCAGATTTGAGCTCAAAGCTTCTGACCCAAAGTCCAGTGTTTCTCACCTCTTGGTGACCCTCTGAACATGAGTGGGGAATGTGGATTTTACTGGGACTCCAGGGTTGAACCAAACAGAGAACTCTTTTTTTGTGCACCAGATGTGCTCAGTCAATTCAAAGATAACCTTTTCAGGCAGAACCACCTGTTGTTCTTAGGATTATTCTGAGTCACTTTCTCTGACTGAATTGGTGATTAAAAGTTCTGCCCCAAGAGAGTGGTAGCTGATTCTCCCTCTTAGTGCTCACTTCTTCCTTTACTACAGGCTCACAATGGTGTAATTACCCTGAGGCAGAATGCTAGTAACCAGGGCTGTGTTTAAATAATTGCCTCCCATTAAAAAGGGACACTTTATTTAAGTTTTTTTTTTTCTTTTGTACTCAGCCCTGGAGAGCAACCTCAGCTACTATCTCTGAAAGAAATAAAGAAAAGTGATTCCTTCCCTCCCTCCCAGTCTGTCTGTCTTTATCTCTACTGCATTAAAATGCCAGTGGCAACTTCAGAATTTCCATTTAGATAACACTCTCTGCCTCAGTCTGGTTTCAGGGAGTGGCCGAAAGCATGAGGCTTTATTTTCACTGTCGGCATAAAGTTTTCTTTTAGAATAAGCTGATTTAGGTTGGTCTGGAGCTAAGCATAACCATGAGGACAGCTGAGGCCTTGTCCAAGCCATTCTGGTGCTTACATGATTAGACATCACTTTCAGTATTTTTAGACCTCTCAGAGGCAGATAAATTTAGAAGCACTTGCAGTTTGCCTTCCTGGTCCGGAGCATGGAAGGGCTGTGTTCCTGTCCAGCTTCACCTCACAGGTCGCAGCTCTCGGGCCCTGACAGGATCCAGTGGAGTGAGATCCAGGGTCCTGGAACCAGGTGACAGAGAGCTAAGAAACAGTACCTTCTCACAAGACAGAGGTCAGCAGAAGAGGGCAGTGGAAGGGGTGGGGATGCGTGGATCCCCTTGGGAATACAGAAAGGACCTCTCCACATGTGTCCCTCAAGACTGTGTCATCCTAACTGGGATCCTCCCTCAGCACCTGGGCTGAGGACAGGGACCACCAGGGAACTTCCTCCTTTCCAAAAATATCACACCTCTGCGCACATTTGCACATGTGTTCTAAAAGCTGTTTGTTCTGAGTACGACAAGGAGCTGTGTTAGGGGCTGAGAGTGTGGAAGGGCAGGGTGACAGTGAGGCTGACGTGGGGTCGTGCGTCAGATGGCATGACCACAATGCAGGATGCCCTTAGAGAACCATGTGCTGCCAGACTCAGGGGGTCCCCACCCCGGTGGGTCAGGGAAGGCCCCTAGAACCCAAACCTGAGGAGGGATGACTCGACTAGGCAGAACGTGGGTGCTGGGGGTGGGAGAGCAGGACGTTGGAGGAGAACAGCCTGCGTGAGAGCCCGGAGGCAGAAAGAAGCAAGGATTTAAAGGCTGGGGTGGCTGAAGCCGAGTGCAGGATGCATTACGCTAGGGATGTAGGCTCCATGAGAGATTGTGGTCTTTATCCTAAGGCAGAGGTGGACAGGGTCAGAACTATGCTTTGAAAGAAAGGGTTGTTCTAGCTGGAGGGTGGGCGGGTATCTGGCAGCGGTGAGTATGTGAGGAGGGGAACTGTGTGGAGGCTGTGGGGTACTGCAGGTGAGTGAGGCAGGCATGAGTTAAGGCGACAGTGGGGATGGAGAGAAGTGGTGGTTTGAAGGACACCACAGTGACAGATTTGGAAGCTGACTGGGTATTAGAAGTGTCGGGAGGAGAGGGAAGACAGGCAAGTCAGGACCAGGGTCCTGGCTGCACAACAGGGTACATTTAGAGCAGGATGGAAGTTTTAATGTAGTGGGAGGGACGCTCACACACAGGGAGAGGACCAGGTTGGGGACATGCTGAGATTGGTGTATCTGTGAGATGCCCAAATAAAGTTGTGAATAGAAAGTTGGATAATGGATCTGAAGATAAAGACTTGAAAGCCATCGGCATGTAGATGAGCAATATTTAGGGCACTACTTCTGGAGTCCTTCCTGCTCTCAGCCCTTTCTGTATGTTTATTTCGTTTCATTGACAAGTATCTCTCTCTCTCTCTCTCACACACACACACACACACACACACACACACACACTGTGCTTATCTGCCCTGAAAAATGAGAGTGGAGGCCCAGCGGGTGGAGGAAGGTGCCTCCCAAACCACACAGTGAGCTAGACTCACGGTCAGACCCAGCCGATCTGAAACTCACACTATGCCAGCCAGGGGTGATCCAGGTCTCATGAGTCCTAAAGTTTATACAGTTAAGAAAAATCCAAAATTAACAAATACAAAGTAAGGCATAAAAGTGAATGTTTATTTAGAATGAAAAAAACACTATAACACGTTTTTTTTAAAAAGCTGACACAGGCCCAAAATCCAGAAAGATCATTTTATTAAGAACCTGACATACCTTGACAATTCTTTTTCTCCCACACTTTTTGGCTTTGATCATCTCTTTATATGACAATGATTCTATACTATTTTCTGAAGGAATAATTTGGTCTTCTTTTTAGAATAGCTAGCCAAATTTTCTGTTTTTCTTTTATCGTTGGTAGTTTAGAAAACTTTATGTTGGCTCTGTCATTCATTATTGGTTACATCCGGTATTTCATAGGATTGCTGTCAAATCTGAGGAAATAGCAATCACATTTCTTTCATTTTCAAGTAGTGAGATTTGAAAGATTTTTCCACAGGACACGTTTGATGATGGGAGTACTCCTGATGTCACTGGTACTCTGAGATGGTTAGTGAGATATTAACTGTATGTGGAAATGACTGCTAACCACTAACCCTGCTGACTGTGTCCCCAACTCAGCTTCTCGTCACGGACTCCCAGAAATGCCCACCCAGTGCATGGAGTAGGTCATGTGATGGAGGGTCAGTCAAAGTAAGACCAGTCAGAGATCGTAACTGATGTGGTTAATCGCATTTTGGCCAAATTTGACAAAAACACGTGTCCACTGGAACACATGGCTACACCCCACTAAGGGTTCTGGAAGGGACCTGCACAATTGGGCGGGGCGTGGGCGAGGTTGCCTAAAGTTTAAGCTTCCTTAACAACTTTACAGTAAATCTTCTGCTGAAATCTCAACCCATCAGACCAAGAGAGCGCAAGTCATCCAGGTTAGCTGCACAATTGTGTCTTACAAGTGCCCGGACTTTGTCATTATAAAGCTTCTTAACTGTTCAGGCCGAGAGTATTTTAAAAGCATCTCATCGTTTCCTGCTCTCTTAAACAGTGAGAGCTGAGCAGACATGAACGTGTT
This sequence comes from Macroglossus sobrinus, assembly GCA_004027375.1. NCBI lineage: Eukaryota > Metazoa > Chordata > Mammalia > Chiroptera > Pteropodidae > Macroglossus > Macroglossus sobrinus. The sequence goes on along the minus strand of PVKZ01002785.1, from coordinate 10,182 downwards.
CTTGGTGACTCAAGATATGAGTATTCTTATGGCAGTGAGCTTGCTCTAAGGGACCCCAAGATATGACCAGGTATTGACTCCACTACTAAGTGGCCCCTCCCTTCATCATTTTCAGTTTTTATGTCTGCTTTCTATTTTTGGAAAATTTTAAGCCCTTCTAAAGCTATTATCTGTCATTTCTTGCTGCTTTGAACACGTTGTGGTCTGAGAACCAAAACCAGCCAGCTTCCTTTCAGTTAGTTGGCTCTTCTGCGTATTTGTTATGTGTCGGCTGATGATAGACTGGGAAATGTACATCTAGTATTAGTGATCAATAACGAGTGTTCATTGGTTGCTTGCTATTTATCAGGCATTATAAGCCTACCACATGCATCCATTCATGAGATCCTCATAGTCCCCTGGGAGGTAGGTGCTACTGTTATTCTTATCTTGCAGGTAAGGAGGCTGAGGCACAGAGAAGTGAAGTGACGTGTGCATGGTTGTGTAGCAAGAGGTGCAGGGCTAGATTCCCGGGCAGTCTGGCTCCAGAGACACACTCTTAACCACTGTGCCTCATAACTTCTCAATGTGTCATCTCTCATCTCACAATACCCTCAAAGACAATGTTTTAGATATTTTAAGAACAAGGAAATCCAAATTAAGTAACTTGCCCAAGGAACTGATTTCAAAATACCTGCCTTTTTTCCCCTACCCTGTTGTAACTCTTAAAAGTGTCCTCTGCTGTGAGGCCCAGAGCCATGAATGGGGGCCATGGCTGTTGACTGCTCAAGCTCGTCTCCCTCATTCCCTGATCCTTGGCTGAGTTCCAGATGGTGGAAATTGCCGATGGTCTGAGTTCAGGGTATGTGCAGTATCGAGTTATCCCAGAGTTTCAGGATGCAGTAGTAATGCAGGTTATGCATATGAGGAGATCAGGGAAGACCTAGCGATAAACATGTGACCCACTGAGAGAACATGGCTGAGTGTTTCTTGGCTCTGATCTCACGAGTCTTCTAGAGAATAACCCAGTTGTTCAGGAGCAGTTACCTCTCAGAGCCCCACAAGCACTGGTTGCTGTGGAACAGTTCTGGCAGCACCAGGAGGGAATCAGGATGATTCAGGACACCGCTGTAAGGCTTCTTAGGATGCCGAGCTCTGAGCGAGTGATTCATTCAGAAAGGCATGCAGGAGAGTCAGCCTTGCTCTCGGTGGCCACACACTGAGTCTTGCTTGAAGTTTTGTTCTGCTTTCCTTTTGTTGTTGTTGTTGTTGTTTTTGTTCTTGTATTTTTGTAAACCAGTCCCCTATCATGCTGTTAGCTGTCATCGCTTGCTGTGGCTAGAAAAGCAAGTAAGAAAGCTTTGATTCAGTCAGTGGTGTTCGGCACTTTTGAGTACCTGTGTTGAACGCATCAGAATTTTCTAAATATTACAAGGTAATGTTTGTTTATAAAAAGGGAACGACAACTAAAGAAAATAGCTTACCTTCCAGTCTTTCTTTCCTTAAATGCGGAAATATTTTTACTGCGTGGCAAAAAGTAAGAACACAAGTGAATAAAGGAATATATGTTAAAAAAGAACTCCCCAGCAGTGTGGACCCATATGCTTTGAGCTTTATGCCCCTTCTGGGTCTACAGAGTCGTATAATGGGAAAATTATTTAGAGTCATGGTGCTGAGACCTTGCAAAGACTCAATCATCATATAAAAGTTATTTTATCGACAGTTTTGAGTGAACTCTGGTACATTTTACAGTTACTTTTCCCTCTAACAGATTGATCAACTCCAAATTGTATTATTTTAATTAATTGTGATTTTGCTGATTCAGTATTACTTGAAGTAAATATAGTGATACGGATTGATATTAGATAACATTATTGGGTTAGTATTAACTTTGAGAATGGCAATGTTACGTGGAAGAATGTCTTTCATCTCAGGTGATATTTACTGAAATATTGATAGAGGAAGCCACATCTTCCACTTCCAAATGGCTGCACACGAGAGAGAGAGAGACAATAAATGTGGCAAAACTTTAACAACTGGCAGGTCTAGGTGGAGGGTGCATGGTATTCATTGTACTAGCCTTTCTATTTCTCTGTAAGTTTAAACATTTTCAAAAAGAAGAGTTGGAGAATGGAAAAAAGTAAAGTTCTATTCCTTGTGTCCTCTAATTTAACTCTCTCTGAAGGCAGAAATCACAAATGAAATAAATTGAGATGGCAGGTCTTTATTGCCTCCTCTTTCCTTACTCCACTCAGTTCCAGTCAAGCCTTGAAACTGCCAATCAAATATTTATTTATTTATATGATAGCAACATTATTTTCTGCCAGGAAGACAGAATCTCAACTGACCACTGACTGGATTTGCTGGGAGAGAGGTCTAGGAGGTGCTACTGCCACCCTTTATGACTATCAAATATGTCGAACTGCAAGGTTTTCTTCTTTAAGGAGAGAATGAGAGGGAGTGTGTGCACGCGGGAGCAGGCTTGTCTTCACCGCTCACACACTTCAGGAAAACACTGCCAAGAGTTAACGTACAGACCCACGCATGGTCTCTCGGGTGTCTGTTGCTGATTTTAATGTGCAGACCCCAGACCCAGCTTAACATTTTGATTTTCAGCCAGGGGATGCAAGGGCCTCTTCTAGATCAAGTTGCACTCATGTGAGGTCTTTGTTTAGAGTTCACCTTTTCTTTAGCCTGAGATGTGTCTTCTGATGTGAAGCCAGTTGTCTTTATTTCTGTTTCAGATACCGTTCTTTCTTAGGTGTTAGGCTCCAATGTTAATCCATATGACCAGAATTTCTCCTGAAAATCTTGTAAATGGTTCGTAACCTGTGAGAGGCACCGGGAACTCAGGCCGATGGGGAGTCCAGGCTCACAGTTTTGCCCCATGTTCACGCCGGGGCCTGTGTCCTTTGCCTATGGCAGCCAAAATGCCGGCTGGCAGGGCCGCTGCAGTCATGTGGCCGGTTAAGAGTCCTCAACTGCCTGCCCGGCCCTGCCACTTCCTATCTGTGTGATCATGGACAAGTTACTTGAACTCTTTGTGTCTGTTTTCTCATCTGTGAAATGAGAATTATACCAACCTCATAAGTTATTAGGAAGGTTAAATGAATTAATTTATGGGAAGTGCTTGCAACAGTGCTGGCACATAATTGGTTGCATGTAACTATTTACTAGTATTTTTTTTCCTTCCAAGTGTTTATGTTTCTATTCATGTAAGTTAAATGAATTTAAAGTGCAACTCCACCGTAAAAGGTCAAAGAGTATGCATTAGAGTTGAAAGTTTAAAGAGAAAAACACTTGATCTCTTCCTCCCATAGACACTATGCCACTCTTGTATTCCCTGCAATTGACTGAGATAGCCTTCGATGTGGGAGGCTGTTTCTGATCCTCTTATCACAGTGTAAAGCTGGGCGAGCTAGACTGGTTAATAACAATGGAAGACAGAGTTAGAAAGGAAACCTTTGTAAGCTGTCAGATGGGGCTGCCCAGAATGGCAGCCCTGGGTGTTGATGGGTAGCTGACCTGTGGTTGGGTGCTGCTCCAAGAAATAGGAAGTGACCTTTATACCTCTTCCTGTGTCTTCTTGTGGCTCTCCCTCTTGACCAATGAAGTAATCTGACCATTCTCATCTTCCTAAGGACCATAGTTCATTAGGATTGTGGGGAGTGGGAGATGCTAATTGTGTGGGCTCTCGATCTGGTTCTTACTGAGAAAATGCCCTGTGGCCTCTGCCTTAGCTCGAAGCCCTGAGGACAGGAATGTGGGGAATGGAACCCATCAGGAATAAACCTGCCAGAGACAGGAAATTGAGTGAAGGTGTCTTATCAGGTGCTGATCTTAACCCTGTCCTCCCAGAGAAGCACCATCAACCTGAGATACAGATATGGTTCCACTTACAACCGGAGGCTTGACAGCTGCAGACCCCTGGGCAGCCCAGAACCCCCTGGTGAAGCTGTAATGCCATCTGGGCAATAAACTGCCAGGAATGTCCCAGCCTCCCTCTGACTGGAGCTGTAGTTACAACGGTTCAAGAGGTCTCGCTTCTGAGGGCTGGAGGCTCCTTAGCATTCGCCAGTCAAAGAGAACATCTTGATTTGCTTGCTGCACTGAAGTCTTTTCAAGGCCACAAACACTGAATCATTCAAGAGCCACAGCCCCACTGACTGACATAAGCTGGTGACAGAAATAGCCAGCCCAGACCATCCCTTGATTTCAGGCTTTGTTAATCTTTCTGTCTCGGGAAGCCAGCGGGCCTTCTCAGACCAGAGACTTTCATGTATGATTCCCTGTTCTTGCGTTCCCCCACCAGAGTTTCCCTTGATGGGTTTGAATCTGGTCATGGGTTTGAGATAGGGAGAAAGGAGTTTAATTTTAGTAAAGAAGCTAGGGAGAGGTTGAAATCCTGTCTACATATCATCTGAGAATGGTTAAATGCACAGCACCAGGCTATGGTAAAATTTATACAGCCATTACAGAGTACATTTTTGAAAGAAATATAATAGCATAAGAAAATACTTACTAAATATCCACTTGTGCTGGACAAGAGGGTGGGGACAGGAAACGATATGCCATGCTCCAGTTCTGGAAAAACACATGTGTGTCACGTGTGTGTGTGGAAATACACCAAAGTGTTACTCGAGATTATTTCAAGGGAGTGAAAACATATGATTTTTATTTTCTTTGAACTTGCTAATATTTACCACAGTTTGTATTCTAAGCATGTATCATGCTGCAAGGTTTTCAAATGTTGTGTGCTGTAGTGAGGAGAAACTGAAGGGTTCCAAACACTCAGAGCGGCTCCCTCTCTGGACTAGAGACAGAGGGTGATGCTGAAATGAGCATCCAGTGAGACGGCAGAGCTCACCAGCAGTTCCCTCCTCGCTCTTTTCAGCTGTGAGGCGAGGCCTTCACGCTTTCCTGATTGGTGTGACTGAACCGTCTTACTTAAGTTCATTGTTTATGCTGGCATTTTGATACCGTCGGGAAAAGCACACATTCATAGAGTTCGATTTTTCAAAAATCTCGACATAGTCAAAATAAACATGGGAAGATCCATTTCAGGTTCACAGATCCGTGTCTGCAATCCTAGTCTCTGAAAAACTCTGAGGACACACTTTGTGTGTGTTTAATTCACTGGCTGGCATGACTGGGGTGGCGGGTGGCCTTGGGACACGGTAACTGCAGGGAAGGAGGGGTGTGTGGGAGCATGTGGGAAGCTGCCTTTGCTCTGACGTCCTTTTGGACCACAAAGTCCCAGGTAAGCCAAGGTACTGCCAGAGCCTGCAAGGCTGGGGCATCACTTTTCTGTAACAACTTTGGAGGATGGAAGGTAAACCACCTACAAAAATAGAAATTAGACACAATTGGACAGAATTATGTCTCCAGGACATAATTGGATAAAGACGTAAGGTCACAGAGATGTAGACAAAGCTTATTTATCCCCTTTTTCCCACATGCCCTGTCATTAACTGCAGAGAAGTTAATGATATTAACTTGATATTGACTGAAAGACAGTCAATATCTACCTACTAGAATAAAATGGAAACCCGCCGCCCGATAAATGGGATAGATGAATATATAAGTAAAGTTAACCCAACTGGAAACAAGTTTATGATTCATATTCATTTCAGGAAAAAAAAAGAAAAGAAAAGAAAAGAAAGGGAGAACAAAGGAAGAGAAACAAAAAGGTAGAAGCATTTGCAGTTTTTAACAGGGTCCTTGCAACTTAAAACTTCTCATTGGTTATCTTTATTGAGTACCGAGAGTTTGAGCTCATTCCCCCATCCCCCATTTTCTTCTTTGAAAAAAAAGGATGAAAAAGCATGAGGAGATGTATGAGCTCTGATGATGTCCAATTACATTTGGCAAGCCCAAGACAAAAATTAATGGGACCAGATTATTCTTCTGCACGAGATGCCGTATTGCCCAGCCTAACGATTTTAGCTCTTGCCATGCTGTAGATCATCAAACAAATTAATAGCATGCTAATGGGTGCCTTTCAGGCTTCTCGTTTATATTAATGAGTTCTACTTCATCCGATAACCAGTGATTTATAGCAGTGGAACTTGGAGCCTGGCTATAAAGATTGTCTTTTGTCACTCTTTCTGGGGTGGAGCAGCCAGCCTAACAAGCTAAATGGTAGGGTTTTGTAATTGAATTCTAAAATGTAAAATGCCTGATGAGAGAACATTTCATTCTGATCATGGCTTTGGAAATTGAAAGGCCTTCAGTATGTCTCCCACCACCCAAAGCTGAATGCAGTCTGATTTGGGTTTCCACAACTTGTGAAACAAGAGTGTGACATGATTCTTAATGCAAGGGTATTCATGCTGAGCTAGCATGGCAGTTAGATTCAGTGGGCTGTATAATAGCTCCTCTAAAAGAAAACAATGTATTTTTAAAAGCCATAAAAGAAACCCCTTTCTCACCTTGAAGGTACTTGCGTCCCTCACCATGAATAAGAGGCAGAGAGTGCTGGCCGTGTGCCAGGCACTGTGCTGCCTATTTTATTCCTGTCTCGTTTAATCTTCACAGTGGTTCTATGAAGTAGGTATAATATTATTCCCATTTTACAGAGGTGATACTGGAGCACACAGAGGTTAAGGAGCAGAGGTTAAGTGACTGAGGCAGGAAGCCCACCTTGGCAGCACTCTGCTGCCTCCCAGATCACCTGCTTCCCTCTTACTTTTCTAAGGTGTAAGAGCAGAGCAGGATGTGTACCCCAGAGGAGCAAACTCTGCATGCCGTTGGCTCAGGGGCCCAGAGTGGAGTTGCTGTCAGTCTGAGCCTGGGAACAGAAACACATAAAAAGTTACACATAAAAAGGCCCATTCCCCTGAAGGCTTCAGGCAGGGTTCATTTGCTGGTCTAACATGTCCCATCAGGAGGAATGGGCTGGCAGGTCCCTGGTGGAGCAAGATCCACAGAGCTGCGGCCTCCTTGAGCTTTGCAAACAACTGCCTTCATTGTTTTCCGTGAGGACTGTGGGGTCAGGACTTCCCGGATACACAGCCCTTCCAAACGAGGAAACCCAATCCCCTCGGAGATCGTGGCTCAGACATCACAGGAACGTCTTGCTTAAATGATTTTTTTTTTTTTACATCAATTTGGGTTCATTTTCTCTGGTCCATGACCACCATGTTTAGCTGTGTCCTAGAAACGATCCGAAGACAGCTTATTTTTCATAAGCAGTAGTCTGGAAATTTAATTGCTATGCCATTCCTGCCTCCCGGTCCAGACCCTGTCCAGTCTGTTCTCTTTACCAACTTTGACTTTGATTCTTTTAGTTCTTCCTCTTTTACAATCATTAGCCATTCCAGAAAAAACATCTGCTAAAAAGATCCATCCCTGTGGTGGGAATTAAGCACATATTTTAACTTCAGATAATTTTACTTAATGTTTTCTACATTGCACTGAGCGGAGGATTAATGCAGACGTCCCTGAAAAGCTCCTATGAAACCATAAGCTGCATCTTCAATCACTCAAACCATTCAAGGGCCGGAATTTGAAAGAGGGTGAGGAAGTACCAAGGATAAAATTAGAACAGGAATCTTTATTAATTGAAACATTTATGCAGGCCCAGTTGACTCTAGGAAACTTTACACTCTTGCTTTGATGTACCCCAACCGAACACTTTTTTTCTGGGAAGGCAAGAAAGTGAAATGACTTTTTGAAGTAATTGGTTTAAAGGAAGAGAGAAGTGAGATTTCCCCCATCCCGTTTCCTTCAATAATCGTCCAACGCTTTAAAGGTAGAAAATAAGACCTGAGTTTTAAGCCAAGGGTATACAGTGAATGATCGAGTCTGGTGGGTCATGTTGCAGTGAGATGAGAACATATATTTTGTGATGTATATTGGAGAGGTTGATAGCCAAGAGTCCTGGGTTCTGGTTTTGTTTCTTATACGCCATGTGTATGTAATCTTGGGCAAGTCATTTAGCCCCTCTGAGTATGAGTAGGATTTTTAAAAATGCACAGATTTTCTATTTACACTCACCTTGAAGGTTCTTGAGTATGATTATGTTTTCATTTTAAGATACTGCTCCAAAGCACTTTAGAAAAAGTTAACCAGAATGTAGCTGCCATTCTTTAAGCTGAAACTTAAAAAGTATGTATTTGAAAAGACTGGAGGGAGAATAAGCACAAGGTACAAAGGCTTCAGAGAGGCAAATTTATGGAGCATCATTTATGGAGCATCTACCATGTGCCAGGTGCAAGGCTAACAAGTGGGCATGTACCATGAATATGTACATAAAGTACCAGGACTAAATCTGTTTGATTTAGTGAAATACAGCAGTGCCCCTTATCCACGGGGATACGTTCCAAGATCCTTTTTGGATGTCTGAAACCACAGATAGTACTGAACGCTATATGTACTGTGTTTTTTCCTACATATACACACACCTACGATAAAATTTAAGTTATAAATTAGGCACACTAAGAGGATAACAACAATAGCTCATAATAAAATAGAACGATTACAACAATATACTGTAATAAAAGTCCTATGAGTGTGGCATTATTAAGTAGAATAATCATTACTTGAACACAAGCACTGTGATATCACCACAGTCGATCTGATAACCAAGACGGCTGCTAAGTGACTAACAGGTCGGGAGTGTTTACAGCGTGGAAACTCTGGACAAAGTGATGATTCACGTCCTGGGTAGGACAGATCGGGATAGCGTGAGATTTCATGACGCTACTCAGAACACCATGCAACTTGAAACATACAAATCGTTTATTTCTCGAATTTTCCATTTAATATTTTCGGACCGTAGTTGGCTGCAGGTAACTGAAACCGAAAACAGAAAGCAAAATTACAGATAAGAGGGACTATAGTACTTTTAAAAGGTGTTTCTTTTGCATGCTAAGCCATATCTGCACAAGTAAACTGTATAGATGAATAAAAATCAAGTTTATTGAAAGTCTTTTTAAAACTTATGAATGGGGGTAAATTTTTCTAAGTCTTTAAGTCAGAGTTGGCCAGAAGTTCAGGCTTTTTTTTTTTTTTTTAACATGTCCATCATCTTGCTGTGATTGAAATCTGCCTGTGTCTGTAGGACATTACTGTCTTGCTCCTACTGTCATCTCCAGACCATTTCCCCCTATTTTCTCTAAAAAAAAAAAAAAAAAAAAAAAAAAAAAAAGTTTATTTGAAGCATACAGCATTTCAGAATATGCCACCTGCTATCCCTCCTTATTTCAGTAATCTGCTTCATATCCCCACCCGCGTCCTTGAAGATGTCAACCCCTGCCTCACTGCTTTTCTCTCCATCGTAACTCCTGCCTCATTCTGGGCAGCACCAACATCCATGGAAAACACTGGTCTCTTCATTCCTTTACCACCTCACTTCCAATGGTCTTGTCCTTTATCTGACGTCAGCCACCTGCTCTCCGGCTCACACCCTGGGCCTTGTCATGGCCTAATGCATCACCTCGGAAACAGTCTTCTTAAGTTTCCCTCTCTGGCTGCCACCTCCTGTCTTTCCAGCTTAATTCTCTTGGTCCTGACATCCAAGTGGTTCCCGCAGTCCCTAGGGACGGCCAGCCTATGGACCCCACTGTGCGTGGTCACCTTCATTCTTTCCTTCCCTCTCTACCCACCTGGGTAGGTCTCGTGGCCCATCACTGTAACCAGTGCCTTGCCTTTCACTCTGTCTTCCACTCTTTGGAAAATCCTAACCTTGCTGAAACCCAACTCTGCCCTCTCCGTGCTGGCACCCAAGGAGCTCCACGTAGCTGAGAAGAGCATGTGCACAACCGTGCTGATGGGAGTCACTGTAAATTTATGGCCACATACCTCCGCTGAGCTTTCTGTTCCGTGTGGCAGTTCTACTACATGCCATGGTCATTCCACTCTTTTATTTTCCCACACCTCCTCTTCTTTCTGAAACTTTAAACACCTGCTTTCTTCTTCACACTCAACGGTCTTTGTTTTATATATCACTGGAAAAATAGGAGCGATCAGAAGGGAGTCTCCTTATATTTCCTTTGCCAAATGGAATGATCGCCCTGCATCTGTATCCTCATACTCTGCCACCCGCCACCCTTCCAGTGTAACTGACCTGTCTTTCCTCCTACCTATAGCCAACTCTCCCCTGGTACAGCAGCCTCCCACCACCTGTCATCTACGTAAAAGCTTCGTTCTTATCATTCTCCCATCTCTCCTGGATCATTCTCACTAGCAGACAAATACAGC